>VSWD01000006.1:45915842-46462826 GCA_033119305.1 Pinctada imbricata
TTACTAGTATACAGACAGAGGGACACTTTTTTAATGGTTGCTGATCTTTGATAATGTACAGCAACAAATTTGTTTACCTGGTATTCCCTTCATAGAAAACGTTTTCAAGATATATGCTATGAACATTGATTGCACGAGTTACCTCTCTTTCAAAAACCCTGTGTTACAGACAATCATATTCTGGAGATACCCCTCTTTGACTGTAAAAGATCTATAGTGTGGTCGTTTAGTATAGGCAAAACTTAACAATAAAATATAGCAACATAAATTTGGCATTAATTTTAAAGGAAAAAATAAATATCTAGGAACATTTGCTTGGGTATGCAAACAAATCTAATAAAATATCCTGTATGAAAACGATATGTCTGTATATATAAGCAGGTCAGCATTACATAATGTCAAGAACACTACTGTGGAAAGACAGGGGTGCACTATTAGGGTGATAGAGCACACTTGGAAAGGTGATAGTGTACACCTAAACCGTTCTCTGTCACAATATGGTAGAGTAGAATCTATCACAGAAGAAATTCACTGGAAGCATAATAATTTCAGATTGGTTTACTGTTGAGTTTGTGTAACATAGTCATATGCATACTGAAAATTGTTACTTAATAATTTGTTAATAAGTTTCCGACTTTTTTTCCAATTTATGCCTACTTTTTCCTACTTTTTACCTACTACATGTATTTTATTTTGGCTCCTACCTACTTTTTTCCTACTTTTTTCACAAAGTTTGAGTAGAAAGCCTGAATTGAGCTATTGTGTATTGTCCAATAATTTACTAACTTTTTAAAAGTTTTAAAGCTCACATGAATGCATGGTGTAATTATCTGCAAAAATCTGAGAGTGCTTATTTCAACTGAGAATATTACGTATTCGAAAAGACTACATGTTATTTCCACAGGTGCTGAGAATAAGAAGAGAAAGACAGCTAAAGAGATAAAGGCTATTGCAGATTTTAGCGAGAAAAAAGTAAGAGTATGAAAATCGATCTGATATAAAGATTGATAAACAACTACAAAAATATAGATTTCACTTGTGATACTATTTTGACTTAACATTTAATACATGATTTGCAGGAAGAAAAAAATTATTACTTCTTGGGATATCTCATTAGTTTTATGTGTCATTATATGTCAATGGGTATATAAAATTCAAAGTAACATACATGTTATTGTATATCAGACTATACTAACCGTCTGGAGCTGTAATATTGTAAACTTATTATTGATTATGAAATGATGTTTCACATCACCTTAACAAAATGTGATTTAAGTAAGGTTAAAGCCATTTTGTTTTTTTATGAGGAAAACATGCCTGCAAATTATGTCAGCTCACTTCTACAACACATTACCTTGACCAAATGCCATATTGTAAACAAAAATCGCTTGTTTTATGATGAAAATGTAGTTAGAATTATATCCACATTATATTTCAAAAATATGTCTATGCCATCTTAATCCTACTATTTGAGATTTGGGAGCACATAGTTTTGGCTGAGATAATTTGTCTACAAAAACTTTGACCTTGGCCATAACTTCTGAACCGTATTAAAGTGAGAAGACTTTCATACTTCACACATGCATTTCTTGTGAAAATACCATTTCGTAGGTACCAGAATTTTGACCTTGTGACCTTGACCTTAGAGTTTGACCTTCTTTTGAAAAGCTTTAACCTTAGCCATAACTTCTGAACTGTAAGTGATAAGGCTTTCATGTTTCGCACATGCATTTCTTGTAAAGACCATTGCGTAGTTACCAGATTTAACTTGTGACTTTGACCATGGAGTTTGACCTACTTTTGAAAATTTTTACCCTTTACCCATAACTTCTTAACAGTATGTGATAGGGCTTTTATATTTCAAATATGTATTCTGAATTTTTGACCTCATGATCTTTGCCTTTGACCTACATTGAACATTACCTTTTGCTTGTCGAGTTTAGACTGCTTTGTAAAATTATGTTAATACTGACATAGATGCCAACAGGGGAATTGTTTCAAAACAAAGTCTTTTATTTATTTGTTATTCAGAGTTAGGATTAATTACAGTCTTGAGTCCAGCTCAAGTAATTTGATACAGTCAAACCTGTCTTATGTGACTTTGCAAGGGCCGACAGAAAATAGGTCACATAAGACAGGTTACAGGTTACTTAATACAGGTTCCAGATGATCAGACTTAGAACAACAAGATTTCCATAGTATAAAAACAGTACGTTTATTAAATGAATTACTGCATGTATTCATTATTTATAAATATATCATATTGCACATGTATAAAAAATCATATTATATTTTATTTAAAAAGAAAGTTCACATATGTTTTAATTATGATTAAGACACTGATTAAGAGATTCAATGTAAAATATTATGTACTTTGAGTCTCAACCAACACTGAAAGTTGTAATATACAGGTTCGGAATTTGGTATAGGACAGGAAAATCACTGTTGTTATTGGGTTTGACAGGTATCGCTGTATACAGGTTGGTTTGATAGGAAAATCGCTCGGGAGGAATGAAAAAGGTCGTATAAAGCAGGAAGTTGCTGAAAAGAGGGTCACTTTAAGACAGGTCTTACTGTTTATTCAATAGAATGTCATATTTTGTAGTTGACGCTTGAAGAAGATCACAGAACAATCACTGAAGATGCAAGGTTCGAAACTCTGAGTATGTATAAAAAAAGCCTTTAATGCTCAACATCAAATTTCAGGAATTTGAATATGCGAAAATGTCCACGTTTACAGTATTCAGTACAGGGTTCAGCCATTGTTGATCCAAAATATAATTTCGATTTTTTTGTTTAGGGACCATAAATTTTAGCCATTATGAAAGTCTTAAAGAATTTTGAAATTAGGATCAATGTTACAGCATTAGTTACCACATCACCTCATTTTATCACCATAGGAATATGTAGTAATGAAAGCTGTGTTTTTTCTCTAAAATTTTATTTAATTAAATTAACTGATTAAATTTGGAAATTTGTAGATAATAGTAGGCATCATATATGTACACCATGAGGGCAATATTCAATCTTTTTGTACTGTTAAGTAAATTTGAAATTACAAAGTAAAAGTATTCTGTCAAAGTTTCACGTTTTAAATATAGAAATGGACAAGTTTTTATATACAAATGTAACTTGTGACGAACACACTACTTACACTTACAGGAATGGGATGGAACAAAAAAAGTCAATGTGAGTATTAGAAATGTTTTGGAGATAAAATCTTCTATATTTTGTTTCCTATATTAACCTATAGGGATCACTTGTGTTATGTCTGTCTATCCCTATTTCTGGTAGTCACTTTTTCAAAGCTCTTATCTTCTTAACTGATTTGCAGGATGTTGACTTTCAGACAAACTTTGTCCTCATTGTCATATCAGGGTTAAAGGTCAAGGTAATTAATGTAAACAATAAACTTACAGGCATAGGCCATTCATGATCATTTATGGAAGGTCAAAGACACTCAGAAAATGGTCTGGATCTAAAAAATTGTTGTGTTCAGGAAGTATCCATCAGTTTTACAGACTTTGTCTTTTTAATTCATTAGATTTTATGCTGTCTTTTTCATTAGATTCTTGTCCATAAATTGTTTTGCTTAGGGAATGTACTTTCTATTAATTGGTTTAATAATACATGATTTCAATGTTGATCTTCTTTTTAGTCCCCTACCGGCTCGCCGGAGGGGACTTATAGTTTCCACCCCGTTTGTCTGTCCGTCACACTTTAGTTTTCCAGACTTTTCTTCACTGTTGTTGCATATATTGAATTGATTTTTGGTATATGGATATATCTCAATGTGATACAGATCAAGTGCGAGTTTAGATTGGATTGACCTATTTTTACAAGAGTTATGGCCCTTGGACTTAGCAAATTTCATGAAATTTTCAGTTTTACTGACTTTTCTTCGGTTCTATTGCAGATATTGAAGTTTTAGTTGGCATATGAATACATTTCAATGTGATACAGATCAAGTTTGAGTTTGGATGTGATTGACCTATTTTTACAAAAGAGTTATGGCCCTTGGACTTAGCAAATTTCATGAAAATTTTAGTTTTCCGGACTTTTCTTCGGTTCTATTGCAGATATTGAAGTGATAGTTGGTATATGAATACATCTCCATGTGATACAGATCAAGTTTGATTTTGGTTTGGATGGACCTAATAATTTTTACAAAAGAGTTATGGCCCTTGGACTTAGCAAATTTCATGAAATTTTCAGTTTTACTTACTTTTCTTGGCTGCTGTTGTAGATCTTGAACTGATTTTTAGTATGTGAATACATTGTAGTGTGATACAGATTTAGGACACCATTTCATGTATTTTTTCAAAATCTTTTCTGTTACTGGAGATAATTAATTGATCTCTGTTTGGGCGTTAATCTTTTGATGCACATACAGGTAAATTGTTATAAGTCCCCTACCGGCAACGCCAAAGGGGACTCTTAGTTTCCTCTCGGTCTGTCTGTCCCTCCGTCCGTCTGTTCCTCTGTCTGTCTGCTGTCTGAATTTAAGTTTTCCAGACTTTTTTCTGCAATGGATGGAGATATTCAGATGAAATTTTATAAACAGCTTGGTCTTGGATAGTTACAGAGCAAGTTCAATTTTCGTCATGCTTGACCTATTTTTGAGGAGTTATGCCCCTTGATGACTTGGAAAATTCAGTTTTTGTCAGTTTTCCGGACTTTTTTCTGCAACAGATGGAGATATTCAGATGAAATTTGATACACAGCTTGGTCTTGGATAGTTACAGAGCAGGTTTGACTTTCGTCATGCTTGACTTATTTTTCGAGGAGTTATGCCCCTTGATGACTTGAAAAATTCATTTTTTGTCAGTTTTATAGACTTTTTTCTGCAACAATTAGAGATATTCAGGTGAAATTTGATACAGAGCTTGGTCTTGGATAGTTACAGAGCAAGTTCAACTTTCATCACGCTTGACCTATTTTTCGAGGAGTTATGCCTCTTGATATCTTGAAAAATTCAGTTTTTGTCAGTTTTCCTGACTTTTTCCTTCGACAAAGAGAGATATTCAGGTGAAATTTGATACTCAGCTTAGTCTTGGATAGGTACAGGGCAAGTTTGACTTTCGTCACGCTTGACGTATTGTTCGGGGAGTTATGCCCTTTGATGACTTGCACAATTTAGTATTTGTCAGTTTTCCAGACTTTTTTCTGCAACAAATACAGATATTCAAGTAAAAATTGATACTCGGCTTAGTCTTGGATAGTTACAGAGCAAGTTCAAATTTCGTCACGCTTGACCTCTTTTTCGAATTGATAAAGCAGATAAAACCTCAGAACTGAGCTGAACAGACAGTAACTTTTATTAAAACTCATGTTTAATTGAAGAGTAATTAATAGGCAGAGTTGCAGGACATAAATATATGCCGCCGGTAGGGGACTTATATCGCTCAGCGATCATATCATTTTAAATTTATGTTTAATTGAAGTGTTCTGAGCAGAGTTATAGGACATAGAATTATGCCGATAGGGGACTTATATCGCTCAGCGATCAAAGATTTATTTTATTTTCAAGTGACAAGATAGTCAGACTAACTTAATTCTATTTCAAAGCATTATACCTGAGTGAGAAATACTGTGATGTTAATCTTTGCTATAAGTCTTTTTAAAAGTTGATTTACATTATTGTCAAAGATTTCTTTGTGTTTAATTTGTTACATCTTAAAAGGCTAAATAGTTTTATAGGTTTATACATGTAAGTAATGCAAGTACAATTTGTTTTTCACATTAAAAACAAAAAATGTCAATTTCATTTATCTGTTTGTTTTCTATTTGTTTTTAATTTCAGTAAAGAAAAGGGCTAAATGGGTTCATGTAAAGGCAAAATTAATCAAAGGAAAGGGCCATACTGTCTTAGAGCTCACTGGAAGGGTATCAGAGAAGCGTAGAGAGGTTTGAATTATTAATTTACGTAAAAACTTTAAAGGTTTTTGAAATCATGTTTTGCAGGTCTGATTTCATCCAGATCAACTTAGTTTAATACCCTCAACTCCACGCTTTTCAAAATTGTGATATTATGATATCATTGCTACTGAGTACTCTAATTTAAAATGCAAAAAATGGAAGTTCAAAGTAATAGAACTTCATTTATTTTGACATCATGTAAGGCCCATGCTACATTTGTTCTACCTGACGTAAAAGCATTGAGACATATATTTATACACCTGCCATAAAATGCCGGGGATATATAGTGTTGCACATGTCCGTCCATGTGTGCGTCCATCCCACCTGTGGTTTCCAGACATTTATAAAGGAAAATTGTTACAGATAATCAATTCATTTCTTGGATAAAGCTTTTACACCAAGAAATACAGGTCAGTTTCGAACATGGGTCATGTCCCTCAATTTTGTGCAGAGTTATGCCCCTTGAAACTCGGAAAAATTCACAATTTAGTGGTTTCCGGACATTTGAAGGAAATCCGTAACAGATATTTACATAAAAAAATACAGGTAAAGTTCAAATATGGGTCATGTTGCTCAATTTTGTCATTGGTATGCTCCTTGAAACTTACGAAAATTCACAATTTTGTGGATTCCGTTGTTGAATGTGGCTATAATACCAAAAAAATACAGGTCAGGTTTGAATATAGGTCATGTCACTCAATTTTGTGCACAGCTATGCCCCTTGAAACTTGGAAAAAATCAATATTTGGTGGTTTCCTGACATTTAAATGAAAACTGTCACAGGGAATTAAATTCATTTCTTAGATATAGCTTTACATTGAGAAATACAGGTCAAGTTCAAATAAAGGGTCATGTTGCTCAATTTTGTGGTGAGTTGTGCCCCTTCAAACTTTTTATACATTACTTATATGTAAAATATGCTGGGCAACATTGATCCTTTGATCAATAATTTTTGGCCGGATTGCGAAGCAAAATTATGGTCTATGAAATGGCGAAGTCTCTCTGTCCGTCAGTGCGTCCCTCAGTGTGTCAACATTTTGGTTAAAGTGTTGCGTTTAAATCCGTTGAGTTAAAACTGCTTGGAGGAGCAACTTGAAACTTGACATGATGATGGACCATGATGAGACTAACCAAAATTTGACCTAGTGACCTTGACCTTGGAGTTTGACCTACTTTTGGAAAACTTTAACCTTGGCCATAGCTTTTGAATGGTAAGTGATAGGGCTTTCATATTTCACTTGTGTATTTCTTTTGACAAGACCTTTCGATGGATACCAACTTTTTTTTACCTTGTGACCTTGACCTTGGAGTTTGACATACTTTTGAAAAACTTTTTACTTGGCCATAACTTTTGAATGGTAAATGATAGGGCTTTTATATTTCACATATGTATTCTTTGTCACAAGACCTTACCATGGATATCAAAAGTTTTGACCTTGTGACCTTGACCTTGGAGATTGACCTACTTTTAAGAATAATAAATCTGGGCAATATCTCATGAACTATAGAGGCTATGGCTTTAAAATTTCACTTGCAGAATCCTTATGACCAGAGCTTTCATTTGATATCATGACTTTTGACGAAATGACCTTGACATTGACCTTTGACCTACTTTTGAATTATAACGGGTAGGGCTTTTATATTTCACATTTAGAATCCTCATGACCACAGCTTTTTTTCATTTCACAATAGTATTAATGACCTTTCTGTCTGCGCAAAAAAGTATATGTCATCTAATACAAACACTTAGCAATTCGGCCATACCACCTTTAGTGGTTTATGGTTTATTTTCATTTAAGAGTGTCATATTTGTAGCCCTGTTTCCCTTCATTCTATGCTAATTTCCATAGAATTTGATGATGTCACATTATCGCTTCACGTCAAATACCTGCACAAATGGGAAGTAATTTTATATTTCAAAAAGGCTGAATTGTACTAGAAGTTGGTATCATATTTTACAACTGGATGCTCTACATCTGCATATCCAGGTCAAATGATCTTAAGTTTCAGTTGCTCTATTTAACTTTACAACATGAGCATTTACATGCAGTTTTACCATTTTCATTATGCCCTGGAATCGAAGATTCAGGGGCATATAGTTTTTGGCCTATCCGTTCGTTTGTCTGTTTGTCCATGACAAAAACTTTAACATTGGACATGACTTTTGAATGGTAAGTGATAGGGCTTTGATATTTTACATGTGTATTCCTTGTGACAAGACCTTTCCATTGATACCAAAATATTTGACCTGATGACCTTGATGTCGACCTTTGACCTACTTTTCAAAAACTTAAACATTTGGCATCACTTATGAATGGTAAGCAATATGGTTTTGTTTTTTCACATGTTTATTACTTGTGACAAGACCTTTATACCATTTTTTACCTTTTGAGCTTGACCTTTTACCTTAAAAATGGTGTAAACACTGACAAAGATGCCAACTGGGGCATTCATGTTTCATAAACACAGATTTAATTCCATGCTGGGTTTGTCAAATATCAAAATTCTTCTTATATTTTCTGCCTATTGCTGCAATTCATCACATCTCATATTCATAAGATAACAAAACATAAATCTCTGAGTTAATTGACATTTCCAGCAAGTGACAGCCATAACCCGGATTTACATGTTTTATGAGCCTAGGAATAAAGGATTAAGCTCTGTACAGTACCTGGTAGTGGGTCTAGTCAGAGATGAGGCTATGTGGGCAGAACCTTTCAACCTGAGGAATTTTCCTTTACTTCAGAGAGCTATAAAGGACAACAATGCTACAGGTGTCTCTGGTTCTGGTAAGCTATGTGTAGTTTATGCCACTGCAGTCTAGAATAAGAATGAACACTTCAAAAAGAAATGTATTCATTGGTGTATGATTCTGGTTGGTCCCATGGAAATTCCGTGAATTGCAAAGTAATTCTCAGAAGGTTTGCACATGGCCAAACAGAATTATACACCCATGATCACCCAAAGTGAGACAGTCATTACTCATATTTACATTCATACTTAATATTTGATGAATGTATTTGCATGAACACTGCTTATATTGCATGTAATAATGTTAAAAGTATCTTAGCTTTGGTAAATTTCCCCTTCATTCAAAACTTGAACCTGATGTCACAATAGGTAACGGGATTTTTGTGCGAATAGCACCTAGCAATCACCTGATTTTTTTTCACGTATGGATGCCCTGTCTACTGGTTATGTACAAACGATGGAACTTGTTTACTGTGGTCTGCTTCTGCGTCATGATCAGTATAAAGTCTGATCACTATCCATTGAATCAAGCAGTAATGTTATGTACATGCATGGCCTAATGAAAAATTGCATATATATGTACTTAGATAGAAACTCCTTATCTTTCTGTTATCACCCATTTTTGTGGACAATATAACGTACTAGTATATATTGTATACAAAGGTGTTCTGGAATCATCTTAAATGATTCATATTCTGATATTTAAGCTATTCGTACTCAGTACTTTTTCAGTGCTTTGATTTGGAATTAAAGGAGCTCAAACGATTTGGTAGGGAATTCAGCCCAGTAAGGGGCGAAAATAAAGTTTCTCTTTAAATGATCTTCCTTTCATCATTATCATAATACATACTTTCAGGACATGAAGCTAAGTTTATTGTCAGGATCAAATATGAAGACTGTGAGACCCTCCCTGGAAAGTTCTTCTTTGAAGTCATTGGAACGGTTAGAAAAGCCAAATCTGTGATTGAAGGATTTTATGAAATCCCAAATGATTCTCACCTGTCAAGGATTCCAAGGTCATGTATGTATAGCCCAATTTTATAATCTATTGTAGAGGTTCATAACTTGTTTCACCACTATGACTTTTTTTTCAATAATGACACACAAAACTTGTAGTTTATTATATGTTATCCTTACAAAGTAAGCAGGCTGATTCTTCAATGATTACACAATCAAATTCCTTCTGGTATTCCTTTCTCATATTATATATACTTTTACCTTGACAAATTCTCATAATTATTGCTGTAACATAGTTAGCACCTCTGAGGATTACCATATGCATGATAAAAGAATTATGATTGACTAGACTTTAGTAGGTTGTGTAAATAGATTAATTTCAAAGAAATAAATCTTTATACTATTAGCCCTCCATAGATTAAGTTGTATTAAAACTTCTTTTCACTAAGTGTAATATTTATCTATGTTTATTTCAATGACATACACATTGTACATATATTGTAAATGTTTGTTTACCCTATATTTCAATGCTAAACATTTCATTAGGAGGATAAATTACTTGAACTTTTATTACTTTCCTTAAAGGTTTATATAGGAAACCCAAACCAAATAAGAATGAAGATAAAGGAAGTAATGATGCTGATAAAGGCAAAGATAAAGTATATAACAAAGTTGAAGATAAAGTGGACACATTTAAGGATAGATATAATGCCAAAGTCACAAATCTAGGCAAAGGTTTTTATCATCAAATTATTTTATTATATGACTTGGAATGCATTTGAATATTCTTTGAAGTCTGGTGGTCCCAGATTGAACAAGACATTTTGGTCCAGTTTTTGGTGTAATTTGATTAATCAAGGAAAGAATTTAAGATACTCATTTTTGAAATTAAAAGCTTTTTTAAATTTTGAAATTTTAAGGATTAAAATAATTCAAAATTTGAAGTAAGTATGGCAGTTCTGTTCTTTGTAAATAAGCGTAGATACATGCAATTTTGCAACTCATAATAATGGCAGTTCCAAAAATTTGAAGTTTGAAGCTTGTTGGAATAAACTGCATATTATACATGTATTGGTCTGATTCTTCCACAGTTGTCTCAAAAATCAAGACAAGAAACAGAGATAAGGTAGAAGTTGAGAAAGCTAAACCAGAAACTGAATCATCAAACAACACACTGTTGGTGGTAGCCATTGTTATCCTCTGTGTTGTCATTGTTGTTGTGGCAGGCTTTTTTATCATGTAAGTATAAACAAGAAACTGAATCATCAAACAACACACTGTTTGGTTGTAGCCATTGTTATCCTCTGTGTTGTCATTGTTGTTGTGGCAGGCTTTTTTATCTTTTAAGTATAAACCAGAACCTGAATCATCAAACAACACACTGTTGGTGGTAGCCATTGTTATCCTCTGTGTTGTCATTGTTGTTGTGGCAGGCTTTTTTATCATGTAAGTATAAACAAGAAACTGAATCATCAAACAACACACTGTTGGTTGTAGCCATTGTTATCCTGTGTTGTCATTGTTGTTGTGGCAGGCTTTTTTATCATGTAAGTATAAACAAGAAACTGAATCATCAAACAACACACTGTTTGGTTGTAGCCATTGTTATCCTCTGTGTTGTCATTGTTGTTGTGGCAGGCTTTTTTATCTTTTAAGTATAAACCAGAACCTGAATCATCAAACAACACACTGTTGGTGGTAGCCATTGTTATCCTCTGTGTTGTCATTGTTGTGGTGGCAGGGGTGTTTATCTTGTAAATAAAAACTAGAAATTGAATCGTCAAACACACTGTTGGTGGTAGCCATTGTTATCCTCTGTGTTGTCATTGTTGTTGTGGCAGGGGTGGTTATCTTGTAAGTATAAACCAGAAACTGAATCATCAAACAACACACTGTTCGTGGTAGCCATTGTTATCCTGTGTTGTCATTGTTGTTGTGGCAGGCTTTTTTATCTTGTAAGTATAAACCAGAACCTGAATCATCAAACATCACACTGTTGGTGGTAGCCATTGTTATCCTCTGTGTTGTTATTGTTGTCGTGGCAGGCTTTTTTATCTTGTAAGTATAAACCAGAACCTGAATCATCAAACAACACACTGTTGGTTGTAGCCATTGTTATCCTGTGTTGTCATTGTTGTTGTGGCAGGCTTTTTTATCTTGTAAGTATAAACCAGAACCTGAATCATCAAACATCACACTGTTGGTGGTAGCCATTGTTATCCTCTGTGTTGTTATCGTTGTTGTGGCAGGGTTGTTTATCTTGTAAGTATAAACCAGAACCTGAATCATCAAACATCACACTGTTGGTGGTAGCCATTGTTGTCCTCTGTGTTGTTATTGTTGTGACAACAACAATGACAACACAGAGGATAACAATGGCTTCATCAAAATCTGGTTTAACTTACAACAATTTTGTGGCAGGCGTGTTCATATATTGTACATACAGACCTGCCTTCTTCTATGATTTTGGAAAATTTTTACGATTTTTGTTCCTCAAATACGCTCTACGCTTTTGATCCTCATTTTTACGCCTAAAACATATTTTCAATCAAAATTTCAAAGTAAAAGGATAGACTTGACTATATAAATTCATTGTACCTGGAGGGTTTGATATATTACATCCCTAAAGTACACCTTCTTTAGCAACATTTTACACTTTTCGTAAGAAACAGGTAGGCAGGTCTGTACATACTATGTATTGAAAAACATGGTTTAAAAATTGTCTTTTTGGATAAAATTGGTATTCAAAATCATTTATATTTAAATATTTGTATTCAAAGATTTAAGAATCTATATGTAAAAATTGGTTTAAACAGTATTTTATTCAGAAAATTGCATAAATGATATAATTATTTTACAAAGTAATACAATGGGATCTGACAACAAGACGGTCGTCTTATGCGAGGTCATCTCCCTAAGACATATATATTATTTACAAAATTATTTGCAGCCGAAAGAAATATACTGATTTATAACCAAATTTTGTGGTATAAGAAAGAGATAGAGAAAGGGGAAAAAATAGGAAAAAAATGCATATGACTGAATGATAAGGAAGCAAAAAGAGACAGAATGAGAAAAGAAAAGTGAGAATTAAGGGCCCTATTGTTCTAAGAGAATCTTTTACTTTTAGCAATAAACTCATGGACAGCAAGAAATATCTCCTCATTTGCTTCTTCACTGTATAATGGGCATCCATTAAGATGTATGTCGGTATTATAGCTATGATTTATATTATTAATAGTTGAGAATCTTATATTGTTGTATAAATTACATTCTAAGAGATAATGTTTAGCAGTTTCTACATTTGTCATTGTCAGAGATATGGTTTTTGAATAGATCAGAGTTCAGAGAGCTACAACCTAGTTGAAGACGCGTATGATAGATTTGGGCCATTGGATTACCGAAGAAAAAATAGGATGGTATTTTTCGAAGATTGTTATCTAATGCTTTTTTGGATGCAGGAAGTGACTGTATCTGTGTTAGCGAATCAGATAGTGAATTCCATTCTTTTGTAGCTTTTATTATAAAAGAATTTTCGTATAGGCTAGTTCGGGATCGAGGAACAGTTAATCTAGTATTATTGCGTAATTGTCTTTGGCTCACCTGTTGGACGGTTGGGGGAACAAGAAATTGTAGATATGTCGGAGCCAAATTGTGAATCATTTTGAAATAAGTAATCATTCGATGTTTATATCTTCTATTTTCCAAAGTTTCAAAACCAGTTTCATTTAAGATCTTTTCTATAGAACATGATTTAGTAGCCCCTGTTATAACCCTCCCAGCTTCAATTTGGATTTTTTCAAGGTTATCCCTTTCGAAATTCGAACAATTACCCCATACTGTGTCCCCATATTCCAAAATTGGTCTGATAAAGGAGGTGTACATAATTTGCAAACTTTTTCGATCCAATTGAAATTTTAGTTTTTGGAGTATGTGAAGTCTTGGTCGCACCAAGTACAGTCAGAATTTAGAGTTAGGCCTAAATGTTTGTGTGAGTCGACCCGGGTTGGATTAACATTATTTAAAGTGATTGGAGGATGAATAGGAGGATTTCTTTTTCTAGAAATAATCATTTCTTCTGTTTTATCGGGGTTAAATTTCACTGGCCACTGGTCAGCCCAATCATGGATTTTATCAAGATCTTCGTCCAACAGGCGAGCCGCAGTTTCCACATCTTCGACTTTAAGGTAGAGAGAGGTATCGTCTGCAAACAGTCGTATGTCGGATCGTACGTCATTCACTTCGTCATTTATGTAGATAAGAAAGAGAAGGGGGCCAAGGATACTATCCTGTGGGACGCCGGCCTTGACCTTGGAAGTAAATGAGAAAGTACCTTCCATTGCAACCCTCTGAACTCTGTTTTGAAGATAGTCATTAAACCAGTTAAGGAGAGAGCCAGTGATTCCAATTTCTTTAAGTTTGAAAATAAGACCTTCGTGCCATACTCGGTCGAAGGCCTTTTTATATCACAAAAAATTACGCGTACTTCCTTCCATCATCAAATGCTTTTGCAAAAGTGTTGTAAATATCTAATAACTGAAAAACTGCAGAGTCACCAGGGATAAATCCATATTGTAAATTAGTGAGAACTTGATTTTCTAAGAGATAATTAAAGATATGTTTGAATATACACTTTTCAAAGACTTTTCCGATGCAGGATAGTAGGGATATAGGTCTATAATTATTAACTTTAGTTTTATCGTCCTTTTTGAAAACTGGAATCACATTGGCTAACTTCCAAGAATCAGGAAAATGAGAGAAAGATAGAGAATTATTGAAGACAAGACAGAGTTTTTCAGATAGAATTTCTGAGCACCTTCTTTAAGGAGACGGGGGTTTATTAAGTCCAGGTCCACATGCCTTTCCGGGATCTAGTAATTTAAGGGCATCTCGGACATCTTCGGCACTGATGTTTATATATTCTAAGTAAAATGATGGGGGTATCTGGAGGGAGTGAGGCGTGACTGTCATCAATATTGCTTTGTGCGCAAAAAAATGTATTTAAGAGATTTGCTTTGTCATCAGGAGAAGTGTATTGTTTGTCATCATTGGTCAGTACAGGAATATCAGAATCGCTTGTACAATTTAGAAATTGCTTTGCAAGTTTCCACCATTGTTTGCTGGATAAATTACCTTGATGCAAGTTTGATGCTAGTTTTTTGTAGTGATTTATTTTAGCATTACGAATAAGAAGGATTACTTTATTACGTGATTCTCGAAATTGTCTACAATGATCAGATAAATTAGTTCTTTTAGCTTGATTATGTAGTCTCTTTTCCGAATTTGTTTCCTAATTTCATTGTTAATCCAAGGGAGGTCTTTAGGTCTGATTGTGACTATTTTATTTGGAATTGTTTCATCAGCAGCCTTTATAATGATATCCATAACATGGTTCACTTGTTCATTAATGTTTTTATCACCAAAGTCCCAATTACTGTCACATAATTTTTGTCTATAATTGTCATAATCAGCTTCACTAAACAACCAGATTTTTCGCTTATATGTCCTCTTGCTAGTAGTCATAAAGTTTGTGTGAAAAAATACTCCGTGGTGATCACTACAGAAGGGAGGGATTGTTCCTTTTTCACAGCATTGTAATGAGTCAGATACCAATATAAGGTCAATAAGAGTGCTAGTTTGGTTTGTAATTCTTGTTGTGTAGTCGATTAATTGGTTTAGCCCAAAAGACTGGATGATATTTCTTATGTTTGAACTTTTGTTATGGACCAGCATATCTTGGTTAAAATCACCTACCAAGATAATATTTTGACAGGAATGCAAGGCTTGTTCTATAGCCGTTTCGACCAAAGGCCAGTCTGAAAACCTGGGATGAAGATAAAAATTTCCTATTAAAACACGTTTGTTATTCAATTTAATTTCAAGCCATATAACTTCTAGATCTGGTATACTTAAATCTTGTCTTATGTGGAACGGAATATTTTCTTTAACATAAGCAGCCACGCCTCCCCCGTGACGGTTACGGTCCTTTCGTACAGGTTTATGATAGGATGGTATAACTAAATTTTCATCAATAATTGATTGGTCAAGCCATGTCTCGCTAATGGTTAATATATCATAGTTACCAAGTTCAACTGCTATTAGATCTAATTTGCTCAACATACTTTGGGCATTTATATGACAAACAGACAGGTTTTTAATAATAGGTAATGTGATAGGACCAGGATCCTGATAACAAAAGAATCATAACAAATAGTTTAAGAGATGCGTATTTTGTGTTTCGGGAAATATCGAATATTAACCATAAATTGATGAAGAGCGAGGAATATTGGCAGGAGTAATAGTTGAGTGAAAAATATAATGGAATGTATACAGAACACATGAGCATAAATAATGGGACTAATATCAGTATCTCATTGTAACAAGATCTTAACAGTGCCAATTTTACGAAAATTGCCATAGGATGCAGCACAGTGAAATCCCACCCTGATTCTATATGTATTCAATTCTACATTCATTTTCCCAATTGCTGATAAATAATGGCAAAGAATTTAACAGGATGAGAGAGCAAGCGAGGAAATAATTCGGAAATAAGATCTAGATTTTCTGATATTAGGGCCTTTTATAGCTAGAAAAAATGTAGAGTAAGGTAGAAAGATAGACATAAAAAAATAACAACTAGGAGAGAAAGAGACAAGATAAAGGAAATTGAGTAGAAAGGCCATGGTGGTGGCGAACATTGGAGAAGAAAAAGAAAACACTCGAATTTTCAGACAGAAACGCATATCTGCATACTATGAATAAATAAATATGAAATTACCTCGGGGTTTTCCCGGTCTAAAAATATCTCACATCGAAATTATGCGCGAAGGCATTCTTGTATAATTATTTCTGTATACAAAAAAAAAAAAAAAAAAAAAACTTACTAAACATGCTATAGGTAATAAATAGATACATGTACATGATACATGAACAGAGGAAAAGGAATCATCTCATGTATATATATATGCAACTAATATGAATGGTTTCAAAATAGACAGAAGAGAAAAGGAGATACAAAGATTAAGTCGAATCAGAAGTTTGCAGAAATTAAGTAGCAATTATACTTGAATTAGACAAAATAAACATTTCTATGTTACGGTAAATACATCTATATGGGAACATCAATACATTTCTAACTAAAGTCACATACTAATAGTCTGCGCGTTACATAGACATAATTCTGCGTGTTGACATGTCGGCCATTTTTTTTTTTTTTTTTTTTTTTTTTTTTTATGTAAAAATTGGTATAGAAATCATCTGCTGTGAATTGCTTTATATTTTTGGGCTCCTTTTTTTTGGAAATTCATCAAATTTTATTTATTCCTAGGCTTTTGAATTTGTAGATACATTGATTCTATAACAAAAAATGTCAAGTACAGAATGAAAATTTGTTTAAAGATGTTTTCACCTACTTTCAAATCTTTAATTCTTTGGGGATGAAATTAATTACAATTTTTTGTGTTGCCTGCAAAGCATAGCGACACTTAGGGATCACTTTGTCCGTTGTCCGTCTGTCCGTCCGTCCGTCCGTCTGTCTGTCTGTCTGTCACACTTTGGGTGTCACAGCCCATAACTTTTGATTGATACGTG
Organism: Pinctada imbricata; assembly: GCA_033119305.1. NCBI lineage: Eukaryota > Metazoa > Mollusca > Bivalvia > Pterioida > Pteriidae > Pinctada > Pinctada imbricata. The sequence continues at coordinate 45,933,060 of VSWD01000006.1, forward strand.
ATAGGGCTTTGATATTTCACATGTGTATTCCTTGTGACAAGACCTTCTTACACATACCATAATTTTTGACCTAGTGACCTTGACCTAGAAATTTGACCTACTTTTCAAAAAAAATTAAGAATGGATATAACTTTTGATTGGTAAGTGTTAGGACTTTGTTATTTCACATGTGCAATCCTTGTGGCAAGACCTTTCTACACATACCATAATTTTTGACCTTGTGACCTTGACCTAGATATTTGACCTACCTTTGAAAAAAAGATAAGATTCGCTATATCTTTTGATTGGTAAGTGATAGGGCTTTGATATTTCACATGTGTATTCCTTGTGACAAGACCTTCCTACACATACCATGGTTTTTGACCTATTGACCTTGACCTACATATTTGACCTACTTTTCACAAAAAAATAAGAATGGATATATCTTATGATTGGTAAGTGATAGGGCTTTCCTATTTCACATGTGTATTCCTTTTGACAAGACCTTCTAACACATACCATGATTTTTGACCTAGTGACCTTGACCTAGAAATTTGACCTACTTTTCAAAAAAATTAAGAATGATTATATCTTTTGATTGGTAAGTGTTAGGACTTTGATATTTCACATGTGCAATCCTTGTGGCAAGACCTTTCTACACATACCATAATTTTTGACCTTGTGACCTTGACCTAGATATTTGACCTACCTTTGAAAAAGATAAGATTCGCTATATCTTTTGATTGGTAAGTGATAGGGCTTTGATATTTCACATGTGTATTCCTTGTGACAAGACCTTCCTACACATACCATGGTTTTTGGCCTATTGACCTTGACCTACATATTTGACCTTCTTTTCACAAAAAATTAAGAATGGATATATCTTATGATTGGTAAGTGATAGGGCTTTGGTATTTCACATGAGTATTCCTTGTGACAAGACCTTTCTACACAGACCATAATAATTGACCTTTTGAACTTGACCTAGATACAGCTAAACCTGCTTATGCGGTCACCTCTATATTGAGGTCACCTGCTCATTACGGTCAGTTTCATGCTCTCCCTATCATTTCTACTATATATTTAACCTCTATAAAACGGTCCCTGTCAAACGAGGTCAGCGGTCACCCTGTGACGTGCATAAATATTGATCACACTTGTTAATTACGGTCACAAGTAGCCATCATTGGTCATTATATATGGACTAATTAAGCATATCTCGTTTGCCTATTATGCGACATGTTTGTTTATAATTGATTGAAAGATATCTATCTTTGCAGGAATGTTTTCATAACAGTTTTATGAAGTCAAAATGGCTTCGAAACGGAAGGAATTATCTTTGAGTGAAAAGATAAATGCTATAAAACTTGTGGATTTTGGACGAGAACATAGATAATGGGTATTGTCAAAATAAAAAGGCAACTTTTTGAGGATTTCAAAAATAATTCACCTTCCAATCGGGAAAAATGTCGCATAACAGGCAACGAGGAAATAAATGACCGATATTGGCAATGGTCTAATCTATGACGCTACATCTCGTAACATAAATGTTAGTGCTTCTCTATTACAAGAGACGGCCCGAAAATTTGATAGTGATCAGGGGAAAAAATGAATTTAAGGCATTAAATGGATGCGTAAAAAGGAATGTCATCGTTTTCCGCACAAAGTCAGGAAAAAGCGCAGATATTGATAACTCGGTAGTTGAATTTTTGAGATCTTATAATCCGAAAGATGTATTTTTAAAATATGGACAAGACAGGCATGTTTTATGGAGATTTCGGAGACAAATCTTGTGTAGCAAATGGAGCGGATTGTCAAAGAGGTAAATGATCCAAAGAAAGGTTAACCATTCTGAGTTGCACATACATGGTTGGTGACAGATAAAAGGTTCTTATGACAGGAAAATCAAGACGACCTCGATGTTTTGGAAATAAATGTCAAATCTTTACCCATACAGGTATAAGCTTAATTTAAAAAAAGCTTGGATGACCTCTGAAATTTTTACCGACTGGCTGAAATCATTCAACGGTAAAATGAAGCAGGAAAACCGTTACAACTTGCACCATCAAACATGTACCATGTTATCTCCTTTTAAGAACTGACCCTCTATAAAGAGGTCACCTGTGTATAGCGGTCACTTTCTGCTTCTCCTTAGACCGACCGCATTATACAGGTTTAGCTGTATTTGATCTACTTTTCAAGAAAAGTAATATTGGCTATATCTTTTGATTGGTAGGTGATAGGGCTTTGATATTTCACATGTATTTTCCTTTTAACAATGCCATTCTACACATACCATAATTTTTTACCTTTTGACCTTGACCTAGATATTTGACCTACTTTTCTAAGGTTGTATATATCTTTTAATTTGTACAGTAGGTGATAGGTCTTTAATATTTTTTTATGATGAGACCTTTTTGTTACCAATTTTTACGTATTGACCTTGACCTAGATGATTGACACTCTTTTCTGAAAATTTGAGAATCACCACATCTTTTAATTTGTAATTAAGTGGTCTGATATTTCAAATGAATTTCATTTGAAAATACTTCTCTACTGATACCAATAATTTTGATCCACTTTCTAGAATAATAATCAAACCGCTTCGCAGGCGACACAAGCATTCCTTGGATTGCTTTTTTTTTTTTTTTTTCACTTAGTATTGTTGTTGTATTGGTATGCATTTGGCACGACAGTACAAAGTTTGATGTACTGTGCACTCATGTGGGCGAGTGATGTGGCCCCCTTAAGCATCTTGTTTTTGTTGTATTCCTGTATCCAAACAAAAAAATAATTAAGGCCATACCAAATTAATAAAATGTTCTTTGGATTTCCGGCACCATATTTTTCAAAATTCAAAAAATAATATTATGAAAATAAAATGTTCGCCCTCACCACGAAATTTCTGGCTCAAGATTTTTTAGGGTTGGTTCTGACTTCTTCAAATCTTAAAGCTTCTAGAAGTCTGAGATTGTGCAAATTTCGAAGAAAATGATACTTCTTGTGTTTGAAAAAAATATGTTTGGAGCAAATTTGTTGTCCCATCAAAAGTTAAAGAGGGAGGAAGGTTCGAAAATCTTTTCCGTAGAGCCATATGCCATTCTTCCTAGTCACAAGATTTCTATAGGGATTCCTTTTTGAGTACGGAAAACATCAGAAATGTATTACTGGGGTAACCTATATCAAAAATGAAATTATTTTACGCCCCGGCACCTTAAAAACTGCAATACTTAAAAAAAAATAATAATAATTATATTTTCGCCTGCTTGCACCCTTTTTTTCACAAGAAAATCCAAAGAACATTTAATTAATTTGGTATGGACTAAGTTGGCTTTAAGCAAATTTGTGTAAATGCATAAGTCTTATTTTATTAGTGGCCGCCCTTTGTGTTTCAGAAAAGAAATAAGAAAAGTACAATGATATACAAATGATACATGATTTTCATGCATCAATAGCTGCTGACAAGGGTAATTAGAAAACAACATTTATTACAGACATGAAAGAAGTACATTGCATCATGTGACAGACAGGGATGTTCATGAATATTGTGTCTTCCATATTTTAATTCAAGCATGTTGTTATGATCTATGTTTTTAATATATATATTTTTGATATTGTCAGGAAAGCAAGGAAGAAACAAGAAGAAGGTGAAGAATCACGGCCAATTTTAAACAAGGTAACTATTTCATGTATTGTAACTACACATGCTTTGTACAATTTATTTTTATAATCAAACGAGTATTGTAGACCATGATGCAATTTATACACAGTGTTTTAATGTTTTAAGGATTCAAATGTCGAACAGTAAAGTCTACCCACTTTATCCTGATCCATTTGTTTTGTCTGTAGAACTGCATTGATGCAATACACACTTTATTAGTTATACAGTGTTTTACATGGGGATACAGAAATATATTGGGTCGGTGAAAAAAAAGTTGTTTTGGTCGATTCAAAGTCGAGCCCAATACAAGTTTTTTCATTGAACCAATATATTTTGGTAGCCCCAATGTAGAACACTGTATAACAAATTCATCCTAAGGATGTCGTTTGGTTTGTGTTTGTTACATCATTAAAGCATTTCCGAGACGCCTACAGTGTAAAGCATCTTGGTAGAAGCAGGATATTAAAATGATATGTCAGTAATATAATGCAACATGATATTTAGTTCTTCTCAGCCAATATCAGATTGCAAGAAAATTGGCAGAGATGGGATAATACATTTTGTCTGTAACTTTGTTTTTACATGTTATATGTGATATAATGTACAATAATCAACACTGGAGAGGTCAAGGTGATATTTCTTGACACAAACATACAAATGGCAACATGGTGTGTTCTGCAGTCCCTTTAGTCAATGAATGAGGACTAAAATGTACCTTGTCTTTACATAAATTGTATTACATTAAAAGATGGATGTATGATACCTAGATAATTATGATAGACTGACCAATAAAGAACATATTTTATTGCTGGTCTTTTAAAATCTAAACCGTAGATATTTATTTGATAATTAACTAGATATTCTAATATATATTTCAGACGGATGAAAATGCCGAAGATATTTCAATATCAGATGATGAAAAGAAAGCCAAGAAAAAACGGAAAAAGAAAAAGAGACGTGATGGTGAACAAAAAAGTAAAGAAAGGAAGGAAAATGAGGAACCTGAGGAAGAAAAGATTCAAGAAGAAGAAAGAAAGGATGAAGAAAGTAAAAACAATTCTAATGTGTACTACCAATATAAAAGGCCAATACGTCATAGACAATCCTATGTCGTTCCTCCAGATTATGTCAGAAGCAGAGATGTCCTACATAAGTATACTAAAACACCAAGTTATATGAGGTACTCATACCCACAACAAACCTATAGAGGACCACAGAATCTAGTTCCAGCTACAAGCCTTACTCAATATGCTGGCACATCGTCATATGATCATTGTATGGCTCAACAGTCAGTGAGGCACAACTATATCCCTGTCAATGATTATAGAAGGTAATGAAAATACATTATCAAAACTAATTGAATTGAAAAGTTGAGTAAAGTGTTATTTACCGGTAGTTTCTGGGGGTCGGAAAGTAAACTTTAAGGTATAAACATCAACATGGACCAGTTTCTATTCACTCGCATAAAAAAAATAATATCAAATTATTTTCATTTATGTCTGTCAGATGTAACAAATTTCTTTCCATGAAATGAGTTAGGGAAATTGATTTAAAACTGATGCTATATTCTATTTTAGATTCTGTCATGCAAAACTTTCATTTCTTTTACCTAATACACCATGCATGTCACAGAAGATTTTGATTGTAATTTTCTTTCTGTTATATGATCTCTCTGCAGTTACGATGATATTTTCAGACCGTCCATGTATGTGGACCATGAGGTTGACCTGACACAATCAAGACCTGTACCACAGCCGACCTATGTTACTCCTCGTCACAGGGTATCCCACACCAGACCCATAATGTCTGATCATCAATATCCCAAAAATTTTACAAATGGTGTTAAAGGTGGACACCCATCTCAACATGAAGGAAGAACTGCTGGAGACACTGTCTATGGACAAAGTTCTCAACAGCGTGATTTGATTCAGCTGCATACAGATGGACAAAAATCTAATGAGAGAAAAAATGTGGCAGCATCAACTGCAGAACTAGCTGTTCCAAAAAACACTCCAGAGATAAATGAACATAATGATAATGAACAAAAGCCATGTGTCTCTGAACAAGTTATGGATTCAGAACTACATGGAGACACTAGCCTACCAGAGAATGTGGATCCAAATCTGCTGAGTACTCTGGTAAAAAGAAGGTTATCATTCGCTCCATCTTCTGCTTCTACAAACATTCAGGACCTAGGATAAGAACAGTGTGACATCAGACAATTCAAAATCAAAGTCTGCTACTGAGTAAATAATCTAAAAACAAAATGTTAAGGACTAAAAGAAAACACATGTTTTGGATTTAAAAAGGACAGTTATATGCACCGGCCTTCATATTTTCAGATTTTATCAAAGTAAGATCAAAATTAACCAATTTATCTAAATCAAATTTACAAATTTATTTATTTTAAGATCAAATTTATTTAACCTGATTCAAATTTATGGTATTTTCAAGTACAGAATTTATATATTCTCCAATCCAAATATATTAGCGGATGTAAAGTCTATTGAAATAGATACTAGTACACAAAATTAGATTTTCAAAAGTAGGTCATACTTAAAAATGAAGGTTTTAAAGTCTTTCAAAAGTAGGTTAAACCTCAAGATCAAGGATACATAGAAAATATTGTTAGAATGAATAGAAAGGTCTTGTAACAAGGAAAAAAACTTGAAATATGAAATCCCTATCACTTACTATTTAAAAATTAGGCCGATAGTGAAACAGAACAGATAGAGCGACCAAAAAAACAGTATGAGTATGCCACAAATCTTTGATTCCAAAGGACATAAAAATGGTAAATATAATATTTGTAGGTAATTTTTAAAATAAGGTTTAATGAGAGCAATGATAAACCCGGTAGATTTTTGTATGGGTAGAAAATAGACCTAATTGTATATCATTTGTATATTTATAGTGATGAGACTTTCATATTTCATGTGATTTGCTTGTGGCAAGACCTTTCCACTTGTAAACATGGTAATTTATCGCTGGTGGAAATTTCGCAAGTTTAAAATCCAGACGTTATGCTATGGGAAAATTATTAGCGATATGAACATCTCTAGCTTCCGTAAAGCTTGTTGATTCATGAAAAAATTACCCCCCATGCGAAAATTTCCTCCTTTACAGTACATGTACCAAAATTTTTCGGCCTCAAGACCTCGACCTTTGAATTTGATATTCTTCTAAAACTCAACTGCATTTTTTTATGCCGTCAGGTGGCATTGGTGCTTTACAAATACATTGTACCACTTGCTCTGCGAAGTAAATTATCTAGACTTGTTGAACATCTTACATTGAACATCTTATACAGTGTACTGTGATTAGTCTTGATTTTTTTCTTTTAATTGTTATGTTGTTGTTTATGTTTACGAGATATTTCGTTATTACTTGTATTTGTAGCAATTTTGTAAATGAAATAATAGTCAAAGCAATCTGTGATTTTCTATAGAGAATGTTGTAATTTTGTTAAGGAAATAATACTCCAAGCAGTCTGTGATTTTCTTCAAAAAAAGTTTTAGCTTGTTCAATTTTGAGATTAAAAGTTTGAACATACATGTATATATTCTTCTTCATTGAATGGTTACTATACATGTATATCTAAGTATATTTTCCATATCATGGTTATAGTAAATCATTTCATCTGAATGATATGATATGTTTCTTCATGTCTGTAAGGTCAATGTACAAGGTTACTATAGACACAAGCTGTACACAGCAGGACATGATTCCTGTAAACATCAACAAAATCTGAAGGGAGGTAAAATGACAATTTTCACAAACAGAAACCCTACAGAACTATATTCTAGAAGCCAGTGTCAAATATATGGTGATCCAGAAAGCACCAAGAAAAAATAATGTCCGACACAAACCAAACAGATCAGAATCATCCTCTCATTCAGTATTTCATCTCTACTCTCTAATAATATCAACTGGGGCACGGCATACAAGTTTTTGTACAACATGGCAGCAAAGGTCTGTACATGCCTACTTCATCATCTAGAGATGTCAATGATAAATTCCACATTGAATTCAGTACTTTTCATCAAATAAGTACAAAGTTTTAGCTTGAAGTGTGTAATTTATTTAACTCCATTGTCATCACAAAATGATGATTCAGTGTAAAATTCACATGCAAAATCAAAATGTTCTATTAACATTAGACCTTCAATTTAAGTTTACACTTAATGTAGCATTTCTAAAGAATCTGATAAGAAATGTGACTTGTATGCAAATCATTGCTTTAAAAACTATTTTTACAACTCCCAATACTTGTGAATTAATCACTTGGTTTCCTCTTGGTTACAGAAGGATTTTTCACTATACATATTATGACCTTGATATTTTGCTCATTCTTTTAAATACCTACTGTTTAATCTTAGGAATCAAAGGTTGTATGATTCAATGGTTTCTATAAAGATAATGTCTTCAAAATTCTTTGATGAATGTCCGGTGTTGTCTTGGACCTTGGCATTAAATGGATAAGTTTTACGCATGCTTGTAGTGCACATGTACAATATATTTATCATACAAATGTATACATACACTGCTCAAAAAATTTAAAGGAGCGATTTTCCCATTGTAATTTAATGGTACATCGTTCGTAATATCTTTTGGGATATGCAAGGCTACATCATTAAGTTTTATCATTGGTATATGGTTAATCTGTTCAATACAGACATTGGTAACGAAGAAATTACCATGAAATATGTCTTAATACATTTATGTTCATCACATAGAATAAGCAGCTGCAAACATGTGTGATATGAAAATAGAAACCTTGCTCCCTTAAATTTTTTGAGCAGTGTATTTTGGTATGGAAATGTCTGTCCGTATACTTTTATGGACACGAAGCAGCGTCATAACAAAGAAGAAATAAAACCTTGGATACAAGGCACTTCAACCTTTTAAGGTTCCAAGAAGCTTCAAAAGCCTTTACTTATTTTTGAAGAATCACCCTGAACGGTGAAAGAAATCTGTCAACTTTCATGCCAAGATGTCGAGTGTACATGATAAGCCTCTTCAGATACAGGATATATGTTAACTCTATCAATTTTCCATATCAGAAATCATGTCACTAACTATGTGACAAACAACTGTTTACTACTTTAGGGCCTTAGAATTAGAGACTAGTGAAGGTATTCATAGGCAGCTCAGTCTTTACGAAAACTTTTTTCAACCACTAGCCTGACGACAATTTTTACCAGATATTTGTTCAGATTATTAGTGAAATTCTACTTGCCCGGCAAAATTTCTAACTGCATCGGGCCAGTGGGTTTTCATGAAGACTGCAGCTGACATCACCTAGCCACAAAGATACATTTTCTGATGATACAGATGTAATTCTGATCATTATGATTCTTCCACAAAGTCCTTATTGTAACCTGGAGGGAACTATCTAATAGCAAGAAATAGAAAAAATACATTAAAAATTCATTAAATTTATTTCATAGTTAACAAAATCTGTTGGCAAATAACTAAAAATATTTTAAAAGATATGGAAGTTCATGACTTCTAGCTTTCTGACGATATTGTTATTATACCCCTAATACATGTATGTTAAAAGATTTTCCCTTAGAAGTTATTCACTTAGAAGTTATTTTCCTTTAGAAGTTATTTCCCTTAGAAGTTATTTTCCCTTAGAAGTTATTCAGAATTTAAGTGATCTGGTATTCTTTTCAGCTTGTTCTTAGACATTAGGAATTTTTCAGATATACACAGGTTTAAGTGGACATTTTTCAAGTTAACATACGAGGGCTGTCCCAGAAAATTGTAGACATCGGCAATAAGGAAGTTGTAAAGGGTTGCATTTTTATAAACTTTGCACTGATAAATTCGACATACAAATCGGCTTCTGTACATGAAAAATCAATAATTTATCTTCAATAATAAAATTGTTATAGAAGAAATAAAGATGTAGGGTGACGTCCACCGGCGCATGATATGTAACGTCATGGATTTCAGCGACTGCGGTTAAGAATATACCTATAGGAAGCAACTCATAAATTCATCTCATATATTTGATAATAGACTTTGACACTCATTAAGCAGAAACGAGATACATATTTTATCCACTTGACAGGATTTTCTGCACAGTTAATTTACTTAAATGGACCCTCTATTCCATTTCTTTTACTGTTCGACGCCGGTCTTTATAATGACGTTTCTCGCCAAATTAACTGTCAGAATATCGCCCCCTCCTTGTGTCCTTGTTGAGTTTTGTCTGTTATTTCATCGACAAATCTCTTGTACATACATGTATACTAATACTCTGCGAACATTTCCATACTTTTCTGATGTTTTCATTTCTTACTTTGTCTAAAAAGGGGTCAATCCACGATCAACACAATATCTTAGTACAATTTACTGCTCCGCCAATAAATTTGACGTCGCCGTTTTTTGAATGATTGATGAGGGATTGCGTTATAAATTCCTTCATAATTAAATTGTTTATTACGTCATTGACGAAAATATAGCATGTATGTACCCGCTAAAATCAGTTCTTTCTGTTGATTAGACTTTTAGTACTATTTTTACATGCATTGATAAGTATTCAACAGGTTTTATTATCGATTCTTTTTTTGGCACATGAAAATTTCGGACTGCTCCGGTACGGTCCAACCGCTCTTCTAATTATTAAATTAATTTTCAATATTAACGGCAGATTTCAACACCATTAACATTTTATGCTTCCCAGATACTTAAATTTACATCTGGGAAAATCTTGTTTAGATTTAACGCTAAATAAAGGAATTGTGAGCAATGTCTACGTTTTTCTGGGACAACCCTCATACTTCGGACTTCGCACTCCGGACTTCGCACTTTAGGGTTCATATAAAAGAAATCAGGTGCAATTAAAAATGTTAAATCAGAACGAACATGGACGAAATGACAATGGACAACTTTAAATATGTATCAATACAAATGAAAACAAATATATTCTTCACGCAGAGAACTCTAAGTTCATTGGAACAGAATTTTTATTTTGCCTTTGTGACAAAGTCCCTTTGAAATGCGATGTCCGAATTCCGAAGTTCGCAAGCATGAAAAATGTCCAATAGGAATAGATGTAGATAAGGCTTATCATCATTATAGATTGTTTTGCAGTATACATGATAGCAATAGAAATGAACTAGGTGTATTTGGAAGAAATCAAAAATTCTAATAATCAGGTTTTTCATATGATCACATAATGTGTTTATCAGCTGGTTTCTTTCACACACTTGGGGAAATTTCCGATGAGCGGATTGTTTTTGGGGTACATGATAGCAAAAGCAATCATTGAAATGTCACTCAGAATAAAGAATTCCAACAATTAGGCTTTCCTGTCTATGGTGAGATGATGTGAGTATCAGCTAGTGTCTTTTACACACATGGGAATATTTCCAATAAGAAGATTGTTCTTTGGAGTACATGATAGCGGTTTGAGAGAACAGAGTGTCACTTCATATCCATTCTCCTGAGCAAACATAGATCTGTCTGTATCAACCAAATTCATGCACAGCTTTCCTGAAAGGAGAAAGGAATCAAACTTAATCTACAATATCACTTATATATTACATGTAATAAATATTTACATGGTCATATGTCAAACTTGATGTTATGAATTAATCATATTTTTTCCAATGAACAAAATTGTGAGTTTTTTCCTCATATTGCTGTACTTTCACAGTCATGAATTAAGGAGTATAGGAAGAAATCTCTTTCCACATAAAATTTGGAATAAAAGTTCCCTTACCTTGTTCTTCTAAGGCAATATTAAATTCTGTTTGATCAGCTACATGACCCAGTGTCAAATATTCCTGAAAAATACAATCAATATTCTTACATATAATTGAACTTAGCAGCTAAGAGTGCCTATGCTGTGTGAATCTATCTACATGAATTTCAAACATTTGCATATTGATTATCAATTATCATCAAATGAAATAAGAAAATTATATCAAAATACATGTAAATGCATTCATGCTATAGGAAAACATTGAACGATACAGAAATTAAAATCAATAATTTGTGAGTAAATTTGGTAAATAATTGCTAAAGATAGCATAGGGCCAGATTGCAAAGCTAATTCTTTCTGTAATTGAGTGCAGTGCTAAATGTTATTGTTCTTCTTTTAAAATACTCAAAGTTTTCTTCAAACAGAAACTCCCAATTTTCAAAAAAAAAAAAATGTTGATGGCTTATATCTTCAATCTACATGTATATTCCTCAATCACATTGCACTCCATCCAGAAATAAAGCCTGTGTTTGTGAAACACGAATGCCCCCAGGTGGCATCTTTGTAAGTATGAACACTATTTTCTGTTAAGTACATGTATGTGAGGTCACTGGGTTAAAAGGTCAAAGGTCAAGGTCACGAGGTCAAAAATTTTGGTATCAATGGAAAGGTCTTGTCACAAGGAATACACATGTGAAATATGATAGCCCTATCACTTACCATTCAAAAGTTATGCCCAATGTTAAAGTTTTTGAAAAGTAGGTCAAAGGTCAAGGTCAAGGTCACGAGGTCAAAAATCTTGGTATCAATGGAAAGGTCTTGTCACAAGGAATACACATGTGAAATATGATAGCCATATCACTTACCATTCAAAAGTGATGCCCAATGTTAAAGTTTTTGAAAAGTAGGTCAAAGGTCAAGGTCAAGGTCACGAGGTCAAAAATTTTGGTATCAATGGAAAGGTCTTGTCACAAGGAATACACATGTGAAATATGAAAGCCATATCACTTCCCATTCAAAAGTTATGCCCAATGTTAAAGTTTTTGAAAAGTAGGTCAAAGGTCAAGGTCAAAAATTTTGGTATCAATGGAAAGGTCTTGTCACAAGGAATACACATGTGAAATATGAAAGCGCTATCACTTCCCATTCAAAAGTTATGCCCAATGTTAAAGTTTTTGAAAAGTAGGTCAAAGGTCAAGGTCACGAGGTCAAAAATTTTGGTATCAATGGAAAGGTCTTGTCACAAGGAATACACATGTGAAATATGATAGCCCTATCACTTACCATTCAAAAGTTATGCCCAATGTTAAAGTTTTTGAAAAGTAGGTCAAAGGTCAAGGTCAAGGTCACGAGGTCAAAAATTTTGGTATCAATGGAAAGGTCTTGTCACAAGGAATACACATGTGAAATATGAAAGCGCTATCACTTCCCATTCAAAATTTATGCCCAATGTTAAAGTTTTTGAAAAGTAGGTCAAAGGTCAAGGTCAAGGTCACGAGGTCAAAAATTTTGGTATCAATGGAAAGGTCTTGTCATAAGGAATACACATGTGAAATATGAAAGCCATATCACTTCCCATTCAAAAGTTATGCCCAATGTTAAAGTTTTTGAAAAGTAGGTCAAAGGTCAAGGTCAAGGTCACGAGGTCAAAAATTTTGGTATCAATGGAAAGGTCTTGTCACAAGGAATACACATGTGAAATATGAAAGCCCTATCACTTCCCATTCAAAAGTTATGTCCAATGTTAAAGTTTTTCAGACAAACAGACAAACAGACGGACAGGCCAAAAACTACATGCCCCAGAATCTTTGATTCCGGGGGCATAAATATTGTAAAGATAATAATAATAATAAAGAGAAAAATTAATATGAATGGTGCAATAAAGATGGTGGAATCTCTTCTACCAGCGAAGTACATGTACATGTATTTTCAACACAAGTCACATCGTATGCAGTTCTTTCTACTTATATAACAATCTCAGGTAAAGTTACAGTTTTAAATATTTACCTTATAACCTATCCCAGCTTTCCTGAACTGACGACTTCTGGGATATGTGATATAATGTGTATCCTGGATACCACCATAGCAACAAGGACATATGACGAAGGACGACTTGTTATGTATACACTGCTTTAGAACCATGTCAGTAGCTACACCACAGGCGTGTAGACAAACTCCTATGTCAAAATGACCATGGAAATAATCCTGGTTACACTACAAAAAAACAACAACAATATATACTCTGATCTTAAAACCATCATTCAGACAAATACTAGTCAGTTACTCAATGTAGTACTGAAAAATGCTTTGTATTCTTTGGGATCCAATTTTCGTGATTTTCATGGATAGCTCCATCCACGAATTTACAAACCCATGAACAAAGAAAGCTGCTTTCATAAATCAATCCGGTTTCATCAGATTTTAGTACATAATCTTAGTGAGTCTATAATAACTTTATAAGCATGCATTGGGCCATATCTTAGTGAGTCTACAATAATGCAGTCCTACATGTACATGTACGTCAAACAAGTAAATTAAAATATCTGTAAAATTACATCTACATGTTTTGATCCTTTCGTACATGTAAGTGACAGTACCCATATGGCGATTGCAATAATGCTGTGGCCATAAATGAATTGTTTTTATCATCAGTAAGATAAACAATTAGAGTGTACTATTTGCCTGTGAAAGTTACACATTTTGATCACAAATCTCTTGTTGTTTTATTCAAAATATTGAAATGAATGAATTACAGAACCACACTTGGTCAGAAAATTGGTATTAATAATATACACCTTTGGTAAAAGTGGCATTTTGTAACTCGGGGTGGAACAATGTAGTAGTATTGATTTTTTTAGAAAAAATGCATATTATAACCTAAATATCCGTATTGTTAGGCCATGTAAAAATAAATACAAATGTAGTTGTTTCTCAGATAATTGGGTCTAAAAAAGTGGCAAGGTAGGTAGGGTTTTAATTTTTGTTTTTCCAATCAAGGGCACTCCCATAGTTTATGTGAAGCAAACTGTTTTATATATACTCACAATTTGGAGGGGGGGGGGGGGGGGGAATAGGTAGAGGATTTTTAAAACATTCTTTTATATCTAGTAAAATGCGAAATAGTTGTTTTCTATCCAAATGAATTGCAAACAACTCAACAACTTGCTTATCCTGGAGTGAAATAAATCTTGTGTCTTGCTAAAACCCTTCCCCTTATTTTCCTTCATGGAAAATTATCTTTGAACCGTAAGTCAAAATAATTGTACACTGAAATTTATCACAGTCTCCACTCTCCTTTACATAATTTTACTTTTTAAATCTTCCTGAGAACAGGCAGATGTTTTCCGTCATGTATGCTGCATTTTAAAAGCTGCAAGTAGCGACACCTAAGAGACTCGACGTGTGTTTTTGTTTATAATAAAGTTTGAATTAAATCCTAGTGTCACGATTAGCGTGTCCACGCTATATGACCCCTCGCATCTTCACTGGGTCCGTTTATTAGGTGAAAATATTGGCATATAGCATCTTCAGAAGCCAAGTCTAGATGAAGCGGAATCTAATTGCATTAGAAATCGAATAAAGTACTTTCTTTTATTCGTAAAGCTCTTGTGGTAATCGGCGGTCCGTGTTTACTTTTTACATCGTCAACATCATTATCAATAGACTCGGCAACATCACAATGTCAATACTTGATAGGTATTGTCCGGTATTAAATTTACGTATGCTCTAGAGACCAATAAATATTAAATCATTGAAAGAATACTTAACAATTTAAACACGCGAATCGGTCATTCAAGCATCCACGACACGTGTCAGTACGTGGTCAGTAGTTATTTACGTGTACAATAGCTATACAAATATTTAACTGAAGGCGCATAAATAAAGTCGTCCTAACATAGCCATAAATACGGAATGTGCTGTGATTACACAAAAATATTTATCAGATATCGTTTGGATAATTTAACTTCGTTTTTAAGTAACGATTGAAAATGACACATGGCAGGTATTTTTTTCTGCAGTTGCAATAAAAACGTCTCGTCGGCGGCAAATTATAGCGCGTGGCGGTATCTGAGAAACGACCAATCAATTTTATATGGCCTTATTGATAATTTATTCAACCAGACATTAGATTCAGATATGCATTAAGTTAGTTGATATTTCTACTGAAAATATTCTTCAAATTTCCCATTTTGAAATTTCGACAATTCAGGGGCAGATTTTACGTCTTATCATTACAGCTCCTTAAACATTAATGAGTGGGTCATACAAAGCCTCCAGCTGGGCTCATCATCACTCCTTCATGACTTGTCAGTGATCTAGTTTATTCAGAATCCATATATTATACATTGTAGATAATTTGCATCTATGTTACTAGTAGATTTCCCATGTTAAATGCCTATTAGGCGACTACAATTATATTCCAATAACTTTGGTTGCCTAATGTGATGTCACATTAATGTTTTTAATGTAGGGAGAATTTATCAACATTAAGATACTTTTTACCCTGTAATAGGCAATTTAAGCAATGTTCATGAAAATAAGGGTTTCTTATATCTAGTAAGAATGTAAATATAAGTAGTGACTTTCGGTGTTCATAGGTGTATAATTCTGATTGGCAACATGCAAATTAGTATTTTCCGGAATTTGCAAATGCATGACCAACTAGAATTTATACCCATGAACACCAAAAGTAAGACAGTACATGTGTATGAGTAATTTAATAATTAATTTGCTCCATGCATTTTCAACTTTTATATATTTTTTTTTCATTTCATCATTGATTTCTTGAGTTGTTGCTGCAATTTTACCTTTAAACAATAATTTCCATACATTCATGTATTTGTTAAAGAGTACATGAGTTCAGTTACTTGAAGCAAAACTACATGTATAAATTCCTGTCTTTGCAAAAATAAAATTATCTTCAGATACTTTCTTGTAAGGAATACATTTTTCTTATTCATTATCATTCAAGCTGACGTCAGGCTTACGGCCCGATAAGTTGCTATGGGCCGGGAGCAGAGAGCAGAAAAGCAATAACATCCGTACAAATGAATCAGAAAGGCACAGCCTATAGAGGTCTCCAGGACATGTAAGACAAGTAAATAAATGTTTACCTGATAGACTACAACATTCTGTAATTTGAGTTCCTCTATTCTTTCTCTGGCTATCTTCAATGAGTCCTCATTATTTTCTATGAGGTATACCTAAATCAAAGCAATAAAAGTAAATTAATCAAAATAAAATAAAAGGTAATATGTATTTTCAATATGAAATTATTATCATGATAATAAAGTTTCATGTCCTTGTTATAATGTTTTTGTCCTCCAAGTACCACAGTAGTAAATATGCAATACTTTTTCATACCAACAATTGAAGACAAGCCCATTTCTTTATGCAATATCTATATTGTGAGACAAATTTGTGTTTCTTTCTTTATTTTACATTTTACATGCACATACAATACGTGAAAAAATTCATTGAGCATCAATTTACGTTATTACGACTCAAGACAGCTATTATGTTCGATCTAATATAAAATGTACTTTGTTTTGAATATCAATTCCAGACAAGCTACACTACCGGTAATTCAGACCATATAACATGTCTGGGTTTGTCATTCTGCAATTTATGTATGAATTGTCATTTTGAAGATAGCATTGCTAGTAATATTTCTAAACTTTTTTTCTGTCAACAGATGGTATATTTTTTGTCATTATCAAAATAATCATACCTATTACAGGTTTATTGTGTTGATACATGTACATTAATATAAATCTACTAGATATTACATGTACATCTTCATGACAGAGACTGTGTCATACTAATTAGGCAATAACTCTATGAGAAGGTTCTGTGCACGTTAACTTGATAACAATGCCATATGCAGTATTGTATACTTGTCCAAAGTCGGCTCTGGTTACTCATTGGTCTCTCTCCTTATATTTGCCGGCATTCATGTATCAATGTTGTCTTTACTTTCTTTATTTGTTATCTATGTTTTCTTTTGCCGTTATAATCAGCTGTTTGTTAGTGTGGTTGTTTTACAACATGTCCACTGCTAATTGCCATAATGTGTATGTGTGTTCCACTCTGATGATTATTGTAGTGAGGTCTTGTTGGCGACCTTTTCTTAATTCTTACAAGTAGATATTGTTCTTATGGTACTTTGTTGGCATTGATAGGAAGGAAATGTCAGATAATCACAATACATACTGTACATTCTGGAAGCAGATACGCAATGACAATACCCAGGTGACCCTGAAAAATATAGGTTATGAATTAATTGTATTTTCAGTTACAATCTTTCATGAATTACTTTTATCTCCTACCAACTGCATAAGTAGAATCATTTGATGGTACAGTATTTTCTTTTGCTGGTTTGAACAAAAACTTTTTGCATTGAGTTATGCATTTGGTATTTAAATTCACTTAGACAAATTTCAAAATACACAGCTGATATCAAAAGTACTGATGCTGAATTGATTCTATGCATACTGTATTATCATGTATTTATATCAGTAAGTAGATTGTCCTATCAGCCTTACCCCTCCACTACAGAAGTCCACAATAACGTCCCCGGACTTGGCCAGTACTAATACAGCTGTAGCCAGATTCTCAAGCTGCTCTCTCTTTCTTGATAATCTCTTCTTCGGTAAATCTGTAATCAATTCATTAATTCTGAATAATGCAATTTGTACAATTAAATAGGAGTTTTGTTGGCATCAGCTCATGATTGAAATCTTTTTAAATTTAGGTAAATAGATATTTGATCAATAGTTGGCACGACAAATAATTTTTGTTCACTTAATAATAAAGTAAGGTGAATTAAATGTATGTTATGCATGACTCTGGTGTATCCCAGATAGATTTCTGTCCAGAAGCCTAAATCTCTCTCGCAGCACAGTTGGACAAGTCATTTTTCTTTATCTTCATACATATAGGATCTCAAATGAATTTTCATTTCATACGATGTATTATGAAACGAGTTGTGTGTTTTATATCCCCGAGCCTTGGCGAGAGGATATAAAACGCACAACGAGTTTCATAATACATCGTATGAAATGAAAATTCATTTGAGATTCTTTTTATCACATGATATTGCCTAAAAATGTGTATTTCTAACATGAAATCAACGTTTCCAAGAACTATAGAGGCGAAGCATGCCGTGATCTAGAAGTCGTCTGCTACGCCATGAGAAGTAGTGTCCCCATCCATCGTATAGATGTTCTGCACGTAAGAGAAAAGTATTTCAATTTTGAATAGTATTCTAATGCAAGAATTAATTCAACAACAACAATTTTAATCATTGATATTGACTCCGGGTCTGAATTTAACAGTTGACCAATATTTGAAAGGTCACATTTGTCAAGGTTTATGTGATTAGGTTCCAAACTTGACCAATCGCATTCAAGCAGAGCAATATGTAACGTGTTATCATATCATATATTTATGAAATGGCTTTATTAAACTGCAAAACGGGTGTATCATGTGATAAAACACCTTTTTTGTGATTATCAAAGCGAAAATTTGGGGCCATAAGCTTTATACTGGATAAAATGTAGTGATTACTTAAATGCTACAAAGTTATGCCAGTTTTGGAGGATCAAGGTGGGGGGTGCACCCAACCCAGTGATACATCCCAGAATATAATGCCTACTTTTTAAACTACTTACTTTGTCCAGGGTCCACCCTGCTAGGGAATGATGACCAGTCTAGGTGTATATCATCTCCCTTTGGATGTTCCGAGACTTCAGCCTCTATTTCACCATCCTACATAAAAATACAATGTTCAATAATCAGTATATATCACCTGAAGTTCTAAATGTCATGCATTTACCCATTTTCTATCAAAACTGTGACTCTGTAATCTAACCATTTGAATAATCATGTAATATAAATTGTGCAGATCTTTTGTGAGCTGTAATATACAGTAATATGGTACATTGTATGAGAAATGTCATCCCTCTAATTTTTGTTAACAAGATCTCTTTACTTTTAGAACGTATGTGCCTTTATTTCAATTATCATCTCAAAGAAACAGTATATTAATTGAACACTAATATCAAATATCACCTGGTGCCACAGACTTAGTTCTTTTATTATTCATGAAAATATGCAAAAGGGCATAGTAGAGGGGAAAATAAAAGAACTATGTCATTAGGTAGCAGGCTTTAATTGCAATACTCTCTCTTTTTTTCTTTGGTTTTGAAAATGCAAAACTGTTTTCTCAGTTACTGCTACTGAGTGCATGCTTTTTAAACAAAATTTAATGCTATAACTCTACACAAACTGTTAAGTGATAAATCAAACCTTAATTTTCTCCATAGCTCTTGTTACATCTGGTTTTATGGCCCTGTATTTTCCACGACAACGTCGACTGTAAATACGAATAAAGAAAGCTGTAGCTAAAACGTCATAATGTATCCTCTAATAAGAACCAGAACTTGTGTAAATGTGCATCCAGATAAGGAAATTTATAACTAAATTCATTAACACAATTGTTGATGAAGGAGCTATTTCACAGGGATATTGCAGGCAGAACAATGCATATTTGAACAGAGTTAGTATTTATCAATGACTTCATATTATAAAGACTTAAATGAACAATTCATGTGTATTCTAATTGAGGAATTCACTTTGATGCAAATATGACAAATAAATTCCTTTGGGTGTTAACATGGCAAAATGTTTGAAAATAATATAAAAGTGTGATTTCAAAGACTCTGCTTATAATCACACAGAATGATACAATCATACCCAAAGTATACAAAAATTAAAACTGACAAAAATTCTACTAACAGTCAAAATTGAATTTGGTCATCAACAGATCCACCACCGACAATTCATTTTAAAGGGTTGGGTAAAACTTAAAAAGGACTACAAGAATTTCCTTTCAAGCACTCTCATGATCCATTCCATGTTCCTATAAACCTTACCTTAATTCCATTTCATCATCTTCCGGCATTTTGACATTTTCCGGTACAACAAACTCTAAACCATCAACACTACACTTCTCTCCGTTTTCATGGTTACAGGCACTTATGTCCCATTGGCATTTCTGGGAAGTCTGTTGAATTCTGGGTAATGAGATCATCTGTTTAAACCACTTGGATACATTTGGTAGGCACATATGTAAATTTGAGTCTCCAGGGAGTATCTCCAACTGTAATTGTCATGGTAACTAATTAATACAAATTCTCATATCACTGTTTTATTTATGATAATGCAAAAGGTGAATAAATGTGAATTTGTTGAAAATTGATGCATATCTGATATGAAATACATGTTGGTGCAAAGTCTTAATCATATTAATGGGTCCCACTTAAGAATGGGATCCATTCACGCTGAAAAAAGTATCGTGAGCTCTTGATCTTAATTCTTATCTTTGGGTAATCAGAATATTGACAATGAAAATCTACAAATAAGAGATGCAAAAGCAAAATTTATCCATGTACATAAGAAAGAAGTTTTGCTTTCTTGCACAGTATTAAAATTTGGAGCATTTTTCTAAACACATAATGTGTGCAAATTTATATGTATTTTCTGGTCTTGAAATAAAATGATTAGTCAATGAGTAATTTGTGGAAGTGACATAAAGTGTTATAACAGATACAATGTATGTATATATGAAATGGGCATTGGTCTAATTCATTCTTAATGATTAATAGAAGCAAGTTCATATCATGCAAATTTGAAACTACAAATTGCATTTGTGTGAGAATTTGTAACTTGAACAAAATGTCAATATGACAGAATAATTCAAAATCTAAAGAACTTCAAGGAACTCACAAATTAACATAATACTTCAAAATCTAAAGAACTTCAACATGTTCAAGGAACTCACAAATTAACATAGGATAATTCAAAATCTAAAGAACTTCAAGAAACTCATAAATTACATTGTGTAACATAGGAAAATTCAAAATCTAAAGAATTCAAGGAACTAACAATTTTACATAGTATAATTCCAAATCTTAAGAACTTTAAGGAACTCATAAATTAACATAGGATAATTCAAAATCTAAAGAACTTCAAGGAACTCGCATAAAAACTATGATATATTAAGTAACAGTACTCACCATCAGAAAGTAAGTATAAGTAAAGAGTAGGAGGTCTGCCACTGTGATTTCATAGCCTTCTGAGTAGAGATGTAAATACTCTACATTGTTTAATGTTAAATTTTCAACAAAAACACATAGTTTTGTAACACTGTCTATCGTTGAGATCTGGGCGTTTTCATTGTTATCACTCACAGGTGTTCTATTAATTCTATACCGCATGTTACAATGAGCATAACAAACCTCCCGTTCATACTCAAACGTTGAAACATCTGATACTGTTTGTACTTCCCTCTTTATTTGAGATAGAATTGCTCGTTTCTTTTTATCATCGTTGTGGATTCTACATGGTTTGTTAAAATGCCAGTCCAGCTTCAGTAAGTTCTCAGGAATTTCCATTTTGTGCGATCTTCTCTCTTGCTCAATTTTCCTGTGTAAGATTAATTTGAAAACGTAACATGGATTCGTAAATAAATCTACTATTGAAATCACAACAAATTTACAATTCCAAATAGATGTCCTTTCTTTTTATCCTTTAATGCACAACAGGATTATTTCTTGAATTCATCACTACTGAAGCTCAGGTGCAGGATCAGGATAGCAAAATTCTATGTGTTTACTATATGGAGAAACTCACATTGAGAAAAGGTTTTTGTCTAGTCTAACACACTTAACCATGTTTACATATAATCTTGTAAGGTGTAGAATGAAATTTTATTCTTTTTATAAGAATTTAGTTTCTTGTGAGTTCAAAGATAAACATTTTTTCAGTGCGGAAAAATAAATAAAATTGACTCCATTTAGGAGGTAATTCTACAAGTATCATGTAAAGTATAAAATCAAATATAACAATGAGAACATGCAAATTTTCTTTTTCTTGGTTGGTTATAAATTAATTAAACTGTTCAAAAAGACCTAATTCTGTTTTCAGTTTAACTCCTGACCATATATCTTTCCCCCTTTAACCCTTGATAATACAAATTGAAACAGCTTTTATGGTAAGGGAACATATCTCAAAAGGTGGAGGTAAGGTATCCATTGTACCAATTCATATATACATGTAAGATTCAAGATTATTTCCAAATCAGGGTCCTTAGGGGCATAACACTTAACAAACATGATAACATTTAGACAAAGTGACATTACATAGATGTGATACATACCCAAAGGAAAAAAAATCATTTATACATGTACTCTTTCCTATACTATCTATCTTGTTCATTCAGTTTCATTCTCAAAAGTTTTTTCTCATAACAACATCAGATAATTTAGACATAATGTTAAGATTTTAAAAAAAAAATGTGAAAAAAATCCAAACATCTGTCTTCTAAGCTACCAATCATTTTGATATTAACAAATGCTTTTTCCTTTTTCTTTTTTTTGGGGGGGGAGTGTTCAACTTTAATCCTTACTTTTCATACAATGTATTTCCATATGACTAAATGTGATCCAAGGATTAGAAAGCTTATCTTATACATGATGGATCAGATCCTATATCAGTACCTTAGTGCCTTAATGACTCATATACATATCAACAGATTCTCCCATTACAACAAAACTTAAAATGCTAAACTGCTTCAGATAATACTGTGTCAGACAAGCAATCCCAATATCATGTTTTATTTTTCCCATAAATGCTATTTCACATTGTTTTTTCCTAAAATTTGATGCCTAGCTGTGAATTGAAGCATTCTGCTAATAGGGATATAAACTATTTTTTATCCCTTTGAACAATTCAGTGTTAATCTGTGAAAATCAGCTTAAGCCTGTTAAAGTTCATTTTCACACAAAAATAAATAAACATGCACTTTCCCATAATGTTTATTTTTGAAAAAAAAAAACAGGATCAGAGTTATCAATAATTCAGCCTGGACAATTTCTATGTTATTTGTTTATATTAAAAGCATTATAGTTTTGTTTTTCTTATTGTTTTTTCTACCAAAACGAATTGGTAAATTAACATTTTTTTTAAGGAGGGGGGTCAAATACCTTTCTAAACCTTCTCATGACACAAAGTATGACAGCTAAAATATTCCAGATTTAAAAAACTTGTAATCAATTATAATGTAAAGGTATGTACAGTAATCCAATAACCATCATATACATGCAAAATCCTAGACTGAATCAAGTTTACTTTCATATAGTTCAGGGCTTTTTATTTTTCATTCATTCATTCATTCATTTCCAACCTTATTTTCAATGACGATTTTTATCTTTTTTTCATAATTTAGTAAGAAATTCCCAACCATAAGCATGAAAAATAATATGCAAAAGATTTTGTCAAACCATGCATGAGTTTTACAAATTTTGCCAAATGAGAAATTTCTGCTACACAGGGAAACAGATTTAAGTACATTTGTAACTTTATAATAATCTAAATATAAAAAGATCACTTCATAACAAGTAAATGTTACCAATTTCAGCATTTTTTAATTTCCTTGAAATACCTAATTCAGAGCAAAATATTGCAAAATCTGTAATATGAGTGCAATGGGCCATGTTTCCAAAAGAGAAAGAAAAAGCCCTGCAATTCTGGAAAGATGAGAAAATATAAAAGTCAAATATTACCTGTGTCTTAATTGTTTGAGTAGATATTCCACAGTCTCTGGTAGCTCCACTTCACATAACTTGGTCCATCCTGAGACCTAGTACATGTATGTACACAATGTAAAATACTGATATAAGGCGACAGAAATTTAATCTTAGTTTTACGGATCTACCGACCCTAATTTTACCACAACTGGAAAAAAATTAAAATGAACTGATTGTACATTTTTTTCTTCGGCTCATCCGAATAACTGGTTGGTTATTACTTTGCATTCTCACTTAATCTTAAACGTGCAAGTGTTTTAGAGAATGCGGCTTTGAAAACATGATAAACAAGCTGAATTAAGATAGTGTTCGTGGTACAAAACATGAAATGTTGAAATTCACTGATTTTTATTTTATTTTTATTCCCTCCTCCTACCCTATTTTGAAAAAAATAAAATTCGTAAAACTAAAAATTAAATTTCTGTTGCCTAATATGTGTAATAAAATACATATTGTCAGACATAAAATAATGTACTATAAATATAATTATTTGAATGTAAAATGTTACAGAGCAACTGGACATGTTGACCTACGGAATAAAGGATCTTTCATAAAATTTTTGAAAAAAAAAACTGAGATGTGTTTACTTAAGCATGTTAAGGTTAGTAATTTAAATACAATTTAAAGTCAATGTAAACTAAACTCAATGTTACCTCTGCACAAGCTTTGAGACTTCCTCCTCTGAATCCCTGCAAAGATAAAGAAATTGCCTAATATTTTGTGATAAATATATTTGTGCTAAAAATTAGCACAATTACAAATAAATGGTACAGCACCTTCCTTTCTGTTTCAAAGTTGGAAACAAATTGAAAATCTTTAAATTCCATGAGAAATTACTTTTTGGAGGCAAAATTAAGTGAAATGTCTACTATACTTGGGACTTGAGCTTTTTTTTTCTTTTTTTACATTATATAACATCATGATTATGGGAGTAATTCCATTCTATGTACATATCATATGCATTTTGCTTAAATTTGTAAAGCAGGCAACAACAGCAATGCTGGTTTGTGTTGTACAAAACAAGAATAATGCACTACGATGTCATACTTGAATACTGAAAACTTGATACATTGGAAGTTGCATTTTCAAGAGCAATGACACCGAGTTCAGCAGAGGAGACTCAGTATCAATAAGTAAGGATTTCAACTCAACAAATTAGATTGGTTGCACATTATATTTAATGTTATGTCCTAGCTGTAAATAAATTAAATAGGCAATATGTTTGCTGTCTCATTTTCACCTCAGCTGTTAATGAAATAAAATAATAAAAGTTCAAAATACCCAAGTTATAGAAAATAAAATGCCAAATGAGAGGGACACATATGCTATAAAACAAATATTACCAAGAGATCGATGAAGCTTTCTTTAGGAGATTTTCTGTGACATAAAGCAATGATCTGTCTGACAATGGAACATAATCCTGATCGAATCATACTTCCATCACTCTCTACCATTGCAGGCATCTCACAATTAAGTTGGCATTCTGACGAGGTTAATAAATCGATGTTTCATCGCCAGTAAGACAGAAAACTCCATCATCACACATGTTCTCGTTTCATTTTCATCACTGGTCACAAATATGACCTCAAAAGGGTCAAGGTCACAATAGTGAAGGACAAACAGTACAGCAGCAGAAGATAGCGGGACCATCAGCTGGTTTCTATCGGAACGTGTTCCGTTCAGGTATACTGTACATCCCTGCACGATCTGTGTACTCATCATTGGTTATAGCTAGTCACTGTAAAATAATATACAGCATGTTATGTAAGAGACCTCAAAAGTAATATAAAGATTTTGTTTTTAATTTACGCAAACCAATGTCATTGGTAAACGTAGGGAAACCCAGAGATGTGGCCCAGTTCCCCAATGCATTTTCCGTTCTGTTCTTTACCATTTGCCAAATGCTTTTTCGCATCTTTCATTTACCATTTTCCAAATTACATTTTATATTGATAATATAAAACAAGAGGCAGAAGGGGCCACACCGCTCACCTGAGTTGCAGACAAAAGAATGATAGTGGCCATTTGATTACTTACTTTCTGTAAGGTTTTGTGAAATTCTATGCAAGGGTCGCAGAGAAATTGAAAATGCATCAGCTAAACAGAGCCTATGGCAGCCATATTTGTTGACCGATTGGCAAGAAAACACAAACTTGGTAGAGGACAATGAGCACTTGCTTCATGTAAGATTTCATGAAATGCTGAGCAGCGGTTGCAGAGGAGAAGTCGAAATTGCATCAGCCAATCAGAGCCCTGGACGGCCATATTTGTAAAAGGATCAGCTTGAAAACACAGACTTGGTAGAGCGGTTGCAGAGGAGATGTTGAAAATTGGTCAGCTAATCAGAGCCCACGGCAGCCATATTTGTTGACAAATCAGCACAAAAAACACAAACTTGGTAGAGGACCTTGAGCAAGTGCTTCCTGTAATGTTTCATGAAATTTTGTGAAGAGGAGATGTCAAAAATGCGTAGGCCAATCAGAGCCCTAGGCAGCCATATTTATTTGTTGACCGATCAGCACGAAAAACACAACTTGGTAGAGGACCTAAAGTGATTGCTTCCTGTAATGTTTTATGAAATTTTGTGCTGCAGTTTCAGAAGTGAAGTCAAAAATGTGTCAGCCAATCAGAGCCATCGGCAGCAATATTTGTTGACCGGTTGGCACGAAAAATAACTTCAAAGAGGATACTTGAATGCTACTTGCTTCCTGTTAGGTTTCGTGAAATTCTGTGCAGTGGTTGCAGAGAATTTGAAAATCTGTAAGCCAATCAGAGCCCTCGACGGCAATATTTGTTGACTAATTGGCACAAAAAACAGACCTTGAGTACTTGCTTCCTGTAAGATTTCATGAAATTCTGTGCAGCAGTTCCAGAGGAGATGTCGAAAATTTGTCAACAAATTAGAGCCCTCGGCAGTCATATTTGTCAACCACTTGGCAAGAAAAACACTAACTTGGTAGAGGACCTTGAGCACTTGCTTCCTGTAAGGTTTGGTGAAATTCTGTGCAGCTGTTGCAGAGGAGATGTCCAAAATGTGTCAACCAATTAGAGCCCTCGGCCACCATATTTGTCAATTGATCGGCACAAACACCGCTTACTTGGTAGAGGACCTTGAGTACTTGCTTCCTGTAAGGTTTGGTGAAATTCTGTGCAGCTGTTGCAGAGGAGATGTTGAAAATGAGTCAACCAATAAGAGCCCTCAGCCGCCATATTTGTCGACTGATCTGCACGAAAAACATTTACTTGGTAGAGGACCTTGAGTACTTGCTTCCCGTAAGGTTCAATGAAATTCTGTTCAGCGGTTGCAGAGGAAAAGTCGAAAATATAAAAGTTTACACTGAACGATGGATGGACGACAGACGGACAGCACGCTATGACAATAGCTCACTTGAGCTTTGCTCAGATGAGCTAATAAAATTGAAAACTAAAAATTATATTTCCAATCTGTCATTTAATTCTAATGTTATATGCTAAACATCTTAATGGCAATTGCCATTTGTCTGCATCATTTGGAATGTTATCATTTACCGTATAACACCGTAGCGTATCACGTGATATGCAAATACTCTCTGGCCCGGGAATCCCCTTTGATTAAACAAGGTAAATACTGTCTAAACCTACATTATATGAATTTATTCTGGGCCTATCATACGATCATCATTATAAATTATTTGATTGTTTTCTATTCTGTTTAAGAATATAGGTATGCCCAGAGAACACTTGAACAGAAAGTTTTGTTTATTTACTGTGCACCATATCATAACATGTCAACAAAACAGAAAATTTTCTGTTTAAGTGTTCTCTAAATATTCCTCTATTATTGACCAGAAAAGATTACTATCATATTTTAATAATGATGCTCATATGATAGGCATAAACTAGTTTCATATAAAGTAGATTTAGACAGTAATTTACCTTGTTTAATCGAAGGGGATTCCCTTGTAAGAGATTATTTACACATCACGTGTTACGCTACGGTGATATAAGCAGACTGTTCTTATTTACGTCATTTTTGCAAGTAGTTTTAAAACGTGAAAATAAGTCTTCACAGAAAAATTGTACCTCCTATAACTTTCATAAATCGCACGTATAGTTGCTACATGAAGGTAATGAACATGCTCTATTCCTGTCTTTATACCTTGGTAAAAATTTATTAGATACATGTAATTTCATCCAGGGCAGCACATGGTATCTTAATGGGTATGGGGTTAGGGCCTTTTGAATTGGATAAAACTGTGGCATTTTGAGCAAAATTGGGAATTAACAAATGAAATGAAATATCAAAGCTGAAGAATATTTATTTTGACCCTTTATTAAGACAAGATTCTCTGTTGATGGATGGTTGAATATAAATCAAAGAAAGACCACAGAGAATTGGGAATTTTTAGTGCCACTTGCCAAATTCATAATGGCTGATAAAATGACGAAAAATATCTGAGGTAGGATATTTTTGCGCACTTTTTTATTGTTTTGTCTCAATGGAATTGCATCTTTTAAAAGTGACTTCAAAGGATGTTGACTTGGACATTTTGTGCTCTCTAACAAGATAGGAAAATGGTCTATATGGAAGAAAAGGATACAATTTTGTATTGGGAATGTGGTGGAATAATAGGCCCCAATTTAGCTGTAGTAAAGACCCTGACAAATAATAGGAAGAATGACAAAAAATCTATAAAGATTGATGCATATTATATTTATTCAGTGTTATCCTCTTTTCAAATCGCAGAAATTGTACTCGCAAAAATAAAGACACCTACTTTAGCATTAAAGTTGCAAAATTTGATACATGCACTTGCCAAAATTTCTTGTTATACCGTAATATATAATTCCTATGCTGAAATTTGAAAAACTTAAAATATGTTGAAATTTGAAAAACTTGAATAAATGTTGTACAAATTTGTCATTTCCTTATAAGTAATAATCTACATCACTTTGTTGTAATTGTTGTAATTCGTAAAGAATTGTTTTAATGCAGATCTACATGTTTATATATAGTCTATAAAATTAGGCATTTAAATCACAAATATGAATTTATGACATGTATTTGGCAAATCAACCACCTATGTCTGTTCCGAAAGCAGGAGCATTATAAGCTGGCTCCTCTGTATTCGGCTCTACTTCTGCATTGAATACTAAATTAAGACATGATTGACAAATGTCAAATTATTTTTGAATGACAAACTTCAAGCACTGAATGCAAGATGACCAGGGTTGGAATATGAGTGTTGAAAATCATATCCATTCGTTCGTCCCTACCAAGTCTCATGACCGCGGGGAGACTATAAAGGCAGGGATTTTTCAGGGTATTTTACTTTGGGTCCAGGGTCCGTTAAAATTGGGAAAAATCGCGGCGTTTCAATGAAATTGGGAATTTCCAACAGTTTAATTGATTCTTAATGGAATAAATCATTACACAGAGATATAACTCCTTCTTATTCAAAGTGTCTTCAATAAAAGAAACACTACTAGTAAAGCCATCTATACTTTAGATTGTGTTTCAAAGGACATCAACTTCTAGGATCTGGAACAGGCATCTGTTCAGAGTCAGAGGGGCTGCTTTTGATCATGATCAATCAGGATTCAGATTCAAAGTCAGTGTTTGACGGGGGACATATTCCCACTGTCCCATTCTGTTTACTGAACATGGAATACTTTCTGTTGTTTCTTTTATAGTCACTATCCAAAATTTTATTTTGAAGAACGTATCTATCCTCTACAAAGAAGAGGAGAAACTCCCTTTTGTAATTTTTGGTATCAGATTTGCTGTTGTGAGACGACATGGTCCTGGGGTTCCCAATACTGGAGATACAATTTGATGACTAAAACGTAAACCTATACCGGATATAAGATTTATGACCAGTTTACATATCGATCGTTAATGTCGTATTTCTGCTAGGTATTTCAGTCGTCATTATTTTGCTCTTTATTGAAGAACACTTTAACAAAAAATTAAGAGGTTCACATTGGGAATTTTCAATCGTAAATTGGGAAAATACAGGTCATTTTGGCGTTGGGAATGGGTCTGATAATCGGACCCAAAAACGGACTTGAAAAATCCCTTAAAGGACCCGGTTGGGTACCCAGGTTCATGCTACGGCAAGGGTAAGCCCTTGGAAATACAGACCATCCAACCAGTACATAACTATACAACCCTCCTGCATACATGCACACACCACATAAACAAATGGAGGGTGGGCATGAAATGCCAAATGGGATAGCACTCCGCCCCTTAAATAATAGAAGGGGCAATGAGGCACCCCAAAGGGGAATGGCCTGGCTAGAGTACTCTGTAACAGCAGTTGGCAAGTGTGTTCCCCGCAATATATGTAACATCAATATAGCCAACTGACCCAATAGAGGGCTGTCGGGTGCCCAAACAGAAAGACAAAAAAAGAAAAACAAAATGAAAAATAAGTTCAAAGGCATGCAAATGCTATATTCTCTTGGTCCGGCTTTGAAACAGTAAATATCTAAAATGCCAATTTTCTTCGGGGTGTCATTCATAAAGTGTCTGAGAAAAAACCTACAAATATGTATCTATATCTCATCCACACACGACACGTTACTTCTACTTTCACTTTGATTATTCGATAATTTTCTAATTTTAGATCGTTTTAGATCTTCCATAATAAGATAACAAAGGGGTATAAGAATTGATTTTTTAAGTTCTTATATTATGTACATACACTTTCTAAGGGTTTTTTTTCTGTTGGAAAAGACAACTGTGAAGAAATAAAACTAGGTTTTGGGGTCAACTCGGACATGCCGTCACTTTGTCGCCGGTGCGTGTGACGTCAGATTTTCGATTTTGCTAAATACAATGGCGTAAGGTCCCCTATGCAAAAAAATAGATTTATCGGTTATAATACAATACTGAGGGGACCTTACGCCATTGACTTTCGTGTTAAGCCCCCGTTCCACTGCAATCCCGCTGTACCTACGACCATTCCCGACTCCAAAAAATGCCAGGTCGGGAGAGAACGGCTCTTAGTCGTATCTTGGTCTGGTGCAGCGTATGTTGGTCCAAAATTGATCGGTATTACAGCGGGCACGCTCTATAGGTCGGGAAAAGTTTCCCGTATTCTTTCAACCGGTTGAAAGAATACGGGAAACTCTCACGCTCTCCTTTTGATCGTGAATTGGTCTGGGTTTAGTCGGGATAGTCGGGGGTACAGCCTAGGTAGAACTTGTCTTGGTCGGGTAAGAGCGTGGATTGAGCGTATTCTGATCGGCATTTAACTCAATCACGCTCTCTTCACGCCCAAGATACGCTTTAATGACGTCCCTTTCCCGATCTCCACACGTCTTTTCTACGCTCTTTCCGCGACGTTACCGCTTAATCTTAATGTTAGCCGATCTTCCAAAGACCTATACAGGATCATCCCGCGCCCTACTAACGTTCTATAGGACCAACCTACGACCAAACGACGCTTTAACAAGGCATTGTGCATATTTCATCAATTTCTAAAGTAATTATTGATTGAAATACTTATTATCAAAATGTCGCAACGACGACAACACCAACAAAATATAATGGTCGCTTTTATGGCTATACAAAGCCACTTTATGACAGAGGAGGAATTTAATGCCCTTTATGATAAACGACCTCGAAAGTTTTGGGTTAAGCCATGGCTTACGGAGCAACACAGGCTTCTGTTTGGCCAATACAACCGTCTAATGACTCAACTTAGACTAGAAGATGAGGCATCTTTTATCAACTTTATTCGTATGCCTCCACAATTATTTGATGAGATATTACAACGTATAGAACACAGAATGAACAAAAGAGCTACAAACTTCAGGAGGCCTCTAGAAGCTGGACTAAAAATTGCAGTGACGCTGAGGCATATTGCATCAGGCGACAAATACAGTTCCCTGCAGTATAATTTCCGATGCGGTCGAAGTACCATTACAAAGTTTGTTCCAGAAGTTTGCAGGGCGATAGTTGATGAGTTCAAAGACGAAGTGATATCTTGTCCAACAACATCAGAAGAATGGAGAAAGATATCCGACGAATTCTATCGACGATGGAATGTGCCACATGCATGTGGAGCTATAGATGGTAAACACGTATCTATCAGATGTCCCCCAAACAGCGGATCCATGTTTTACAACTACAAAGGATTTTATTCCATAGTTCTTTTAGGACTTGTAGATGCAGATTATAAATTTCTATGGGTGGACTGTGGCGGGAATGGGGCTATGTCTGATGCTCAAATCTACAATGCTTCAGAGCTCAAATATCACTTGCAGGAAGGAACAATCGGCCTTCCAAATCCTGAACCATTGCCTAACGATGACAAGGATATGCCTTACTACATATTAGGTGACGATGCATTTGGCCTCAGAACATATCTGATGAAACCCTACTCACAAAGATACATGACTCGTGAACAACTTGTCTACAACTATCGAATCTCAAGGGGAAGACGTGTTGTGGAGAACGCATTTGGGATTATGGCAAGTAGATGGCAGATTTTACTTACACAAATGATGCAAACCCCAGATAATGTGCGCATAATCATCGAAGCATGTGTTATCCTCCACAACCTCTTACGAATGAAGTTTCCCAGTATGCAGAATACCCAATTAGATTCAGAGGATAGTGAACATAATATAGTTCCGGGAGCATGGAGAGCTACGGCTAATATGCACGAGGTTGATCAAGTTAGAGGACATAACGTTGATGCCACTAGAGCTAAAAGACAACGAGAGTACCTAAGATTGTATTTTAATAGCACTGCTGGATCTGTCCCATGGCAAGACAATATGATTTCTTAATAACACAACGTGACATGAGAAGATTGTTTTATTCGAACTTTAAGTAAAATCAGTAAAATAAACTTCAGAGAAGCGTTTGAATGACTTATCTGAACAGTATTAAATCGTTTAAATCAGATGTAAAGTTGACTTGTATTTTACGTTAATAGCATTTGAAAACATAGATGAATGAAATTGTTTGATTACAAATCTATTGTTCATTGTTTCTGAAAATCACAAAAAGAAATCTGGTTTATTATGTGTAAACGTATAAACATATAAACATGATATCAAACTTGAGGATCATTTCAATCACGAAATTTGCATAGAAGCATTTTAAAAGCTTTTCTTCATTTTCGCTACCTGCAAAAATAAAATTAAAACATTCTGATTAAAATAGATGAAATTCAATGGTTGTGAATGTAATTACAATCCACAATACGTTGGAATTGTTCTTCAAAGCTTTATTCTTGTTGTTGTGACGTATTCAGCGCTTGATCCTGATACATGGATTGGATAGGAGAGGTTTCATGTAGGGTTGAAGATTGCTGCGTTGCTGAAGTTGCCGAGACAGGTTGTAGTTGGGTCACTTCAATTTGCTGCTGTTGAACGTTAGATGAAACCCAACTGGTATTCTGTTGGGGCCAGGATATGTTGCTTTGAGTATTCGGATACATTTGCCATGTATCAGATGAAGGCTGCCATGAGTAAGAAGACGATGAAGCCTGTTGTAATGTGCCAAGAGGTGTCCCCGCCTGCGAATATAGTGGTTTTTGTGCTGCAGGAGTCTGGAACTGCGGTGGAGTAGCACGTTTCTTTTTACTTTAAAATAAAACAAGTTAAGATATCGAAGAAAGATAACTACAAGTTTAAGATGGCATTGATAGAATAATGATATAACGACCTGATTAAAATCTGTGTCAGGACTAAGATATGATATTTTATTAACTTTTGTTCAAACTTTTTCTTAAAATGTTAAATGCGTTACTATCACTTACATGTTCTCAGATGCTGCTAAGAACTCATCGACAACGCCAATTATCCGCATCTTAAAAGACCTCCACAATGATTGGTCAACATCTCTCATCGAAGTGGTGATCCACTCTCCAAAAGCCTGTCTCTCTGACAGCTCAGGTACTGGCTTTATCAAGGTCAACATCTGCTCTTGGATGTTCAGCATACGGGATCGATCCTCTGCCATCTTGTCAGCCACAATTTGTCTAGATGATCGACCTCTACCCTTCGTGGACATGCTACTTGAAGAGTACTGACTGCCACTGTCCATATGTGGTCCTTCTGAATCCATAAATATGGATTGGACCTCATCATCGTCATCTGCAGGGACATCAGTGGTAACAGTGCTTGGTGGTGATGCGTCTCTCGGAGGGCAAAGCTGAAAATGAAATTTGAACAATTTTAGTTCTAAAAATAAAAGTCATTTAACTTGATCGATTACAATTCATATTTGTCAAATATTTGATATACAATACTAATTTCATTTGGCATATTTATTTACTCACAGGCTGTAGAGGACGGGTCAATACTTCTCCAACAAAATCTGACAGAAACACAAAATTGTCGTACACCCAAATTTCTCGATCCGTCCATTTGTTTCGATTAACTGACTCTTTACCATCACCAGACTTTCCTTTAGCCTTTTTCTTGAGACGTCCAAATCGGGTGCGTAGAGATTCATACCAGGTCATCAGATACTTTACATCTTTATTCATCTCTGTGGCCTTGTCTTTCCAAATAGTTTCTTTAACAGATTTGTTACGGAAACCTTGTTTGTTTCTGTTCCATAGGATTTCATTTTCCTTTATCCATTCAACAAGGTTTTGTTCTTCGCTTTGACTTAATGAA
This sequence comes from Pinctada imbricata, assembly GCA_033119305.1. Taxonomy (NCBI): domain Eukaryota; kingdom Metazoa; phylum Mollusca; class Bivalvia; order Pterioida; family Pteriidae; genus Pinctada; species Pinctada imbricata. Next base: position 45,967,690 of record VSWD01000006.1, read on the forward strand.
CAATTCGCCCTTTGCTTTTTGCTACCAGAGGCAAGTGAAGCGTTTGACACTTCACTTGCATTATCATCAATTTGTCCCATGTCTTGATCCTTTGTGTTTTCTGTGAGAGTATCTGTACCACTACATGAAATAATATCTTGTTCATTGTTTTCTTCTGTATTTTGTTCCTTTTCTGTGTTTTGTTCTTTTGCTTTATACGTTTGCCTCCTCTTTCTGGGCATCTTGTTCCTTCAATGGCATGTAGACAAATGAGATGATTTTCAGCGGGAAAATATATTTTGAGCGTAGGTGCGTCGTGTTTTGGTCGGGAATAGATCGGGTTTAGGTCGGGGATAGATCGAAGTTAGGTCGGGTAGAACGGGACTCGGTCGGCAAAGTGATCGCGAGTAGAGCGTGTATAGCGTGAGTAAGTCGGTGTTTAAACGGAAATGGGTCATAAATTGATCGGGATTTGGTCGGGAATTGGTCAGAACTAGATCGTGATGTTTACAAAATTGGGAAATGGTCGGGAAACTTTTACCCGCTCTTGTGGAAATTTAGATCGGGAATGGTCGTAGGTACAGCGGGAATGCAGTGGAACGGTGGCTTTAACCATAGTAAAGAGGGAACCTTACGACATTGAATTTAATAAAAAGGGATCCTTACGCTTTTGACTTTTCATAATTGGAGGAGGGGGCGACAGAACTGGGCGAATGATATCAGAAAGGAATGAGGGAGGGGAAGGAAAGGGGCGGAGAAGGGAGAAAAGGGTGGGAGGTGGTAGGAAGAGAGGAGGTGACCTTACGCCATTGACTTTCTACATCAACCATAATAATGAGGGGACCTTACGCCATTGACTTTCTATATGGACCATAATATAGCGGGGACCTTACGCCATTTACTTACTCTATGTATCATAATACAGAGGGGAACCTTACGTCATTGACTTTCTATATGGACCATAATAAAGAGGGGACCTTACGCCATAGACTTTCTTTATGGATTATAATACATAGGGGACCTTACGCCATTGACTTTCTATATGGATTATAATACAGAGGGGACCTTACACCATTGACTTTCTACATGGACCATAATAAAGAGGGGACCTTACGCCATTGACTTTATATATGGATTATAATACAGAGGGGACCTTATGCCAATGACTTTCTATATGGATTATAATACAGAGGGGGACCTTACGCCATTGACTTTCTCTATATGGACCATAATACAGAGGGGACCTTACGCCATTGACATTCTATATGGATTATAATACAGGGGGGACCTTGCGCCATTGACTTTCTACATGGACCATAATAAAGAGGGGACCTTACGCCATTGACTTTCTCTATTTATTATAATACAGAGGGGACCTTACGCCATTGACTTTCTATATGGACCATAATAAAGAGGGGACCTTACGCCATTGACTTTCTCTATGTATTATAATACAGAGGGGACATTACGCCATTGACTTTCTATATGGACCATAATAAAGAGGGGACCTTACACCATTGACTTTCTATATGGATTATAATACAGAGGGGACCTTACGCCATTGACTTTCTATAGGGATTATAATACAGAGGGGACCTTACGCCATTGACTTTCTCTATGTGGACCATAATACAGAGGGGACCTTACGCCATTGACATTCTATATGGATTATAATACAGGGGGGATCTTGCGCCATTGACTTTCTACATGGACCATAATAAAGAGGGGACCTTACGCCATTGGCTTTCTCTATGTATTATAATACAGAGGGGACCTTACGCCATTGACTTTCTATATGGACCATAATAAAGAGGGGACCTTACGCCATTGACTTTCTCTATGTATTATAACACAGAGGGGACCTTACGCCATTGACTTTCTATATGGACCATAATAAAGAGGGGACCTTACACCATTGACTTTCTATATGGATTATAATACAGAGGGGACCTTACGCCATTGACTTTCTATATGGATTATAATACAGAGGGGACCTTACACCATTGACTTTCTACATGGACCATAATAAAGAGGGGACCTTACGCCATTGACTTTATATATGGATTATAATACAGAGGGGACCTTATGCCATTGACTTTCTATATGGATTATAATACAGAGGGGACCTTACGCCATTGACTTTCTCTATGTATTATAATACAGAGGAGACCATACGCCATTGACATTCTATATGTATTATAAAACAGGGGGGACCTTGCGCCATTGATTTTCTACATGGACCATAATAAAGAGGGGACCTTACGCCATTGACTTTCTCTATGTATTATAATACAGAGGGGACCTTACGCCATTGACTTTCTATATGGACCATAATAAAGAGGGGACGTTACGCCATTGACTTTCTCTATTTATTATAATACAGAGGGGACCTTACGCCATTGACTTTCGATATGGACCATAATAAAGAGGGGACCTTACACCATTGACTTTCTATATGGATTATAATACAGAAGGGACCTTACGCCATTGACTTTCTTTATGGATTATAATACAGAGGGGACCTTACGCCATTGACTTTCTCTATGTGGACCATAATACAGAGGGGACCTTACGCCATTGACATTCTATATGGATTATAATACAGGGGGGACCTTGCGCCATTGATGTTCTACATGGACCATAATAAGGAGGGGGCCTTACGACATTGACTTTCTCTATGTATTATAATACAGAGGGGACCTTACGCCATTGACTTTCTATATGGACCATAATAAAGAGGGGACCTTACACCATTGACTTTCTATATGGATTATAATACAGAGGGGATCTTACGCCATTGACTTTCTATATGGATTATAATACAGAGGGGACCTTACACTATTGACTTTCTACATGGACCATAATAAAGAGGGGACCTTACGCCATTGACTTTCTATATGGATTATAATACAGAGGGGACCTCACGCTATTGACTTTCTATATGGATTATAATACAGAGGGGACCTTACGCCATTGATTTTCTATGCGGACCATAATACAAGGGGACCTTACGCCATTGACTTTCTCTATGTATTATAATATAGAGGAGACCTTACGCCATTGACTTTCTATATGGACCATAATAAAGAGGGGACCTTAGGCCATTGACTTTCGTGTTGACCATAGTAAAGAGGGAACCTTACGACATTGAATTTATTAAAAAGGGATCCTTACGCTTTTCACTTTTCATAATTGGAGGCGGGGGCGACAGAACTGGGCGGAAGATATGAGAAAGGGATGAGGGAGGGGAAGGAAAGGGGTGGAGAAGGGAGAAAAGGATGGGAGGAAGAGAAGAAGGGACCTTACGCCATTGACTTTCTACATCAACCATAATGAAGAGGGGACCTTACGCCATTGACTTTCTATATGGATTATAATACAGAGGGGACCTTACGCCATTGATTTTCTATGTGGACCATAGTAAAGAGGGGACCTTACGCCATTGACTTTCTATATGGATTATAATACAGAGGGGACCTTACACCATTGACTTTCTACATGGACCATAATAAAGAGGGGACCTTACGCCATTGACTTTCTATATGGATTATAATACAGAGGGGACCTTACGCTATTGACTTTCTATATGGATTATAATACAGAGGGGACCTTACGCTATTGACTTTCTATATGGATTATAATACAGAGGGGACCTTACGCCATTGAGTTTCTATGCGGACCATAATACAAGGGGACCTTACGCCATTGACTTTCTCTATGTATTATAATATAGAGGGGACCTTACGCCATTGACTTTCTATTTGGACCATAATAAAGAGGGGACCTTACGCCATTGACTTTCGTGTTGACCATATTAAAGAGGGAACCTTACGACATTGAATTTATTAAAAAGGGATCCTTACGCTTTTCACTTTTCATAATTGGAGGCGGGGGCGACAGAACTGGGCGGAAGATATGAGAAAGGGATGAAGGAGGGGAAGGAAAGGGGCGGAGAAGGGAGAAAAGGGTGGGAGGAAGAGAGGAAGGGACCTTACGCCATTGACTTTCTACATCAACCATAATAAAGAAGGGACCTTACGCCATTGACTTTCTATATGGATTATAATACAGAGGGGACCTTACGCCATTGATTTTCTATGTGGACCATAATAAAGAGGGGACCTTACGCCATTGACATTCTATATGGATTATAATACAGAGGGGACCTTACGCCATTGACTTTCTATATGGATTATAATACAGGGGGGGACCTTACGCCATTGACTTTATACATGGACCATAGTAAAGAGGGGACCTTACGCCATTGACTTTCTATATGTATTATAATACAGAGGGGACCTTACGCCATTGACTTTCTATATTGATAATAATACAGAGGGGACCTTACACCATTGACTTTCTATATGGACCATAATAAAGAGGGGACCTTACGCCATTGACTTTCTTTATGGATTATAATACAGGGGACCTTACGCCATTGACTTTCTATATGGATTATAATACAGAGGGAACCTTACACCATTGACTTAAAGAAAAGGGGATCCTTATATGCTATCGAATGCATTGACTATAAGAGGAGGGCCGACAGAGGGGAATAATGGGTGCAAGATGGGAGGAGGGGATCACAGGATTATGACACATGTTTTATACAGAGGGGACCTTTCTAACAGAGGGGACCTTACGCCATTGACTTTCTATATGGACAATTATATACAGAGGGGACCTTACGCCATTGACTTTCTATATGGACAATTATACAGAGGGGACCTTACGCCATTGACTTTCTATATGGACAATTATAAACAGAGGGGACTTTACGCCATTGTCTTTCTATATGGACAATCATATACATAGGGGACCTTACGCCATTGACTTCCTATATGGACAATAATATACAGAGGGGACCTTACGCCATTGTCTTCCTATATGGACAATTATAACAGAGGGGACCTTACGCCATTGACTTCCTATATGGACAATTATAACAGAGGGGACCTTACGCCACTGACTTTCTATATGGAGAATACTATGCAGAGGGGACCGTACGCCATTGACTTTCTTTATGGACAATTATACACAGAGGGGACCTTACACCATTGACTTTCTTTATGGACAATACTATACAGAGGGGACCTTACACCATTGACTTTCTTTATGGATTATAATAAAGAGGGGACCTTACGCCATTTACTTTCTATATGGATTATAATACAGAGGGGACCTTACGCCATTGTCTTCCTATATGGACAATTATAACAGAGGGGACCTTACACCATTGATTACCTATATGGACAATTATATACAGAGGGAACCTTACGCCATTGTCTTTCTATATGGACAATTATAAAGAGGGCACCTTACGCCATTGACTTTCTATATGGACAATTATATACAGAGGGGACCTTACGCCATTGACTTTTTTTATGGACAATACTTTACAGAAGGGACCTTACACCATTGACTTTCTTTATGGATTATAATAAATAGGGGACCTTACGCCATTTACTTTCTATATGGATTATAATACAGAGGGGACCTTACGCCATTGTCTTCCTATATGGACAATTATAACAGAGGGGACCTTACACCATTGACTTCCTATATGAACATTTATATACAGAGGGAACCTTACGCCATTGTCTTTCTATATGGACAATTATTAAGAGGGGACCTTACGCCATTGACTTTCTATATGGACAATTATATACAGAGGGGACCTTACACCATTGACTTTTTTTATGGACAATAATATACAGAGGGGACCTCACACCATTGACTTTCTTTATGGACAATAATATACAGAGGGGACCTTACACCATTGACTTTCTTTATGGACAATAATATACAGAGGGGACCTTACACCATTGACTTTCTCTATGGATTATAATACATAGGGGAACTTACGTCATTGACTTTTTATACGGACAATTTTACGAGAGGAACTTTACGCCATTGACTTCCTAAGGTCGAAAAGGGACGAGAAAGGGGAGAAGTGGTACCTCCTTGTCTCTCTCGTAAGGTCCCCTCTGTATTATGATCCATATAAAAAGTCAATGGCGTAAGATCCACCCTGTACTATGGGTAATATAGAAAGTCAATTGCGTAAGGTCCCCTCTGTATTATGATCCATATAGAAAGACAATGGCGTAAGGTCCCCTCTGTACTGTGGTCCATACAGAAAGTCAATGGCGTAAGGTCCCCTCTGTACTATAGTCTATATAGAAAGTCAATGGTGTAAGGTCCCCTCTGTATTATGGTCCATATAGAAAGTCAATGGCGTAAGGTCCCCTCTGTATTATGGTCCATATAGAAAGTCAATGGCGTAAGATCCCTTGTGTATTATGGTCCATATAGAAAGTCAATGGTGTAAGGTCCCCTCTGTATTATGGTCGATGTACAAAGTCAATGGCGTAAGGTCCCCTCTCTACTATGGTCTTTATATAGAAAGTCAATGGCGTAAGGTCCCCTATGTATTATGGTCCATATAGACAGTCAATGGCGTAAGATTCCCTCTTTATTATGATCCATATAGACAGTCAATGGTGTAAGGTCCCCATTGTATTATGGTCTATAGAGAAAGTCAATGGCATAAGGTACTCTCTGTATTATGTCGATGTAGAATGTCAATGGTGGAAGGTCCCCTTTATATTATGGTCTATATAGAAAGTCATATGGCGTAATAACATCTCTGTATTACGGTCCTTGTAGATAGTCAATATTGAAAGGTTCCCTCCGTATTATGGTCCAAATATAAAGTAAATGGCGTAAGGTTCCCTGTGTACTATCGTCTATATAGAATGTCAATGGCGTAAGGTCCCCTCTTTATTATGGTCCATGTAGAATGTCAATGGCGTAAGGTCCCCTCTGTATTATAATACTTAGAGAAAGTCAATGGCGTAAGGTCCCCTCTTTATTATGGTCCATATAGAAAGTCAATGGCGTAAGGTCCCCTCTGTATTATAATACATAGAGAAAATCAATGGCGTAAGGTCCCCTCTTTATTATGGTCCATATAGAAAGTCGATGGCGAAAGGTCTCCTCTGTATTATAATCCATATGAAAGTCAATGGCGTAAGGTCCCCTCTTCATTATGGTCCATATAGAAAGTCGATGGCGTAAGGTCTCCTCTGTATTATAATACATAGAAAAAGTCAATGGCGTAAGGTCCCCTCTTTATTATGGTCCATGTAGAAAGTCAATGGCATAAGGTCCCCTCTGTATAATAATCCATACAGAAAGTCAATGGCGTAAGTTCCCCTCTGTATTATAATCCATTTAGAATGTCAATGGCGTAAGGTCCCCTCTGTATTATAATACATAGAGAAAGTCAATGGCGTAAGGTCCCCTCTTAATTATGGTCCATATAGAAAGTCAATGGCGTAAGGTCCCCTCTGTATCATAATACATAGAGAAAGTCAATGGTGTAAGGTCCCCTCTTTATTATGGTCCATATAGAAAGTCAATGGCGTAAGGTCCCCTCTGTATTATAATACATAGAGAAAGTCAATGGCGTAAGGTCCTCTCTTTATTATGGTCCATGTAGAAAGTCAATGGCGTAAGGTCCCCTCTGTATTATAATCCATTTAGAATGTCAATGGCGTAAGGTCCCCTCTGTATTATAATACATAGAGAAAGTCAATGGCGTAAGGTCCCCTCTTTATTATGGTCCATATAGAAAGTGAATGGCGTAAGGTCCCCTCTGTATTATAATACATAGAGAAAGTCAATGGCGTAAGGTCCCCTTGTATTATGGTCCATGTAGAAAGTCAATGGCGTAAGGTCCCCTCTGTATTATAATCCATATAGAATGTCAATGGCGTAAGGTCCCCTCTGTATTATAATACATAGAGAAAGTCAATGGCGTAAGGTCCCCTCTATATTATGGTCCATATAGAAAGTCAATGGCGTAAGGTCCCCTCTGTATTATAATACATAGAGAAAGTCAATGGCGTAAGGTCCTCTCTTTATTATGGTCCATGTAGAAAGTCAATGGCGTAAGGTCCCCTCTGTATTATAATCCATTTAGAATGTCAATGGCGTAAGGTCCCCTCTGTATTATAATACATAGAGAAAGTCAATGGCGTAAGGTCCCCTCTTTATTATGGTCCATATAGAAAGTGAATGGCGTAAGGTCCCCTCTGTATTATAATACATAGAGAAAGTCAATGGCGTAAGGTCCCCTCTTTATTATGGTCCATGTAGAAAGTCAATGGCGTAAGGTCCCCTCTGTATTATAATCCATATAGAATGTCAATGGCGTAAGGTCCCCTCTGTATAATAATACATAGAGAAAGTCAATGGCGTAAGGTCCCCTCTATATTATGGTCCATATAGACAGTCAATGGCGTAAGGTCCCCTCTGTATTATAATACATAGAGAAAGTCAATGGCGTAAGGTCCCCTCTTTATTATGGTCCATATAGGAAGTCAATGGCGTAAGGTCCCCTCTGTATTATAATACATAGAGAAAGTCAATGGCGTAAGGTCCCCTCTTTATTATGGTCCATGTAGAAAGTCAATGGCGTAAGGTCCCCTCTGTATTATAATCCATATAGAATGTCAATGGCGTAAGGTCCCCTCTGTATTATAATACATAGAGAAAGTAAATGGCGTAAGGTCCCCTCTTTATTATGGTCCATATAGAAAGTTAATGGCGTAAGGTCCCCTCTATATTATAATACATAGAGAAAGTCAATGGCGTAAGGTCCCCTCTTTATTATGGTCCATATAGAAAGTCAATGGCGTTAGGTCCCCTCTGTATTATAATACATAGAGAAAGTCAATGGCGTAAGGTACCCTCTTTATTATGGTCCATGTAGAAAGTCAATGGTGTAAGGTCCCCTCTGTATTATAATCCATATAGAAAGTCAATGGCGTAAGGTCCCCTCTGTATTATAATACATAGAGAAAGTCAATGGCGTAAGGTCCCCTCTTTATTATGGTCCATATAGAAAGTCAATGGCGTAAGGTCCCCTCTGTATTATAATACATAGAGAAAGTCAATGGCGTAAGGTCCCCTCTTTATTATGGTCCATGTAGAAAGTCAATGGCGTAAGGTCCCCTCTGTATTATAATACATAGAGAAAGTCAATGGCGTAAGGTACCCTCTTTATTATGGTCCATGTAGAAAGTCAATGGTGTAAGGTCCCCTCTGTATTATAATCCATATAGAAAGTCAATGGCGTAAGGTCCCGTCTGTATTATAATACATAGAGAAAGTCAATGGCGTAAGGTCCCCATTTTATTATGGTCCATATAGAAAGTCAATGGCGTAAGGTCCCCTCTGTATTATAATACATAGAGAAAGTCAATGGCGTAAGGTCCCCTCTTTATTATGGTCCATGTAGAAAGTCAATGGCGTAAGGTCCCCTCTGTATTATAATCCATATAGAATGTCAATGGCGTAAGGTCCCCTCTGTATTATAATACATAGAGAAAGTCAATGGCGTAAGGTACCCTCTTTATTATGGTCCATGTAGAAAGTCAATGGTGTAAGGTCCCCTCTGTATTATAATCCATATAGAAAGTCAATGGCGTAAGGTCCCCTCTGTATTATAATCCATACAGAAAGTCAATGGCGTAAGGTCCCCTCCTGTATTATAAGCCATATAGAATGTCAATGGCGTAAGGTCCCCTCTGTATTATAATACATAGAGAAAGTCAATGGCGTAAGGTCCCCTCTTTAATATGGTCCATATAGAAAGTCAATGGCGTAAGGTCCCCTCTGTATTATAATACATAGAGAAAGTCAATGGTGTAAGGTCCCCTCTTTATTATGGTCCATATAGAAAGTCAATGGCGTAAGGTCCCCTCTGTATTATAGTACATAGAGAAAGTCAATGGCGTAAGGTCCCCTCTTTATTATGGTCCATGTAGAAAGTCAATGGCGTAAGGTCCCCTCTGTATTATAATCAATATAGAATGTCAATGGCGTAAGGTCCCCTCTGTATTATAATACATGTACATAGAGAAAGTCAATGGCGTATGGTCCCCTCTTTATTATGGTCCATATAGAAAGTCAATGGCGTAAGGTCCCCTCTGTATTATAATACACATAGAGAAAGTCAATGGCGTAAGGTCCCCTCTTTATTATGGTCCATGTAGAAAGTCAATGGTTTAAGGTCCCCTCTTTATTATGGTCCATATAGAAAGTCAATGGCGTAAGGTCCCCTCTGTATTATAATACATAGAGAAAGTCAATGGCGTAAGGTCCCCTCTTTATTATGGTCCATAAAGAAAGTCAATGGCGTAAGGTCCCCTCTTTATTATGGTCCATGTAGAAAGTCAATGACGTAAGGTTCCCCTCATTATTATGGTCCATGTAGAAAGTCAATGGCGTAAGGTCCCCTCCTCTCCTCCTACCACCTCCCACCCTTTTCTCCCTTTTCCGCCCCTTTCCTCCCCCCCCCCCCCCCCCTCATCCCTTTCTGATATTCTTCGCCCAGTTCTGTCGCCCCCTCCTCCAATTATGAAAAGTCAAAAGCGTAAGGATCCCTTTTTATTAAATTCAATGTCGTAAGGTTCCCTCTTTACTATGGTCAACACGAAAGTCAATGGCGTAAGGTCCCCTCAGTATTGTATTATAACCGATAAATCTATTTTTTTGCATAGGGGACCTTACGCCATTGCAAATAGCGACATTCTCAGATTTTCGACCGAATTACCGATCAAAGACTCAAAGAATGATGCGTATAAAAATAGTTCTTGAAATTCAAATATCAAATTCAATTCTTCAAATGTGTGATATAATTTTGATTATATGACAAATAATGTTGAAACTATAATAACATTGCCTGATTTTATTAATATATCGTAACATAGTGACTTATTGATGAGTAATTAACTACTTCCGGATAGCGTATGAATATTTTAAGGATGGAGAATGTTATTCGGTTCCCAGTCATTCTGTCGCCATCCACAATGCAGTGCAAGAAATAACGCTGCATAATCTCTCCGCTACTTTATGGAAAGCAATTATCCCCTCCTAATTACACCGTAGGATACCAAGAATACAGTATTGATCAGAGGGAGTCAAGGTCGCCGATCTTTGCACGGGTTCAGGTAAATAAATGTCTATGTTTACATTCTTGTTATGTCAATTTTTCCCTGATTTTACGTATTGAAGGTTGGAGGCTAACAAAAACAGCATGGTATTATAAAACTATTGCTTAGATATACATCAAGGGCTCATTCTTCCTGTCAGCAAGTGTAAATTTGAGTTGGACACGTGTATATCGAAGAACAAGAAGGGAGTTGCACTTTCTTTCAAGAAGATAAAATTGACAAAAAGTACTGTTGTTACAAGGGTGGCGTAGATCAGTTGGTAGAGCGGTCGGTCAGTGGCACTGAGGCCAATGATGTATGACGCTGACTAGCTTCGAGCTTCGAACCCAACGAGCGTCCTCACCTCGGACAATATGCCTACAGGCAGTGCTCCTTATTTCAAGGAGGGAATTCCAAAGATACTATAAGTGATTACATAAATGTAGCAGCAAATGTACAGGTAGGCCATGCAGTCCAAAGATGATTGGGCTGTATTAAAAGTAGAAAAATATCCAGATTGGTGTTTATATAAAGTGCTGATTGCAGCTATATGTAGTTTGCTACTTCCATACTACTTCTCGATCCCTAGATCAAAACTGGAGTGACGGAAAAGAAATCCATTCTATTTACTATTCAAACCGATAGCTTAATAAGTCATTGAATAAAGTGATCTATTGTTGATATTTACTGGTACTACCATACAAATGTATGTTAGCTACAAAATGTAGAGGGATAAGGACCGTGCAAAATTGGCAAAATTAAAGGCAAAATTGTGTGAATATATTGGAGAAATTATTTCTTTTCAGTAGCAGTCTTTCAGTGATCGGGATAGGCAATCAGGTGAATGTGACAATGGCCCCATATACTGGAACATCAATGTGCCATTGACAAAATGAATGTGCCATTGTTGAAAATGAATGTTCCATGAGCAATTTTCAAAAGAAGAAAACTAAAAACAAAAACAAACAAGCAAGAACATATAGTGTAGACGGACTTTTTGTACTTAAACATGTGGAATAGGTGAAAGCATTTGACCCAAACAGTCTCAAAAGATCGTCTTAAAGATTTGTTGCATGCTTTTAACCTGTATTATAATTCAAATTTGTCTGAGCCCCCCCCCCCCCCCCCTCCGAAAAAAGCGCAAGTTTGCTATGTTGTAAACTACAGTATATCAAAATCTGATGAAAACAACTTTGTAAGAAATTTGCGTTTAATAACAAATTAAGTGCATGATTCGTCTTAGCTTGCGAAGTCCATTTGTATGTACATTCTGAATTTCATGTATGAAGTTTTGAAATAAGGATTGTTGCGATAGGAAACGATGGTGTTTTGAATAATGGACACTTTTAAATTACTTTTTTCGTATCAATTGATACGAAAAGTAAACAAATTATAAAATCGTATGCAGTAAGTTTAAATAAGAGAATATGGTGAAGTAATGACACCAGGTTGAATAAAAGAACGGAAAGATTTCCATAATTTGTTTAAAAATGTAATGTGCCACACTGGCGCACTATGTAAAATTTAAATGTGCCATTTTAGAATTGAATGTGACTATGACGCAGGGCGCATGCTTATCCCAATCACTGGTCTTTACCCAAAGTTCTGTTCAGCTGGCACAAAGTGCATAGTAAGGAGTGGTACTGTGGGTAGAGATAATTTTCAAAGTAAGCATTAGTAATGATTACATCACATAAAGGAGTGATTGGAGAAAAGCACATGTCATGTTACCAAATTCAAACTTCTTCCAGCAATCTGTTGTTAGTACATGTACCTGAATAACCGATCACTTATATGTGAGGTTTGTGGGATTATACAGGGTTTTCTGCAGATTGTACTGGTATATGTTTTCATAATTTTCATACTCTTTGGCCATATTATATTGTTTAGTATGTTTAGATTAAGGATCACTGACGAGGGTTAAGTACCCAAAACGTGCATGTCTGGTCCATGCTGCAAATTCATCTGTTCTTAAATGATGCTATTGAATTTGAAGACGTTTAAAATTCTATAAAAAGCTACATGTATCACCACTGTGTCTTCCAGAAATGCATTAAGTGATACAAAAAAAAGATTTAAATTTTAGCAAATGGAAATGGGATTAGAACTATTTTTGAAGCCACCAGAGCTCTTGATCAGCCTAATTTGGGGGTCCATATTTGGCCCCAGTCCAAATGTAAAAATAGTTTTTTCCCCCAATTTATTGACCATTTTTCCCAATTTTACAACTCATGGAAAATTCAACAAAATAGGTCAAAATTTCTCATTTTCAAGTGAAAATGCATCCCAACTTAAATTATATATTTTCCCAATTTATGAGCAAATTTAGCTATTTTTTCCCAATTTCAAACTCAAAGACCCCCGGGCCCCAGTCCCAAACATTGGTGTAAGAGCCCTGGTCATAGATAAACGGTAAGCAAACCCCTTTCAGTACAACGATAGCCATTCTTAATGTTACATTTGTATGATCTTTTATGCATTGTTTATGATCAAGAAAAGACAGGAGAATTTCAGATTACGTTAGTTAATACACCTTTTGAACACAAAGTCATCTTCTATTTCACCTCCTGTCATCACAATATATGCTTACCGGTATGATGCTAACATATATCATGTTTATCATCAGTTTACTGAGCAACTCAAATTAACATGATAGATGTTCGCTTTCCTCATATCAAGTGCATGTATTAGGCTCGAAATCCCAGACTTACTGTACTGGTATGATATACATATCTGTATATGCATCATATGGTATAGACTCCTTTCAGAAGGGAGCTTGACAGGGGACTTTGATTGTCTCTTTACATGCATAATTACATTAAGATCCTTGTCTCCTAAACTTAACTAAGGCTGTTTTAATGTTGTGATCAGGCTATATTTATAGTTGGGTCATAGTCAAGTTTAGGGGACTAGGACCATAAATATTACTGGTATGGATTAAAAGCATTAAAAAATGTATTAAAAAATATGAACATCTTTGAGATGAGAGCATCTACATTTAATAACTTCATATTTGGCTCTTATTCAAAATACCTGTGTAGCAGTGTGTATCTTATATGCAATTTACAAAATGCATCAATATCAATATTAATATTAAGCCACCAAATGTTAAACTTAATACAGCACAAAGGAGCCTCTGTTTCCTTGCAAGAAATATTATTTTACTTTCCTAACATTTCCTCTATGATATAAGGCTAATGTGATGTTGATGTTTTGGTGAAACAAGAGAAAAGCAAAGGTTTCCTTGTCATTTCATCTGTCAATCCCAATAAAAGCCTCCATGAATCTGAGTAATATTTCACAGAATTATTGCTAAGGGCCAAAGGATGTGTTATGACCTTGATTCAAGGTCATAGGTCAAGGTGACAATACATGTTCATGCAGAGATAAAAATCTTGTCTGGAGCATTCATGACTTTTCACTGCTTGCAGGGATATGAATATTGTTTCACAGAATTGTTTCCCAGGATCCAAGGATGTGTTGTGATCTTGATCCAACTTTCCAAGGTCAAGGTCATAATAATCTAATTGTGTGTGAAAAAATCTCGCCAGGACATTTTAAAAGTTTTCACAGCTGCATGCATAGATCTATATACTATTTCACTGATTTGTTCACTAGGATATATCATGACCTTGGGCAGCCTTCCCAAAAAATCTCAAGCCTGACCTCTGATCCTTCTAAAAATTATTTGGTAGAATTGTCAAACAATGTACATGTTGTATACAATGCGCTAGTAGAATTTCTCTGCATGCCCATGGTTTTACCACTGCTTGATCAAAAGTCAAGGTCTGTGTGTTGAAAATTCTTATGTGGATCATTTTCTTGTCTGCTTAGATATGAAAAATAGTTAACAGAACTGTTGATTAGGACCCAAAGATTGATAGATGCGCCTTGACCTTGATTGTAGGTCATACGTCAAAGGTGAATGTCAAACTCTAAAGTACCCGGTATGCAGGTTAAAACTCAAAGTATGCAGTTATTAAAAAAATCTGTTCCTGAGTATTTCTTTTCACTGCTTTTCCCTGTCTGGAGTTATATATTATTTTGGAGCAGTGTTGCCTTAGATATTTGTCATGACCTTGATGATCAAAGATCAAGGTCACAATAAATTGTCTTGAAAATCTTGTGTCTTTAACTTTGAAGTTGACAACAACTTTTCACTGCATGTATCTTTGGCCTAAGTTTTGAGTACTTGTTTAGAAGATATTAAGCAAATTATTACTTATTTGAGGGACTGTAAACTTATGTGTAATAATGTTGTTATTTACAGTAACTTGTTTTAATTGCAAATTTTTCCTAATTTGATACATATTGATCTAATATGGGGATAATAGATCATAATATTTCAACATTTAATGTCAAGAGATCAAAGGCATTCTCATGACTTCAAATGAATAACACATTGGCTGTAACTCAGTATTTTTGCTTTGTTTTGGAATTTTAGATAGACTTTCATATTTTATTTATGCTTGCCGAATGATTTATGATGTGATTAATCAGTGGGATTTTGTGGTCAAAGATCAAGGCCATTTTATATCATAGAATGTTTTATTGCTCTCAGCTTTGCTTGTTTGGGATAGTTTGAGATAATTCTGTCATTTTGAAGAAAAAGGATGTCATGACTTTTATTAAGCTTTTGATTTTCTCATAATCCCAAAATTTCCCAAAATGTCCAAATATAACAACATATAAGCATGATAAATGAAACAACTTCTTGATTCTATCAACATGTGCATGTACATGTACCTTTATGAATAAAAGTCATTCCATCTCTGAGAACCACACATCAAGAAAGCAAATGATCCATTTGTTAAAGTTAACTTATACGTGTATAATATTCATGTGGTAGGATATCATTTCGGCCATGTGTAAAAATATGCCCAATTTCTGGAAATTTAATATCTAATTCTGAATACATAATATAGTAACCTTTGAGAATGTTAGCGTATCTTCTACGAGGCAAATATAGGACGTTTATCATTTTATGCAATATTTTATTATTCTGGCATGAATAGTGATTCATAATAAATGCAGGTGGCTTGTTTCTAATTTTGACAGCAATCTGTCAAATCAAATGAATTTCATATCAGGCTCTCCAAACTTCTTCAGTCAAGCACAACCAATGATGATGGTTAACCTTATTATAGAAACGTCAAAAATCATTTCATTAAGCGGCCGGTTTATGACACAAAATTATAAGGCTGTCTTGTGAAGAGGTAGGAATTACTAAATGAGAAAAAAAGGTCATTATTCCCTTTTTCCTGCAATGATTCATTATCCAATTTAGCATTCATGTTTGTTAAAACAGTGCAGAGATGCAACAGAAAGCACCTGATTAAGCCATCTATTATGCTAATTTCCAAAAATATCGTTACAAAGAAATTTCTAGTGCTTAATAAACTTCATGATGCATTTCAGAAAAGGGGGGGGGGTTCCTACCCTTTGTTACTTGAAGGTTGATTTTTCCTGGGAAAGATCTAGGAATTGGTAGATATAAGATTTAAAACACACCCTTTTCTGGCTGCAGATAATTAGATAAGCAGTAGACTGACACATTGAACAAACATTTTAATCCTTCTGAGTCTTCTATGAAAGCCTCCAACCTCATAATAATGTACACGTACAGGTATGATCCCCAGTGTACATGTTATTCACAATAATCATGGTGTTGCCATTTTACTCTAATCTCAGTCAGGTGTTCATTATGCATATGGAAATGACTTTGATCTAACAAATCACAGTTTCTTCTACATTAATATTAATACATCTAATATACATTATGTAATATTGGAGGTACAACAGTCTCTGCTCAAAAGATCTAATTATACTTCATAGGGCAGCAAATTTGATATAATTAATAGGCACTGATTCAGAGTGTTGCCATTGCACGTTTTGAACTTGTAACATATCATGCCTACAACTTGTTAAAGCTGTATTATTTGGCTGAGTCACAATTTAAGTGTAGTTTCAAAATATATCAGATAACACACAAATTATGTAACATTTGCCCTCTTGTTTCACCACCTTACAATGGATAAAACATGTGGAAAATACCACGCAGCCCGCTTTCTTTTGTAATAGAAACGCAATGTGATACATTAATTAGGTGTGTTTCAAGAGAGTAACAAGTGTCTTAATTCTCTAACTTGACTTGGTAAATCACTCTGCTTAATACGATCTGAATACTGATGTGGTGTAGAAGTACTCTTGTCATTAAGTATTATTTTGGTTTACATCTGTTACACTAATGGTAAGATGTTAATTGTTTTATTGACTTCAAATCAATCTTTAACCCTTACAGGCAGTTTTAAATTCCCTTTAATAAGCATTATGCAAATCTTGTAATGTAAAACGAAGAAGAGATGAGTTCCATATGCTTTTTCCTGATATATTTGTATTGAAAAAAAAAAATGCTGCTGAAGCTAATTTTACAAGATATTTTTAAAAAAAAATCATATAAAAGGTCCCCCATTCCTCTTCCAATTGATTTCTACTTAAAAAGAGTAATTAAAGGTTACATTAATTGATTTACATTTATGAAATTATAATGCCAGTATTCTCTGTTAAACAGATACTTTATTGATATTGAATGAAATCACATATTGCTGCTGTACAACCTTTCCATGTCATTAACTGTAACCTACCAATCAAACAGGTGTTCATACATATGTAGAGGTTACCTTATCAATGACAGGGACAGGTGTTTACTGATCATTTCTTTTTACTATTTCTAGGTTGTACTTTAGTGAGAGAAATGTATTACCAGTTCGACATGTATTGCCTAATAACATTGTATGTTATATCAACTATTACATATGTATTGGATGTACTTTAAGACTCCAGAGTTGTATTAGCATACAAAGTCATTGGCATATATAATATATTTACAAGAGAATACGAAAAACTTATCATATCTTACACTGGAATTTTTGGGGAAGGTCTTATACATGTAGACATCTAATAAACTGTGTTGCTCCTCTCCACCTATTGAAATATTTAATTACGTAAGAGATAGGATGTGTCAATTAAGATCATTTTTATGAATGTATAATTAGGAATTTGATCTTATAATTTTACAGAGTGTTTGTCTTGATATTGGGTTAATGATTGCAAGTGCAGCATATATTGTAATCACAAGTACCCTGTAAGGGGTAACAGCAAAAAAAGTGGATAATTAATTCAGATACTTAAAAGTAGTGAACTTTTTCCTTAATTGCTGATTGTTATTAAGTGCATACTTCCTTCTTTTGTAGGTACAACCATGAGTTCACCCATCTCCAGTCTCAATAGCCTCTTTTCCTTCACCAGCCCTGCTGTGAAACGACTTCTTGGCTGGAAACAGGGGGATGAGGAGGAGAAATGGGCGGAGAAAGCTGTAGACTCGTTAGTCAAGAAGCTCAAAAAGAAGAAAGGTGCTCTGGAGGATCTAGAAAAGGCCCTAAGTTGTCCTGGCCAGCCCAGTAAATGCGTGACCATTCCCAGATCTCTAGATGGTAGACTACAAGTGTCCCATCGTAAGGGCTTACCCCATGTTATATACTGTAGAGTGTGGAGATGGCCCGATCTACAGAGTCACCATGAGCTCAAACCATTAGATATTTGTGAATATCCATTTAGTGCTAAGCAGAAAGAAGTGTGTATAAACCCCTACCATTACAAAAGAGTAGAAAGTCCAGGTGAGAAGGAGCTTATTAAATCAAGATGTAAAAAGTCTGGAAAACTAAAGTGTGACGGACAGATGGACAGACAGACAAACAGGAACTATAAGTCTGAAGATATTCCAATTTTGAGAAAATTGCTTCAATTTCAATGTTATCAAAGTTAGAATTCTTTTAGAAATGCCTCTAATTTTGCATTCATTTGTCTCTGATTTTGCATTAAATTTCTTGTGGTTTTGTATTACAGTTCTTCCTCCAGTGTTGGTACCTAGATACAGCGAGTTTCCCTCCTCCCATGGGCCTGGCCCCTCTATGCCCCCCTTTCAACAAGCCCCCGAGCCTGCTATGCCCCAGAATGTCAGCTTTGATCCTAATGGATTCCACCAGTCTCAGGGCCCACATTCTCCAGCTAGCTCTGGACCCGGCAGTCCTTATGGGTTACCTGGTAAGTCTATCCGGTCAGACACTTCCGTCTCAGATTATGTGTTTTATATATTCTTTTGGTTTTTATTGAACATTTATGATAAGTTGGGAAATCAGAAACTTTAAACTGATTTGCATTACAGGTTTACATCATAAAGATGATATACTTGTAAATTATTCATGTAAAAATTTAATGGAAAATTTGTATTGTTCATGTGTAAACTCCATCCTTATGAACTGTATTCTTCAATAGACAGATAGAAAAGATTTTGAAGAAATTTCAAGTATATGTACATTGTTACTGTGATATTTGTGTAACAACACAACATACATGTATGATAAATGTAAAGAAAATATGTTGTAGCTGGAACACCTCCTCCCGCCTATCAGCCTCATGATGAAAATCCAAACATGGGACCGCCCAACAATCCAAACCGTAACACACGGAACCATCAACCCATGGACACCATGCCCTCCCAAACCACAGGACCAGGGGGACGTATTACTGGTATGGATGGTTCGGATATATGATAATTCATTTCTTGTAAATACCATATGAGGAGTACGTTTTGTATGTTAAATGGTTTATTGGTTGAGATAATGAAAAACAAATAATAAGCTTTGGTCACTTTGCAAGAGGGAGTTACAGAATTTATTCCCAGGTGTGATCATTTACAAGATAGACTTGTACCATGGCTAGGCTTGAGTGCAAGTTTGTCTATAGCACTTTTCAGATGAGAATTATAGAGAATTATATGTATATATTATAACTACATAACCTTTCATCATATTCAATCCAAATTTGAATATACTTCTGTGTACATGTTAACGTATCAAGAAGGGAACTGACTGGCTATTTTGGATCAAAAGGTCTAGGTTACATTCCTTTCATGTATGTTGCAAGAGAAACATTGCAACAGTTTAAAAACATTTTCTAGTCTTGATTAAGAGCTTTGTTATGCATGTATATTGTTTAATTTAAGTATACAGAAATTCTGTAATTATGCAATATACATGTATACTGTACATTTACTTATTCTACTTTTAGCTTGTTTAGCACAACCAAATTAAGTGATGTAGGGAAAAATTGGGCAAATTTATATGAAGAATTTGTCTTGGAAAAGCAAAATTTTCATTAAGCCACTCAAATTCTTGTCAAGCTTGCAAAAATATTTACATTACAAGTAGATTTCCATTTTTAATGCTTATTGGGAAACTAAAATTATATTCCAATCATTCTGATTGCCTAATGTGATGTCATGTTTTAAGTTTTGAATGTATAAAGAATTTGCCTTAATGTGATGTCATGTTAAAGTTTTGAATGTTGGGAGAATTTACCAACTATAAGATTAGGATTTCTAACATTTAGTACAAGTGTAAATATAAGTAATTTGTATCTTATGGGTGTATAATTCTGGTTGACTACATCAAATTTTCCGAGAAATGTGATTACCTGAATTATACATGTACACCCATGATCACCAAAAATAAGACAGTCATTACGTCAATGTATACCATTGCTACTAGACTAGCATAATACATGTATAAATTTACCCAAGAAAGACACATATGTGATATACAAAATGGAAATGTCCCTCAATTAAATATAAACTGGTCCACATAAATGTATTAGCATTCTGGTAAAGAGTACTACACTTAGTTATTTTCTATATTCTATGTTCTAATTATCTTTGATTATTTTCTATACAGATCTCCAACCAGTCACGTACCAGGAACCACAGTACTGGTGTTCTATTGTCTATTATGAACTAAATAATCGTGTGGGTGAAGCCTTCCATGCATCTCAGACCAGCATTGTGGTAGATGGATTCACCGACCCCTCTAATAATGCAGACAGGTTCTGTCTAGGACTGTTGTCCAATGTAAACAGGAATTCAACCATCGAAAATACACGAAGACACATCAGCAAAGGTTTGTAATTTCATGCTAGATCCCATTAATTATTTATAGGGCAGGCAAAAAATAAGGGATATTTGATTTGTTGTAGGATAAAGATACATGTACCAATTATAATAGATTTGAGATGAGAATGCTTCACATTTTTTAATTTCATGAAACTATCGTACTTCAAGATATAATGTACATGTACATACACGTAATGTAAATTATTCATGAATTTCTCAAAAAAGCGTGGACATTTTGCCCAAAAACTACAAAGAATTGTGCATGACATATACCGGTAATAATACTTGGAGGCAGATGAGTATATAAAATGAAAACTATTTTTGTATTTTTCATTAGAAGAGATGGGATGTAAGGCTGTTTAGGTAGAGAAAACTTATGTTGAACTGGTTAGAATTGTTAAAATCCCCCCCCACAAACGGGGTATATTTATGTAGGAACACTCTGAACACTCTGTCCGTCTGTCTATCTGCCTGATTAAGAAGTTCTTACAGCAGATATCTCTTCACATATAAGTGATAGGGATTTCATACATACATTCACCATAGCAAATGCTACATTTTGATACAAAGACATTTGACATAGTAACCTTGACTTTGAGCTTTGAAACTTTGACCTTAGAAGTTCTTAAAGCGAATATCTCGTTTAAGTATAAATGATAGGGCTTTTAAATTTCATACACACATTCGCTATAACAAGTATAACAGTTTGATACCAAGACATTTGACCTAGTAACCTTGAACTTTGAACTTAATGGAATTTTACCTTAAATGATTCAACATACATTGTACTAAGTACTACATTTTCATTCCGAAGCATTTTACCTGGAATGTAGAACTTGTACGAGAGTATTCAATGTGAACAATTGAATGGTATATCATAAATGAATCTGTTTAGAAAAAACAACATACAGGGGTATAATTCATCACTTTAGGGCAGTTCTAATTTAGATTTAGAGTATAATTTTGTATCAATGTTCCCCAAGATAGATGTTCCCTAATCAGATTTAAGTTAATAAAATGAGAGCTTGAGTTTGTTAATAAATCCTTGTGAATTTCACACGTATGATTATACCCAAAAACCACTTCTTGCAATCTTGACCTATTACATTATGTACCACAATTTGTGTGTTGTCGCAATTTATGTCATATGCACAGCGTATCAAATTATGATCAAAGGATTCAACTTCAGACAGTGCTACCTAAATAGCTAAGACTGAAACAATAATTTTCTATTCAATATAGAATATGTATTTGCCAATTTCTGTGACACAGGTTTATAATTGAATTTTCAATATCGACTTGAACTGATTTCTGCAATTTTGTAATTATGCATGTTTCATTGTTTATTCTAAAATTAAGTCTGTCAATACATGTGTACTTTAAGCTATTAAATGAAGTTAACTATTCAGACTTGATGTTGAGAAGAACTTAGATCTCAAGAAGATTAGGGAAGTAAGTTCTTTTAGATATCATTGTTCTAAATCAACACCTACCACAATCATTACAAATGTACATTGTATATTTCCAGGTGTCCATCTGTACTACGTAGGTGGTGAGGTGTTTGCCGAGTGTCTTAGTGATTCCAGTATCTTTGTACAGAGCAGAAACTGTAACTATCACCATGGATTCCATCCTACCACTGTGTGTAAAATACCACCGGGATGCAGTCTCAAAATATTCAACAATCAAGAATTTGCGGCACTACTTAGTCAGTCAGTGAATCACGGCTTCGAGGCAGTGTACGAACTCACTAAGATGTGTACAATACGAATGAGCTTTGTCAAAGGGTGGGGTGCTGAGTATCATCGACAGGATGTGACCAGTACGCCATGTTGGATCGAAATCCATCTGAACGGACCTTTACAGTGGCTCGATAAAGTACTGACCCAGATGGGCTCACCGCATAACCCAATTTCATCTGTATCATGATGGTATTTTGTTATGTTAGTGTGGAATAGGGTTTATTATTATCATGTCATGTGAATCGCATGAAAGATCGGAAATCTCATTCTCTAACAAATTTATATAAAATGTTGGTTATGTTATGATTCTCTCCCTTTGTTTATGTACATGTTTTATGTAAATCTACGTTATAGTTTATCAGAAGATATATAGAAGTATGTAGATTTAAGATTAGATATATTCATGTATGTTATACAATATAGTGCTGTAAAAAAAAACCTATAGGTTGTACTACTACTTAGTTGCATGTAGCGACCAAATTTTATCATTTGCGAATATAGAGTTGTCAAACTTTTATGTCTGTATGTACATGTATATGCAATGTGTAGTTTTATATAGTAGAAACTGAATTATTGCAATGTAAAGTAGCTAACAAACCCACTGTATGTAGTGTGATTCTGCATGTTTTCCACTGCCATATCCTAACTGCCAAACATTGGAAGACAAAACCAGGATATAGATTTATATAATGTGTTTTCATTTTGAAATAATGTATCTCTCTTCTTTCACAAACCTGTACAGTTTGATTGTATAAATTTATGTGATATTTTTGCCTAACTGTTGGTACGTAATCCCAGAGCAAAATGATGCTAGGTTACAATTTTGTCCCAAATGCCAAAATTCAATTGTTAAACCCTTATTTGTTTTGTTTTCCCTTTTAAAATGGATCAGGTATTTGATCAATTTTCTAACATTTAGTTAAAAGTTGTTCCTTATTTAACTGAGATCCCTTTATAATCCATATGTACATGTAAATAAAAGGTTGTTTGATTCAATAATCATCCCAATAGCTTGTCTGTTCCAGCAAAAAAATAATTTACCAGTAAAGATCGAGAAATTTTGATGTCACAACAATTTCAGTATTTCTCTAAATCCATAATCTGTTAATTTTAATAATGTTCAGGGGAACATAGTGCTATGACACAGATCTCTCTTCTTTGCTTCATTTGAAGTCTTTCGACATTGAAAGAAAAATCAAAGAAATACTTAACTCATATAAGACTTAAAGTTATCACGATATGTAAAAAGACATTTTAAGGAAAATTCCTTTGAGTTTTTGTGATTTATCACTTGTTATACTTTTCTGTTACTGTAGGAGCTATATTTTTTGATATGGAAGTGTTTGATTTTGGTTATATAAGAGTTATGTACATTTATAATGATATAGAATGCATTTTCTATTTATAATGATATGAATTCATGTTCTATTTATGATGACATAGAATGCATTTTCTTCCAATTTGTACTTTCAGAAGGAGCATAATCAAATTGAATGTTGTAAAGTAACATGAGTATTCTGTCAATAGAATGAATGGATCATTGCTATCTATGACACACGTATCTCATGTTTTAGTGGACAAATAACAGCTTACTCTCAGAAACTCAAATACATGTATAAAGGGACCAAAGAAATAAAATTGTTCAATAGGTACACACGAAAGTTTTAACTTGAACATAATTTCTGCATCTACAAATTAATCTCTTGTGTAAAATTCATGTTATTTATCAACCAACAGACAGAAAATTAGAAATCTGCAAAATTTACATACTACATGTAGTAGATTAAAGTTTGAGAAAATGGGAGTAAGTTGTACCATTTGTTAGGTAGTATTTGTATTTTTAAGATTCAGACTTAGTTCAAGTATGAATAGTCAGTGTTTCGCAATGGAAATGTAGATGTTTCTCTATGACTTTTTATCCCTTTTGTACCTATAGTACATTTCTATACTAGGAGTTTTGATAAATTTTTGCAAATCTTTTACTTTCCAACACATTGACAGCTTCCATGGAAGCCCGGTGTAAACCTGTGCTATCTTCGTTGTCTAGTGCTATTTTATATGGTGAAACATGTTCTCTTTGTTGAAAAAGGTCTGTGGTCAATTGAAGTCCAGAAAATAATGCTTACTTTAAAATTAATTGCAATGAACAAAGTGAAAGATTATCAAAATCATACACATCGTTACATTGCATCATTATTGAAGGTTCAGAAGGAGGTAGACTTGGATTTTACCAAAAATGTGAAACTGCATCAATGGGGAAAAATCATCAAGAACAATTATAGGTACATGTTATAATAGTAGGATATAGAAATCTTAGGTTGTATGGAACTTCATAGTTCGTAAATGTTCTTTGAAAAAACCTCGGTATCTCTTTTATGATACAATATTTGTATGCTGTTTATTTTAATGCACAAAGATGGTTTTGTTTAGAGATTTGACAATTTTTAGAGTACATGTACATGTATATGAAAAATGTTCTTTGTTCTAAATTCCTCAGTGAAGTACTTAATGCATGTATATATGCATGTATATATGTGTTCAAATCGAAACTAGATCAAATTCTGAACAAAGAAACTTTTGCTTTTGAAGCTCTGTGATTGGTATATTATGCTTTGCTTGTTACAAAATAATACAACAGAACACAACATTGAATTTCTACGGCTCAAATTTCAGATGATTGTAATTTGTCGTAAGGTTGTAATAGTGTTACTATATAGTTTATAAAGTGCTGAGAAATCTGTGAAATCCTGTAAAGTAATGCAAACAACCATGTCTAACAATGTTTATATTATACATTCATAAGGGATGCATAATGTCATGTGAAATTTACAGATGTAGAATTGTATTCATTCTGTAAATAAATCTCACTTTTAAGGGGAATTGTATTTTGTTTCTTTATTGAAGCTTTTTCACCTGACACACACATGTTTAGATGGTTCTTTATTAGCTCTTGATTTGAAGTCCCCAGTGTTTGACCATTGAGCCTTTTTGAATTTGAGGGATACTTAAGCTGTCTTGGCTTAAGGTATTAGGGGTATGATAACAATATGGTCGAAAATCTAGAAAATACATACTTCCATATCTTACATATTATTTGATATTTTATATTTTTTTTAATGTTTCATTCAACTCGCCATGAAAATGTAAGGTACCAAACATTGCCGAAGTCGTGCGTCTTAAGCCAACTTTGTGGTATTTAATTTTTTTCTGTTATCAAAACAACCAGAAGTAGAGTATTATACCCCTAATGCCTTAATTCAAAGTTTCTAATACAACCAGACTACAGAATCAATCATTTCTTTAAATGTTTCATGAAGAAAAAGCAAGATGTTTTATTTTTCAATCTTCCATGAAGATGAATTATTTAGAAAAAAAATTGACAAAACATGTTCTATATTGAATTAAAAGAAAGCAGGTCACTATGGATACGTCCTTGACACAGCCTTTGGTCTGTAATATGCAGTGACCTTGTAATTTTTATCCAGACCACAATGTCTCCAGAAATATTCAGCTCTGTCAAGACAGCTGTACTCGCTCAGATCTGGAAAACAAAAAGTGTGAATTATCAAATGAGGTTGATACTGTATACGAAGAATCATTTGCTGTGTATTAACCTTTGCTACTTTCAAGTTTGGTCTCCTACCACGAAAAAAGTAAATTTTATCAAAGGCATAACTCAATTAAAACTGAGTTTGATCCAAGAATCGTTGTCCATGTGGGGTGAAAAGATTTAGTTTTATGAAACTTCGAAAGAAAGTACCAGCGAATGATTCCACTTATACTGTATAGGACAACAAATAGTTTTCACAAGAGATTTGTGAATACAACCAGTGTGAATTACAACAGATCTGGGTATGGAACACAACATGTGTAAATTTTAACAGAACCTTCGAAAGGAACACAACCATTGTGAATTACAGCAAAGGCATGTGTATCCTTTTATTTGACATACACTTGTCAAGACACTTTATGCTGTGTTATAGGAGCATTTTGTCGGAAATACCAGAGTAAAGGGTATTCTGACCTGTATCAGCGTTAGTGGCACCCCAGGCATCATAGAAGATCTGATAAGGCTTAATGGAGGAATCCTTGCTACACCTCTCTGCCTTTATCCAGCATCCCCCTCCTGTTATTACCTTGTGACCTAGGTAGAGGAGGGAAATATAGTTATCTTAATGCTCGGATGGATGATTTTCTGCAATCCAGGCCTATGCAACATCCTGGTTGACATACTAAATGGACGCAATTCATATTGCACTACTGGAGACTCAAAAGTAGGGACAGATCTATACAGTGAAATCTCATGGATCACAATTCAATTGGTGAGTACTAGTAAATTTGAGGTTACATTTAAGTTTATTATTGATATGTGCAAGTGTTGTACATTTTACACTTTAATCTTTCTTACCGTTAGGCCTGTAGATACTGATGACCGGGTAGTCACTGTTGTAATGGCTATACACAATGTATGTATAAGTTGCCCGACCTAAGCACATTGTCTCATTGTGCCCATAACCCCGCCCCTCTGCCCACGCGTCTCGGTGGAAGGAACCGTTCTTAGGACGAGTGACAGAGCCGTATTCTCCCATCCAACAGCCATGCCCACCCGACGTCCACTCGCCTAACGCAATATATAGAAAAAAATTACCAATTCATTTTATTCATTGATCTATTTATTTTATAAAATTAATATGATTTTATTTTTTATTTGTTTATTTATTCAAATTCTTTTGCGTAGATTTTTTTCTTCAAACCTGTTGGTCCATATATAGCTTCAAACGAGGAGGCGTCACCCCCACACCATTGGTAGTAATGTGACACCCTCTCCATACATGCCGTGGCGTTGGTACCAGCGTTATGGTCCCGCTCCCCCACGCTGTCCCTCACTAACGTACAGTTAGGTCCCGTACACGCGGTCTCTAACTCCGGGTGGTTAGGGCATTTGTCAAATTTGAACCAGCAACCTATGGACACGATGAAAACATGTATGATTATACAAATTAAAAATCTGTACATAATTCCAAAACAAACAGGAAACCACAGGTATCGATATTTATTTATCTAGGCCGACCAATACTTCTAGACCCTCCTCTTGGCCATTTAGGCAATTTCAAATAGTACCGTAAGTGAGGATGGAGGTCATTAACTGACTGGAATTAGAAAATTACTGGGTAATATTTACCATAGTTTGGTGTATGGTAAACAGGTTTACCATCGGAACCATCCGACGGGTACACCACTCTAGGCACCACACTTTTTGGTGCACTGGTTGTACACGGTGGCAAGTGATGCGGCGCTGACTGATAAGGTTTCTCGTGACGAGCAGTTCCTAGAATCAAGTTATAAAAGAAGCTCGAATGTTTTTATATAAGACTCACCACGCCATATTTTGGACAGAGATTTCATTTGTATCAATGATACCGAAATAGATAAAATCTAATTTTGACATTTACTTGCGCGTACATGCTGGGGTCCAACAGGATATCTAGGACCCACTTCGTCAATTGAGGGTGGGTGAGGGAATTTTGTGCCCTGAACAAACTGTGACAATGAACACCTTGGTCTGAAATTAGCTGCTGATGGTGAATAGAAGTCGGTCGGACCAACAGCCTGAGTAATCAAATGAAAACACGAGTCAATATACTTTATGTCCTGCAAGTATCTAAAAGACAACATTGCTTTGCGACTCTGTATCGCCGAGTTCGCTTCAGTCGCCGTTACACTGGTCAAGTTGTCATACGTAATGGTTTCTTGTATTTTATTTTGTCAGAATCATTCGACAAAGAATATTGAGCTGCGCAGCTTAAAAGCGTAAAGTTTTGTACCCATGGTGAGATTCTTCTTTCAAATGTTTTGTCTTAAATGTCACACATTTACATGTTATTCAGATGAAAACAAATATAAGATAACCCTGAATCGATACTAACGTGGGCATTGCTGGAGATGTTGAACCATTCTGGGTGGCGTCCGTCGTCCCCTTTGATCTCCTGTCCCGTAGTATGGTAGATTATGTTCCTGAATAACTTGTTCCCTGAAAATTTCGATGAAATGATTTTTAACTCCCTTTTCATCTCTAGTTATCACCCACACAAATTAGTTTGGAACATATAATGGGTCCATGAAAGGGATACGACTTGTTGTAAGTGACCACACTTCATTATTGAAAACAGTTGTGGAATGTTTAAAGGGAAGTTTATAAACAGATTGTTCGCATTGCCATGAGAACCAATTGTGCACCATGCAATCCTAAGCAATATAATATGAAAACAGTGAATTTTTGCGTGAGATGCTTTGACCATATATGGCGTTCGACAAAATCAAACTGTCGCGAATATACAATCAATCAAGTCTTTATCAGTTGTGTGTTTGAGGGTGTGTGTGTGTGGGCGGGGTTGGGGTGGGGTGGGGGTTGAGACTAAGCGTTTTGCTTACCCACTGGTAGTTCTGGGTGGTTTGACAGTAACGTTGTCAGTTCAGGATACCTCTTTGCCCAGATTCCATTGTGTTGGATAGAATCGTTATACCTCTACAAAAGGCAATTAAGGACGATCGAATGTCAGAACATCCGAATATGTCGTCATTGGGGTAAAAAGACGGACAGGAAGTACATTGGTCTTTATTCAGAATTTCATAAATTGTTATTAAAACATTTTGAAAATCGCCGATGGTTTCAGAAATTTGTTCTTTGGTTCAAGTAGTAGGCATATTTGGGAAGTAATGATATTTTCTTACATGTAGTTTACCGTACAGACTGACGTCACTTGTAGGCATATTTGGGAAGTAATGATATTTTCTTACATGTAGTTTACCGTACAGACTGACGTCACTTGTAGGCATATTTGGGAAGTAATGATATTTTCTTACATGTAGTTTACCGTACAGACTGACGTCATTTCTGTGACGTGTTCCTCTGGTATCCACTTGTAGAACGTGTGACGAGGCGTTATAGAATATGTTGTAACGTGCTATGTTATTCCGCCCACCGGCAATGTTTATATGTACGTTATTCTGAGGAAAAAAACAATACACCTAATTTCCATTATGTAAATATTTATGATTTGATTTGTTATTTGTTTCTTTTCTTTTCTTTTTCTGTGTCTTTTTATTTATTTATTTATTTATTTCGTTGTGTATGTAAACCTTTTTTTCTGTTTTCATTTTTTGACCTTGAAACTTAATTTTCCGAAAATTCTTTCTCTTAAAATTGAAATTTAAACGTGTAAAAAAATCTTTACATTTGAATAAAAAATTTTGAGAAAACCTGATAAAAGACATTATTTTCCACCAATAGTCCTGAGTACTGATCGTCTATCATCACACCCCTACAATCCGCTCCCGGAATCAGCTTATTGACATGGTGAATGTGGTTATGACGTAAAATGTTCCCTCGCTACGGAAATATTTTATTTATTTATTTATTTATTTATTTATTTATTTATTCATCGACTTTTCTACCTTACAGTCCTTAAATGATCAAAAGCACACCGCGGTATTATTACACAAATGACACTTACACAAGTCCAGTCCCTGGTTACATGTATGGCACCACAGTCCGTAGCGTTGATACACACATTGTGAATATTGTTATACTCAATCAGATGGTCATTTCCCTGTAAATTAAGACATATTGAACAAATAATATGACACATTTCTGTCAGATTGTTATTCGGTTTTGTCAACTTATAGCCTAATTTACTGCACGTTTGTGCTTTTAGTAGCTGTATAAGAAAATGATGAATAGTCACAGGAAAATAAAAGTAAAACGAATTACAACATACAATAAGCTTAAAATGCATCAAAGATGCAAAGTGCCGAGTTGCAAAACTTGAATGGTCTCGACAGATGGGAAGCATCACAGACACGTTTCAGGTTGATACACATTCATATATAATTCAGAAACCAAATCAATTACCCAAGTCCTATGAATTTGACCTTTGCTCTTTTGATCCCAAAATCAATAGGGGTCATCCTTGATTCATGGAAAACATTTCTGACAAGTTTCATGATTAAAGGTGCAATACATGCCCAAATATAGTCCCGAAACTATTTTCAATTATCAGAATCCTATGACCTTGACCTTTGGATGCAAAAATCACAAGGGGTCATACTTGATTCATGGGAAACATTTCCGGAACATTTCATGATCATAGATGCAATACAGGCTCAAATATTATCTGGAAACCATTTTCAATCATCAGTGATAGGGATCATCCTTGATTCATGGAAAGCATTTCTGGCAAGTTTCATGATTATAGGTGCTACGCAGGCTCTAATATGGTCTGGAAACCATTTTCAATCATCATAGTTCAGTGACCTTGACCTTTGGACCCATAAATCAATAGGGGTCATCCTTGATTCATTAGAAATATTTCTGGAAAGTTTCATGATCATAGGTGCAATACAGGCTCTAATGTGGTCCAGAAACCATTTTCAATCATCTGAGTCCTATGACCTTGACATTTGACCTTTTGACCTCAAAATCAATAGGGGTCATCATTGATTCATAAGAAACATTTCTGGCAAGTTTCATGATCATAGGTGCAATACACCCTCTTAATTATATCATCCGGAAACAATTTTCAATTTTCAATTACCTAAGTCCTGTGACCTTGATCTTTGACCCTTTGACCCCTAAATCAAAAGTGGTCATTTTCTATTCACTGGAAACATTTCTGGCAAGTTACATGATTATAGGTGCAATACAGGCTCAAATTCAGTCGGGAAACCATTTTTAATCATCTTAGTCCTGGGACCTTGACCTTTGACCTTTTAACCCCAAAATTGATAGTGGTCATCCTTGATCCATGGGAAACATTTCTGGCAAGCTTCATGATTATAATTGCAATACAGGCTGAAATATGGTCCGGAAACCACTTTCAATCATCGGAGTCCTGTGACCTTGACCTTTGACCTTTTGACCCCAAAATCAATAGGGGTCATTCTTGATTCATGGGAATCATTATTAGCAAGTTTCATGACTTTAGGTGCAATACAGGCTAAAATATGGCCAGGAAACCATTTTCAATCATCAGAGTCCTGTGACCTTGACCTTTGACCTTTTGACCCCAAAATCAAAAGTGGTCATTTTCTATTCACAGGAAACATTTCTGGCAAGTTACATGATTATAGGTGCAATACAGGCTGAAATATGGTCCGAAAACCAATTTAGATCAACAGAGTCCTGTGACCTTGACCTTTGACCTTTTGACCCCAAAATCAATAGGCCTCATCCTTGATTCAAGGGAAACATTTCTGGCAAGTTTCATGATTATAGGTGCAATACAGGCTGAAATATGGTCCGGAAACCATTTTCAATCATCTGAGTCCTGTGACCTTGACCTTTGACCTTTTGACCCCAAAATCAATAGGCCTCATCCTTGATTCAAGGGAAACATTTCTGGCAAGTTTCATGATTATAGGTGCAATACAGGCTGAAATATGGTCCGGAAACCATTTTCAATCATCTGAGTCCTGTGACCTTGACCTTTGACCTTTTGACCCCAAAATCAATAGGGCTCATCCTTGACTAATGGTGAGTAAGTGTATGAAGTTTCATTGTTATAGCCTCTTTCGTAGTTGACTTATAGTCCGGAAACCAATTGTTGACGCCCTCCCGCCCGCCCGCCCGTCTCACATCAAATTAAGAGCCGAGTTTTGCAACTCGGCTAAAAAACGAAAGTTTACCAACGCGAATGAGATATGATGCACAGAAAGAGTACGCGTCTCCTGCTGGCTTGTAAAATTCTTTATTAAAAGTCTAACGTGTAAAGGTAAACTTCTGACACTGTATTAGTTTGCTTACCGTCCACAGGACACCGTTGTATTGTCCATTATATATATGGTTGTGGTGAACATGTAACCCCACGCCCCATGGTATGTTGACAGCGTCCTTCCCTACACCCGTCACCCTACTGTATCGCCAAAATATGTTGTCGGCTATCTCAGACCCCGACGGGGTCAAGGTGTCACGGTCTCCACCTGTTTGTTTATCAGAAGAAATTTAAGACTTTATCTAAACATCACAATTTGTAACTATTAGCACGAAGTCGTCAGCATATCATGATTTGAGGATACACGTACAGTATACTAAAACCGATTCTAGTCGTTCAAAAAAATGAATAAAGAAGTAAAACTATTCATTTGAGGATGGGGTCATGTAGACTGAATTCGATGTATAACATATATAAGATAACTATGAGACTGACCGTAAACACGCAAGCCCCCGTCGCCGTCGTGGAAGTAACTTTTCGTCACTGACATCTTATTACAGTTATCACATCGTATGTTGTAGTCCCCTGTTGAATGATAGATAATGGAAGTAATTGATAAAATGTTATCGATGTAAAACGGTCGATTTTTCGAATACAGTATCTGTAAGCGTCAGATTATTTTTCCAATGTTTGGTATTTTACAATTTTTCATAACAATACCAATATATGTGTAGTACTAGTATTTGACCAATTATTTTTCTACACAAATACAAATATATGTATTACGTAATTTACCGGTATTTTTTATTTCCATTTCAGTTAGCGTAAGATTTTCCACATTTCCTGTTATTATTCCCTGTTTTCTACAGTCTTCAAGAGTAATCCCTCGGAATTCTATGTTCGACGAATAGGAATCAATACTGCAATTACAAAAGATATAATTTTATGATAATTTCATGGAACAACATGAATAGTTTTCAAGAAGTTATGATTTTTGTATAGAGAAATTCTTACTTGATGCAGTCATTGATTATTGATGCATATATGACGTCATTTCCGGATATGTGGGCGTTGTTTGTCGGTGGCCACATATACAGAATACCACTAGTTCTGTCCACGTAAAATTCTCCCTGTAAATAAAAATGGCAAACCCCTTAATTAAAAGGGTATAGAAAGAAATTTTCAGTAATTATGCCAGACTACTTCACTTATCAGTTCCTTATCTATTTTAGTGTTTTTTTCTACTTGATATTTCATTGAAACCACTATAATTTCTAGCTGATCACTTAACATCACTACAAAAAAAAAAAAAAAAAAAAAAAAAAAACACGAGGTGTCCAGAATAACTTCCGGTAGTATTTACAATAAAATCCAGATGTAACATATTTGAAGTATTTGAAAGAATTCGTAGTCTTATAAATGCAGACACAATATGCACAACTAGGAACACCGACAACCTACTTGTTACAAATATTGTCAGGAAGGATTTGAATTGGGTATGGATTACAATATTTAAGTTACTTTTGGTTAAGATATACGGCAAGAAGATGTACATACAGGCATGTCCAGTTCAGAAAGAACATTGACCACTCTGAAGTAACCACCTTGTATCGTTGATGAATTAGGATAATGTCCTTTAAAAATAAAATAAAAAGAAAATACCCCATAAGTGTATCTGATATAATGTTAAGATGAACAATACAACAATAACAAGCGAAGATCGTTTTCATATAAAAGAGCGTTGACGTTACATTATACATAAGCGTCTTTATTACAGTGAAAAACAGTATCAATTTATCAATTTTGAAATATATGTTCAGCGTTATTGTATATGGTTGCTGTATCAATATTTGCTGTAGAACTACATCGTTATATACTAGGTATACTAGTAACCGATTGTAAGGAATACCTGGTTGCATGCCGTGGCGTTCCGTGTTGTTCAGTGTTATTGTATGGGTTGCTGTATCAATACTTGTAATTTTGATTGCAAGGTCAGCCCATGTATGATACCTGATACAAAACAAATTGATTTGAAATGTTAATAGAACTACTATAATATTAGAAATAAATGTGATCATTGGTAGAACAAAATTATCAGAAAAATATTGACTCGGTCTCACCAGAATCCATAAGCCCACATGTCTGTTTCCTTGGACCACCTTTTTGGTCTGTCTCCAGCATATGTAAATCTTTTTCCGTTTCTTCCATCAGGTGTTGATATAATATTTACCATAGACTACATACAAATAGTTTCATATATTCAAATTTTGATTGAAATTTGAAAAGATAATATAATTACAAATTGTATTCAGAAATCGTCAAAGGTTATCAAGAGATTCTGACGGACAAATCTTATTTGTTCCCTCTAGCACATTTTTCGTATCTAGACATAGATTGCATATTGTACATCTAGTCTAATCTTCAAACAATTTCAGCTTTAAATGGAATTTCAACATTTAGCAGCGGTTTCATGATATGAAATTATATTATAATTTATTTTTATTTACCCAGTTCGGCCAGTGTGCCAGAACTAGTGGTTCTCCATTATAGAATATTTCTAGCGGAGCTATTCTGGTGACCTCGTTGCCATAGGGATGCATTTGGCCAAGTTCATGGATACCAGCGTCTGACAATTTCATCTGAACGACCTGAGTGGGAAGAATAGGATATTGAAAATTCTTTTTCGGACATGTACGGTGGTATCATCTCGTGTTCTATTTAACTTTCGTGTTCTCTTCACTTTAATTGCTTGTATCACACATCGTTTGCCTTCTTTCCTGCTTATTTACCTTAGATCTGGGTTCTGGCATTAGTCTGTTGAGTATGTTTTGATCCCTGACGCGCTGAAACAAGTTGCTGGGTATTCTTTTTCCTCCAGTCTAAACCAAAACAAATTATATGATCATGCGCACAAGAAACTCATATGGAATTATTTATGTAAATCTAATATTTTGCAAAAGGTTGTACATGACTATGGTCTTTTTTTTTTTTTCTTTTTTTTTTTTTTGCTATCCGAACAATACCTACTAGATATTATAGGGAAAGTATCAACTGTGTTCTGTCATGTCCTCATTATTATCATTGTTTTCACAAAACATACCGATTTTGATTCGAATGATACTGAGTTTTGTGCAAAATATATTTCAAGTAAGATGATCTTACAATGTGGACCTCTTGGTTATTGTATGCCTGTATGGTGATTTTACGATGACGGGCATTCCTTGGTGGTCTGTTATTTATCTTCAACGTGGACGCCAAATCATGGTAACCCGCCATCATGTTAATAACAACATCTTGTAAAAATATGAAAAAAAACTTATGTCTAATTAATACAATTCCACATAAGTTAAGAAGTCATTAATGGAAAATGAATTTGAGATGTTCAAGGAAATTAAAAAGAGCGAAAATAGAAGCAAGATTAATTGCTTTTAGAGAGTGCTATTGGTCGCGTTTTAGAATATGAATTGGTAGACTCTGATGGTTTTAAATGACAGATAGTATCTTTGTACATTTGTTTGGATCATTTGCCCTCTTGAACCTCAAAGCAAAACAACGTAGAATAGATACAAAGACAATTATCATACCTTCTCATGATCAGAACCAGAGGGATCAAGTTTCAATAATAATCTATGCGACCCCTGAGTTTACTACATTGTCTGTTACCATCTCCTTGCAGTTTCTGAACTCCTTTGGGGAACAGCTTAGGATGTTTTATAATAAGCATAAAAGAAGTACCTATTCAGTCTTTAAGTCGAGAAGGTAAGGCAAAATCATTAGAATTTCCATTGGAACAGGTTGGGAACCTCGGAATGAATAACATTCCGAAGTGAAACCAGGTGCCCGTGGAGAGTCAGCGTCTCCTGATTGCATGCAACACCCGTCGCAACATCGTAGACCTTAAGGATATTACCTTGGTTTATGTAGGCGGGTTCTTTTACTACAGCTACAGCTTTCGCCAAGGTTTTGAATGGATGGTGTTCGTCTTTCCTAGATATGAAAAATATGGTAAACATCTTATCCTTAACAACAAAATCAATGTTATGCTCGTCTATAAGAACCAAACAATACTTCACGTGCCCGTGATTTTCCGAACCAAAGCAAACAGATCTTCATCAAGTGAAATATATCATAAAAGCACCGAATTTGACGTACTTCTCGTATAGATGTTCCATGCTGGCAATTTGAGCTTATTTTTCCTAGCAGCGAGATTTAATGTCGCTCTCCTTTTTGATTTTTTTTTTTTCATTAGAAATGTGCACCCTATGGTTACAAGAGTTTAAGCTTCCAGCTTCCACTATTCTAGTTCATCAACTTCTTCTGATGTCATCATAATTAGAAATTAGAATATGATAAAATAAAATGTTTTAAGAAAATGTGTCAATTTTAAGAAAATGTGTAAGATTTTAGTCATAAATCCCTAATCAGCTATTATTGAAGCTTTACCTAGAATAAAACAATCATTTATTTCATGTACTCTTTTCGTCATGGATTTCCTAGGAACGTTACTGTGTTTAATGAATAAGACAAACATAGAGATTTTTAAAAAGCACATTACAAAGTATCTCAAAGAAATGGGGGTATTTGAAAAATCAGTAGTTCGTTGATTACAAACAGATAAGAGAATATCAAAAGTTTATCTATTTGTCTTTTTCTAACTTTCCTTTTTATAAAATGAAAGTGAATATTCCTTGTTTTATTTGATATTAAGTTTGTTTGCATGGAGGAGTGTTCATTCTATAACCGTTTTTCTTCCACAGTGAAAAACTTTTCGGTTACCATTGTGGGCGTGTACTTACCCATTGTTGGAATCTGATCCCTGGGGACTGACATACAGGTTGGCGTCTGTATCAAATAGAAACGACTCGACTACACCAATCAACAGGAGACAAGAGACGAAACTAAGCAGGGAAAAACCGGGAACCACAGTCATGGTGTAACGATTTACTTCGTTTGTCTTTCGGCCATTTGAGGTCAGGAACCTTTTCTTTTATATAGATTTTCTTATCTGCATTATCATATCAGGCAGTTCTACTTTACTTTAAAGACACTATTTATACTGTTTATATAAGGTCAGTGTATCATTATGTCAGCATATGTACCTAATTACACTGTACATTACTCAGTACCTTCTTTTGGACGTCGTTTGGTGCAACAGTCTGCATGGACTGGGGTATTGTACCTCTGGTCCAAAATCAGGGGAAGATTGTGCATGGATACCCCATATTTTCTTTTCATATAACATGTATAACACATTGGGTAAAGCTAATACAGGTTTTTTTTGTTAACAAAAAATCTACAATGTATTTTCCATTGGGTGTAATGTTTAAGTTGGGGTAATTAGAATTTATAGACGAAAAGGATATCCCTATAATCTAGCGTCTATTTGAGAAGTTTTTATGAAAGTTTCAAAGATGATTATAGCACGAAAATTAGGGAGAATATAAGCTCTCATGACCAGAGGTACGATCTACCTTAAGAACATTGACCTCTATTATCAGTCTATCAGTACTATAGGTATGTACTGAACGAAGATTTATTTAGTACATTTCATCTAATAACTTGAAGTTGTGTAAGAAAATCCCCTTGTTCCTCTTTTGTGAGGGGTAGTGTGTTTCTTTCGTTTTGCTTCTTTTTGCACCTAGGGTCCCAGTCGTTTTTACTCGCCTACTGCGTATTTACCAATTGACTTTCAGAGCAAACGATATTGATGAGAATGTAAAGAATCCTGAATTCTCCAAGAAAACGTATACACAACGTCCTCTTCCAAATTGTGTTTTTCGGCCCACCCCGCCAAAAACGGATGGCCGCTAGTGGCTCTGATTGGCTTACACATTTTCTTCTTTTCATCGGCAACCGCTGCAGCATGCAGAACTTTAAAAATGACTTTTACCAAGTTGTTTGACCCTTTGTCATACAAGATGGTCGCAAGAGGATCCAATCAGCTTACACTGTTTCGACTTCTCGACAATCGCATAACAGAATTTTTCATATACTGTATGACCAAGAACCTCTTCTGCCAAACAAGATGACCTCCAATGACTATTGAAACATTATTGAATCTATACCACACTCATTTTATTTATCTTATTTATACAATACTGTTTATCTGACCTGAACCAGAGGTCGTTTTATTGAATGATGCTACGATTGTATCTCTATATGTTCTCTTTATATTTTTTTTTTCTTGACTCGGTGTAGTCATATACAGGCCTGAGATACTTAACCAGGTCATTTCGAGTGCTGAGTCTTGTGCAAAGCCTGTACTTCCCTCATACCAGCAATATCTTGAAACAAATCAGGCGCGTAGCCATGCATACGCAAGTACACAGTTGCTTCCACGGCGTTATTAAAAAAGAAAAGAAAAAAACAACAACTTCGCCCTGAATAACGGAGAAGATGCACTAGGTTTCCAACGATGAGAGCTCTGAGTCTCAAAATCTGTTAAGCGACATGCAAGGACCGGAAAATTTTGTCTGTTTTGTTCAAAGCAACTGCAATGACTGAGTATTGAAAAAAACATCAGGAACGAAATTTAAATGATAATGCGTTTTCATTACATGTAATACTGTTGACCCGAACCTTTACAAGTAAGACTACATGACTGCAAGCGTGAACAAGCCCATTTAGGTCGCTCGGGTGGGGGTGCAAAGTTTCCGACGGACGGTACACATATCTCTATTTGGATTTTGAATCAGATAACAGAACTACATTTTTTCAACAAATTTCAATTTATTCAATAACAAAACATATCCATTTTACATGTATTTTGTATTTGCCGTAACTGAGAATGTAAAGACAAGATACACGTTTGAGACAGTTATCGTCTGTATGTTATTCCAACACCAGGAATCGACACCTTGCTTTGTCTGAAATATAAATTAAAAACAATTAGAAGTCTCTTAGTAAATGGTGGATTTGCCAAATTTCCTGAAAAATGACAGGACTCTTTGAGCAAAAACTATTGGAACCAGTCTATTGAAAGGGCGTGGAATTTGATCTGAACTGAGTATTTTTAGATACAGCTTAAAGTTCTAAAATTCATGAAATCCACCAAGGGAAGAGCAAGACTTCTTTTGAAATTATATGTAAAAATCTACCGAAGGAACGAGCAGGACATTTTATGTAAAAATCTACCAAAGGAACGAGCGGGACATTTCATATGAAGTGAGCACTTCAAATAAAATGTCCTGCTCGTTCCTTTGGTAGAAATTGATCAAAGGAAAGAGCGAGCAATCTTGAATCGAATCCCAGGGGCAAAGATGAATTTGTATGGTCTCAGTGTACCAAAATGCGGAGAATACAAAGGAATATATGAACTTACGTCATTTCTATATTTAGTACTGGACACCATAGTCTAATCCACCATATCCACCGTAATGTTTGGGGTATCCACCATAATATCCCTTTCCGTATCCGATATCATATCCCTTTCCGTATCCGATATCGTATCCTCCGTAATATCCTTTTCCGTATCCGATACCACCATATCCACCATATCCGCCGTAGTACTTTTTAGGATAGTAACTGTATGACTTGTAGTAGGTTCCTGTGAGCGAAAAACAAATGACAATTATTTATAAGAACTTGTTAACGGTTTCTGCCTATTGACAAATAGTGTTGACACCAAACTATTTGAAATGCTGCAAGCAGGAATTCTCCAGCAACAGAGAAGCGAATCTGACAATAAACAGAAGTCCAATGTTTGGAAGACATTAAAAATTCTTTTTGTATACGTGAACGATAAAGAAATATAGTATATATGTATTTATGTCTTTCTAGAACACGTTCTATCCAAATTCTTAAAGTCCTAATATCAAAATTTAGTATTGGAATCAAAGGGATAAAAAACCTGACAAAGATTTCGAAGAAAAACAGAGTGCAACTCTGCCGTCAGAGAGCAGCCGTTTAGACAGACAGACAGACAGACAATGTCTAAATGCGGTGCATCAGACATCGATGTTTCAGATAAATGCAATGAATCAATTTCAGTCAAAACTTGGGGAAGTTCGTCTTGCCTTTATGTCCTTTTACCACTCAAAAAAGTCGAGAAAATACATAGGACAAAGTACTTCGTATTGTTATTATTAAGGAACGTCGCTTTTGACGATCGAGATATATGACCAAATACATGTAAAAGTCCTTTTCCAATCTTTAATTTAGAAAATTTTAAAATATCTAAAAAAAATTCGAAAGAAAATATGCCAGACAACATGCATATCTTACCTTCTACGGCATTAGGAACGATGATACAGATGACAGCAGCGACGACAAGAGCGATGATAAGTTTGGAATTCATCTTGGCTTACAGCAAAGTCTATCTCGACGTGGGACTGTCTTGGATTCTGGTATGATACCCCCTTGATGTTACCATTTACTTATATACCAACTCCATAGCGGAATATGTCTATATTGATCAGATCTCCCTCGTAAAATAGCTATAACATAAAATGATGTAATTGCTTTTTCATTTTTGGAGGGAAATAGAAGGGCGGTATTGGTGTGAAATTTATTTAATACACCAATACGCACGAGCGAGGACAACAAAGAAGCGACAACAACGACGGAAGTACAAAAGGACATGTTACGGTTTCATTTCATGTATTTTCACACCCCTCTCTCGATTTACATGTTAATGTAATAAATTGATCATGTACATTACCCTTCATAGACATAGTATATCATTATTATTATGCAGTTAGTACAAGATATTAATTAGTTCATTGTAATAATGATAATAATCTAGACGGGGCATTGATAATAAGACACTATGAACATTAGTTTTCTTAGGTTTTTTTAAAGCTTTATTTGTTTGTTTGGTTTTGTTTTCGATTTGTTATTTGGGTTTTTTTACCTATGAATTTTTATTAACGCAAGGCAAAGATTCAATAACTAATTTCAAAATATTAAAAGACAAAGCAACGCAGAACAAAATTACATCACGATTATCAATTTGGTTGAGTTATCAAAGTATAAAACATTCAAAAATATGATGCAGCGTCTCCTGTTTTGACGTTAATACCTCAAGAAATATCGCAAATTACACATTTTGATATTTTTAAATCTTCATCATTAAATGATTATAGATGATAAGTTATGAGCTCTTCTCAAAGAAATTACATAAAGCAAAGACTTACAAACAAGACACAGGACTTGTATAAATCATGAACATAAGGACTTATTTCCCATTGTCACTTACTAATTTTGAGGGGAAAAAAGAAAACGAAAAAGAAAAAAGGGAACCTTCATATAAACTTAAACTTTGTCAAGAAATCATAAGCTAATCGTTCATTTGTTGAAACTATTTTTCAACTTT
The DNA here is from genome assembly GCA_033119305.1 of Pinctada imbricata. Lineage (NCBI taxonomy): Eukaryota > Metazoa > Mollusca > Bivalvia > Pterioida > Pteriidae > Pinctada > Pinctada imbricata. The sequence goes on from VSWD01000006.1 coordinate 46,009,443, forward strand.
CTGTCACTGAATGCTAAGCCTCTGTGACACCAAGTAGGAATTAAATAACCTTTGACTCTGAATTTTGACCGGTTTGTGTTTTTTGAAATACTTGAAATGTTTTAAAATACTAAACTTTGATACTGGTATCAGAAATTCAAGAATTTGGTAGAACATTCTAATGGTATAGAATTAGACATTGATGCTCAAATATCTTCTTCTTTTTTTTCATTTTCAAATTATACATTACATATATGTATACACGTACATCTTTCACTCGTAAGTAAATATCTAATTAATATGAAATTAGATGAGAACATTACTCTAGAGTTTACAAAAAATTGTCATAAGTTTCTGTCTTGAATCTAGTAAATATTTATCTGTTCTGTCGCATAGTAGTACATGTAACGTAAGAATGGTTTAAACGATTCAAGTTAGACAATACGATACTTTTTCTTGAATATGAATGAAAGATTGATACTGACGGAATATTGAGACCCAAATATTTTTGAGATCAAGAATTAAAGAAGACAACAAGTGCTCAAATCTATTTCAATTCCCTTGATGTTCCAATTTTGTTTAATGAGAATGCCCATAATTTCAACTTTCATATCATATAGATGTAAGGAGAAACCGGATCCCCTTGACAACATTAGAAAAATTCTCAAAGAGACCTTTCTTAAACACAAAAAGAAACATCATTATACTTGTCAAACAATTTACCCATTACATTAAATCTGATCCAAAGTTAAAGAATTTCAAGGATAAACGACACGGAATCTATTGCATTCTTAAAATGAAGTTGAAGAATCATATCAGGTATTTTATTTTCTTAAGCAGAGAATAGTTATGCTATGTTACATATCAATCTAGTTTGTCAAAGATGCATCATCCTTTTTTCTGGTTTTTGTGTATCAGATAATCAAGAACAATCTTTAGTCGAATGATTATACACATGGAATTATATTGTATGAGTTATTTAAAAGGGTCAAAGGTCGTCCATTTTTAATGAGCTCCCTTGGTTTGTCTCCATTTCGCAAAAGAAAAGAGATTATGCCTTGTTTATGAGTGTGAGCAAAGGAATCTGAATAAAAACCATGATCAGTTGATGGTATGAAAAAAATTACCTATGCCTGTCAATATTTTTTTCTGTATAGAATTCGACTTAAAGGCCATCTGGTCCAGGCGATTTATCGTTCTTCGTATGCATCTATAAGTGCTAATAGCGTTTCCTGGTAAGTTATATGTCTCTCTAATGTATTTTCAGAATCATCATTGAGTACATTTACCACACCTTTATCGATAATGTTTTAATACGTTGCAGACTCAAATATCCTTGTGACATTTGATTAACTTAAATTCCCACAGGGTGTAGGTCAACTTTTACTGTAGTATAGGGAAGCAATATAAGGGAGATCGTATAGGAGGAGGGGATTCAGTGAAACTCACACCATATAAAAATTCCTCACCATTGCCTCTGCATTGGTTCGCATAAAGAACTATAAAAACCACGTATAGAGGAACTAGAAACAATGGTATATTCTACCTTGGGAAGCGTACCTCCACTTTCTACTTTGTGTATTGAATTCAGTTCGAATGTTTGATGAAACGTAACATTCGTAACTATAAATAAAAGATATAGTTGTGACTCCTAATTATTAGCTCTTGTACTCAGAGAAGAATCCTTTGTGCATTATGTATCATATTTGATGATTAATACTAGTGCTTTATGAATATTGTTAAACAGCTTTTCTAAAATTCTTATGAAACACTAGTAAATTGATGTATTTATTTCTTTGATTTTGGTCAGATCGATATCATTGTTGATGACTTCCTTGTATTTTTACGTCAAACGGTCAGTTGTGTATTGTTGCTTACGGCGTGGTCACTTGGACATATTATATACATGTTTACATGGTAACATGTGATGTCAGTTAGTCAGCACGTCACTAAGAACACGTACATTATGATCTTATAACATACAAGGAAATGAGAAATCCACCTTTGTCAAGACTAAAGACGATAATCTTATATCATCTGAATAATAGTATATGAATGTTTATTTTGACCATCACAGTAAATAAGTTGTCAAATAGTCATGCAATGTTGCCAAGGCTGTTTAGTTTGAGTGGGGTTTTTTTTTTGGGGGGGGGGGGGTTCTTATATTTAATAATAAACTTTCATCAAAGGTACCATAATATTGCTCAATGTGGTCATAACATGTTGCAACTTCAAATATTAAAATTATTTCACATTGGTAGTCCAAAGACTATGCAAAACCATGGAAAAACAACCCGTTGAAACGGAAAATGGACTTTTGCCAACGCGTGTGCATTAGTTTTGTAAAATACTGTTGACTTTGAAAAAATGGTTTATGGAGAATTAGAGGCTTTAAAATTACTATCAGTTGATATAATTAAAGTAAAGTGTTAAATTATAACGTGGAACTTTAATTCCGGGAACGCAAAAAAAAATGTCATGGGCAAAATTGTTGCAAAAGGATAATTTTTTTGTAATTACTAAAACATGTTATCAAAATATTTATAAATAGCAATAAAAGACATGGTAAATGCATGCACATGACGTTACCTTAAGTATAGCTATATATATAAAATATAAACAAATGTACTGTAGCTTTATAGTTGAATTAAACTGTAAATATGTAGTACAAAATAATGTAATGTTTCTGAAATTGATAATGCAATTTAGTGAAAGATATGGAAATAAAATATTTCCATATCTATATTAGTCAACATTTCTAACTTACATTTTTCCAGTTACTTCAATATCACAATAAGTAGAAATCAATTGATTAATATCTATATTTATAATAACAAAGAAAGATTTTTAAAGTGTAAATGAATAAATGATCATCCTGCGATGTGTATCTTCAAATTCTACAGCATTTTAGCAAAGAATCATCCGCTTCCGGTTTGTAAGAAAACTTTGTCTCTTGACTGAAAAAGGCTAGAATAGAAAAGTTCCTACGAATATCATGCGATTCGTTTTTCGGATTTTGAAATATCGGCGATTGAAACTGTTATTTCGTCGTGATATGCTTACAAATTTTCTGATGCGTTGCGAGTCAATAACACTTCCGGTATCATTGATATACCTGGTAAGGATTTTTGTGTTGAAACATTTCCTGCGAATGCGATATTTAATTTTTTCCTGTGCTATGCCACTTTTCTTGAAAAGTAAGCCTAGAAAAAGATGTTTGGTTAATGGAAGCTCATTTTACGCACCACTAACAAGAGTTATGAGCAAGCATCCATTTTATGGAAAATTCGTTAAGTTTTATTTGCTTATTATCGCTTTTGTAATTAATGCATTCCGTTTAATTTATGTTTTTCTGATCAAATTTGATACAAACAATTCTTTAAAAGTGGTTTGATTGTAATTTTCCGATAAAATACGCGAAATTCATGAAAAGTGTTCAAAATTCAAATTTCGTCACGGTCTGTTTCCGTTGAAAGAAATTTCATTTTTCTTGATTTTAAAGTAAAGAGTGAAATGTTGTATATCAAATCAAATTATCCTTAAAATAATTTGAATTCCACATTAACGAAAATCCATACCCGTAGAATGGTAAGTTAGAAATTTTGACAAGTATATTATTGGATTGCAAGAACTTGGTATAAATTTTGCATCCTAATTGATCACTTGATAGGTTGACCAATATAGCTTTAAAAGTACCAACGATTCGGGGATTTTAAACATCTTGAAGCCAAACATGCAAACTCCCCGCTGGTAGAAGTTTGGCCAAACATGCAGAATAAAAGGGAAAAGTAGTATAGAAAAAAATATTTAAAGTCCTGATTAATATCAATAACGGAATATCAAAATTGTTATGGAGATTCACATACCCTCATGTTTTATTTCATACTAAGTCTTTTCTATACTTAGTAATATTTCATTCAAACCACTATCTTTACTGGCTCGATCAAAAATTATTTTCTTTGAACGGTGTAACGTCTCTTTTACATATAAGTATTTTGGAACCGTGTACGGGTGTGAGAGGAGCCTAAGTTTGCAACCATTTGCTCTTTTTTTAATCAGAAAAGATCGTACATTCAAAAAGTGGACTGATTATGATATTTTTGGCCGACTGGAGGGATACTATCCCTAAGTTCCTTCCTATCGATTCGCAAATAGCGGAAGTATTAAAAGGAACAATATTCGACGCCGTCGAAACAACAATTGATCAAAATGAAGAGTAAAATAACGTTTTCAAGAAAATAAAATCTTATTTCATTTTAGTAAAAGCTATAAAAAAAATGATATTTGGTTTACATGTTCAAGTATAGTAAGTTTATGTATGCATAAAATATTTTTCTCTTCCCATACGGAAAACAGAACATTACGTCGTAAGCGTCCATGTCTGTGTTTCTTGTCTACGATAATAAATAACATGCATCTAAAAGTAATCATACATCTTGTATAATGCACTTACTACTAATATAACATGGTCATTTATATACCATGTAACACTTGCAGTGTTTGTGCAGCAATTAGCGCAATACAATGTTATGGGAATCGTTTTTGAAAGGGAATTCTCACACCAAAAAATCCACTTCCGCTATGATCGTAGAAAACCCGAACATGCTGTTCTTCGTGTATTTTATCGCCGACTAATTACTCTCGTAAATAATAACATGAGGTTGATCACTTTTTCATACTATATAAGGAAAGTTCTGGATATTTGATAATCATACTCATCGGAAACAGCTAGCTGTCCACATCTGTACGAAGTCATGGATTCCAAAATCATTCTAGCTCTCCTTGTTTTGGCTGTTGTCTGCCTTATTGCTCCGAGTGCCGTAGAAGGTAAGATTTGACAAAACTTTTTTTTTGTATATTTTGGGAGTTTCTGAAAAGTTTTGAAAGATTTTGATTAACTTTCATTTTTGGGGTTTCTGAGAGGGTATTTAGGTTCTGATCAAACTTATTTGTCGTTTATTAGAGTTTTTGAGATTACAATGTTTTGATACGAAGTTTATGTTTTAGGGTTTTCTGAGAAGTTTAAACGATTTTTATGAACTTACTATAAGATTTTGACAAAAGATTTTTAATGTTAATGGTGTTTCTGGCTTTTGCTTCCTTACTGAATTATCTAGTACTAGTATTACGGACCATTGTCTTGATATTCTCATAAGAGAAACAACTAATGGGATCCAAAGGAAAGTCGTCTACATTGTATATACATTGTTTGGTTATACAAGATATGAAATTCCATTAGTTGTTTCTCTTAGTTTTCTAGTAGGTTTTCACTTTCAATGTGGAAAGAACTCGAAACAAACAAGCGAAAAGATCGCATGAGACTTTGCTCAATCCGTTTGATCTGTTAGCAAAAAGCTGTAACAATGTACATGGTATTGAATTGTAAAAGCATTTCCTATCTTCTAGAAGGAAGAAATTATTGCCTTGTTCACATGAATGCGCATTAAATCTAATTCGCATCAGATTTGAAGCGCATTATTTTAATGCGAATTAGATAGTATTTTGGCCTCTTATTCTATGATTCGAGGCCCAATGGTGGTTAAAATTGTCAAGTTGTGTTCTATACATACTGTAGAAGTTAAGTACATCATATACGCATGCGCTAGATTTAATGCGAATTAGATTCGCTTTGCGTTTACACGACAAAATCTAATGCGCATTAAATTTGATTCAATGCACAGTAAACCTTCCGTGTAAACAGGGCATATAATTCTTTAATGTAATCTAATTTCTTGTAATTCATACCTGAACCTTTTATTCTGTAGGCACATTTTACAAACACTACTACCATCGCTATCCTAAACATTACTACGGCGGATACGGAAAGGGTTACGGAGGATACGGAGGTTATGGCGGATATGGTGGATACGGTGGAATCGGGGGTGGATTCATTGGTGGGGGTGGATTCATCGGCGGTGGATACGGATATTATGACTGAGAAGGGATAGATGTGGATTTTATGGTAGGTACAACTACATACTTGATGACACTTTCTACCTTATATTTGTAAGAATTGTAATTCTTAAAATCAACAGTTCGATCAGTCGTGCGTTTGTAGGTCCGTACGTCCAATGTGTCTTGATAATAGAATTAGTTTAAACATATTTTATTTTCAATAAGAAAATTGGATTGGGCATAAGTTCTAAAAACATTATTTGCGCCCTCTCCATACATGGTATATATGAAAGTACAAAAAATGACATCATGATGACAATACAATTTGTGACTTTTTTCTACAAATAACAGAAGTAAATAATGAGAGAGAGAGAGAGAGAGAGAGAGAGAGTGTTTTATTTTAGACATTAAACCTTTTTGTATCTCTGATATATTTTTGGGTCGCGTGCATTATTATTTCGTTTTCATCGTTTGTCAAATTTAAGTCGCCATATAGCAATTTTTGAAGTGTAAGGGGATTGAATATAGACAATGATGTAAAAAGATTACGTCTTTGTTCATTATAAAGAGGGCATATGAAAAAGAAATGATGTACAGATTCGTCTGATCCTCCACATTGACAATTTGGTGAGTTAATAATGTTGACTCTCTGTCAAATATTCTGGTGATTTATTATGGTAGATTTTATGAAATAAACTTAATTTTCTCTTTTCCCTACGATCCGATAATTTCTCCCACCCAGTTTCAAAATATAATGATTCCCTAGAACTAAATATTGGAAGACCTGTTACAAGACGCGCTGCTTCTAATTGTACTTTCTCAAGTTTTTTTCTTCGTCTCCCTTATTACACCCACCCCATACTTCACATCCATATTCTAACAAAGGCAAAATATAGGAGCAATATATTTTACTTAAGGTTTTTCTAGATAGCGTGTACTTAAACTTTTTCAAGAAATTGATCCTGGTGAGAGCCGATTTACAAATGTTTTCTATATGTGTTGTCCATTTAGCATTACAATTAAATGTTAATCCTAGGTGTTTATGTGTATTTACTGGCTTTATAATTGTTGAATTTTAAGAATTATTAGTTCAATTGTATGTATGTAGTTCTGTACGCCCAAATTCCCTTGATTCCACTCACATGTTAAATTCATATACATGTAAAAGAATTTCATTTTAATTTTTCTTCCTCATTTTTTGCAGAAGATGATAAGGAGTGGAATTATCCTGGTGCATTTACAAAGACTTTCTAATTAAGCATATGATTATGCAAATTAAATTTAAATGACTATGTAGATGTTCATTTGTTTCGTTTCATAATCAAATTACACATTTTTATGTGTCTCATTTCCAACAGAAAGTATACCATTTTGTGATATTGATGTAAACCTACAAATAAATGTGTCTATGAAACACTATCTATATGTACTTTTATGAAACTCTCCCAAAGAACACAGATTAAAACCTCAAATGAAGTTGCGCACTGCAGTTTGCTAATGAATATCGAGTCTTAAAAGATATTAAAAGGTACATAATATACTTACATTGTATATTTACTGCATTAGTTAACGAAGAAGCTAGCACTTGCCATGCTTCTCTGTGAAATTGTACTACCAATTTGCATCCAACGTTCTTTCACTATGAAAAAGTCCCGTTGAAGTGGTGTCAGGGTATGAAAAATAGGCTGTTCTGGTACTATTTAGATGAAAGAGAGAAAAAAAGAGGCCCAAGGGGGCCACATCGCTCACCTGAGTTGCAGACAAAAGAATGATAGTGGCCAATATGATGGAGATCCTTGAGTACTTGCTTCCTTTACGGTTTTGTGAATATCTGTGCATCAGTTTCAGAGCACAGGGATTTATCACGCTAATAGCGGTTGCTCTATAATCACTATGTATCACATATAACACATATTAATTATAGAGCAACCGCTATAAGCGTGATAAATCCCTGTGTTGCAGAGATGTCGAAATTTACTCGGCCAATCAGAGCCCTCGGGACCATATTTGTTGACATATCGGTATGAAAGCACAAACGTGGTAGTAAACTTCGAGTACTTGCTTCCTGTAAGGTTTCGTAAAAAATTCTGAGCAGCGGTTGCAGAGGAGAAGTCGAAAATACGTCAGCCAATCAGAGCCCTCGGCGACCATGTTTGTTGACCGATCGGCACGCAAAACACAAACTTGGCAAAGGACCTTGTCAATGAGTACCTCGTTCCTATAAGGTTTCTGTGCAGCAGTTGCTGAGGAGAAGTCGAATATGTGTACGTCATCCAATCAGAACCCTCGGCGGTGACAGTTGTTTATCGATGGACGCAAAAAAAAAACCACAAACTTGGTAGAGAACCTCGAGCATTTGCTTCTTGTAAAGTTTCGTAAAAGTCTGGGCTGTGGTTGCAGCCGAGAAGTCGAAAATATGTTAGCCAATCAGAGCCCTCGGTGGCCATATTTGTTGATCGACGGGCACGTAAATAAAAAAAAATTGATAGAGATACACGAATATTTGCTGACGGTAAGGTTTCGTGAAATTCTGTGTATCGGTTACAGAGAAGTAGTCGAAAATGCGTCAGCCAATCAGAGCCCTCGGCGGCCATATTTGTTGACCGATTGGCACGAAAAACACAAAGTTGGTAGAGGATCTTGGGTACTTCGGTCCTGTAGGGTTTCTGTGCAGCAGTTGCTGAGGAAAAGTCGAAAATGTGTCCTCTAATCAGAGCCCCCAGCAGTGATATTTGTTGACCGATGGGCACAAAAAACACAAACTTGGTATAGAGAACTTTGAGTACTTGCTTCCAGTAAGGTTTCGTAAAATTCTGTGCAGCGGTTGCAGAGGAGAAGTCGAAAATGTGTCAGCCAATCAGAGCCCTCGGAGGCCATATTTGTTGACCAATTGACATGAAAAACACAAACGTGGTAGAGGACCTTGAGTACTTGCTTACTGTAATGTTTCATGAAATTCTGTGTATCGGTTGCAGAGGAGAAGTCGAAAATGTGTCAGCCAATCAGAGCCCTCGGAGGCCATATTTGTTGATCGATTGGCATTAAATACACAAACGTGGTAGAGGACCTTGAGTACTTGCTTGCTGTAATGTTTCATGAAATTCTGTGTATCGGTTGCAGAGGAGAAGTCTAAAATAGGTCAGCCAATCAGAGCCCTTTGCGGCCATATTTGTTGAACGATCGACAAGAAAAATACAAACTTGGAAGAAAACTTCGAGTACTTTGTTTCCTGTAATGTTTCATGAAATTATGTGCTGCGTTTGCAGAGGAGAGCCCTCAGTAGTCATATTTGTTGACCGATGGGCACAAAAAAACCCACAAACTTGGTAGCTAGAGGACCTTGAGCACTTGCTCCTGTAAGGTTTCGTGAAATTCGGTTAAGCTGTTGGAGAGGATATGTCGAAAATGTAAAATGTTTACGACGGACGCTGGACGACAGAAGCCGGACAGAGCGCTATGACTAAAGCTCACTTGAGCTTCGCTCAAATTTAGCAAACGGCACAATATACATCCATCATTGGCTTGACCTTACAGCAGACCTTAAAAAAGGTTATCCATTTGGAATGTTCTGTGGCTAATGGGTTACTCTATACCCTGGCCATTACCATGTGACGCCGTATGTCTGTTTTGGAAACGATCTATAAACATGGATAAATAAGGCCATACCAAATTGATTAAAGGTTCTTCGGATTTTCTTTTGAAAAAAAAGCAATGCGAGCGAGCGAAAATATATTTTTTAAGTATTGAAGCTTTAATGTGCGAGCGAGTGAAATAATTTTTTTTTTTCTTAATTGAGGAGATATCGTACCCCAAAGTACATTTTCATAATTTCTGTCCTAGAAAGGGAATCCCAATAATAATCTGGTGACTATAGGAATCCAGGTAAATAGCGGTACGAACAATATTTTCGAACATTCTCCCTTCCTTGACTTTTAATGCCACATATGAGACAACAAATTTGCTCACAACAAAAATTTTCACACACAAGAAGTATCATTTTCTCGGAAATTTGCAAAATCTAAGTCTTCTAGAAGCTTTAAAATTTGAAGAAATCAGAACCTACCCTAACAAAATTTTGAGCCAGAAATTAAGTAATGGGAGCGAGCAAATTATTTTTAAAATATCATTTTTTGAATTTTGAAAATATGGTGCGGGAAATCCGAAGAACATTTAATTGATTTGGTATGGCCTAAGCTAGCGAATTTGAATAAATCAAGATTGCACATATTTCCATTTATTCCAGACTGGCAAACACTCGTTTCTTAACATTACAATTTTAATTGGTTCCCGATGGTCAGTGCTGTATTGTTTTGTACAGTCTGTCTGTTTGTTTGTGTGTTCCTCTGTTCCAAACTTTAACTTTAATTGTACAAAAAAGATAACCCTTGCATATTCTTTGTGAAAAGTTATTTCTGTTGGCACTGATCTCATGGCGTTAGTCTGGCTTGGACTAGTTGCACAAAACAAAACTGCCAACAAGAGCATAGTCTTCACTTAAATGTTAAAATGGACGCAAAATAATCAATATAACCAATAAATGGAAACAAATAAGCTTAGTTTATATATTGCATTCAAAAAATCAAATAGCGGACATCCAATAATAACCAATGTATCTGTCCAGCTGTGCGTCCGTTCGTGCGACCAGGGGATAATCCCGTTCCTCCGACACTTTTAACTCCGACACTTTTTACTGCGACAGTATATACTCCGACACTTTTTACTCCGACAGTATTTACTCCGACACTTTTTACTCCGACAGTATTTACTCCGACACTTTTTACTCCGACAGTATTTACTCGATAGTATGTGCTCTGATTATATACGTATATGACACTTTGTGCCGTTTTAAAGCAAGGATATTATATAATAATTTGAACATGTATTAAATCTTTGTTTAACTGAACAATGAGTCCTTAGGAATTGGAAACTGACTTGATTTTAAATTTGGATAGGGGAGGGGAATGTGCATAAACATTATAAAATTTAAACTTTAATTTACAACCTTAGACAAACAATTTACAAACTTGTACACGTACAAATGTCTCACGTTGGCTCAGATGTTGGCGTGAAGGGGTCAAAGGAGCAGGAGAAACCCGGAGTACCCGGAAAAAAACCCCTGCCGAGGCCTGGGTTGGGGACCACCTACCCTCCCACATAAAACCCTTCGGCCGAATCTGGGATTCGGACCCGGGACCTTAGAGGTAAGAAACGAACGCGCTACCACTGCGCTAACCCGGTCTTCTGTATACATAAGCATTACTGCTATCTATTAATTGTTTCAATGTGAGTCATGACAGACCCCCCTCCCCCATTTCCAATGTCTAATGGAACGGAACATGCATCCAAAAGATTGCTGTTTCTTATAGTACTGTAGTAAAGCTTTTTTCTCTTTTTGTTGAGACGTTAATGCCTGCCAACAATTTTGCATGTTTTAAATTTTGATTTTTTCACAAGCATAAAAACAAAGCAAATCTGTCTTTTCGTGTTGCATCAAGTTTAATTAAGAGAGACAATTTTCGGAGAGCTATTAAGAAGTAAACATTGTTAATGGATGGACATACATGCAAGAATTTAGCTTTAGATGCAAAAGCGATGTATTATATCATCGCTTTAGTGCAAACGGTAATGTTCATGGGAAGGTTAGCGCAGAAGTGTATGTGCGCAAAAACATTTGCTTTATGAAAAAAAATTTATACATATGTACACATCATTTGTTTCAAGACTACTCTCTTATGAACTTAGCATACCCAAGGCATGGATAATTTTACCTTTCAAGGTCTTAAAACTTGTACATTCATGCATATTCGATTTAGTCCCATTCTTAAACAAATATTTCTGTTTAGAAAATGTTCATGTTTTAAGACCTTAAGAAAAATTATCCATGCCTAGATTATGCTAGGTGCATAAGGGAGTCGTCTTGAAACAAATGAGATGTATTGAAGTTTTCATATAGCAATTTTTTTTTCATATTACAAATATTATTGCGCACATACACGTCTACGCTCAACTTCCCGCGAACAGTACCGTTTGCACTAAAGCGATGATATAATACATCGCTTTTGCATCTAAAGCTAGTAAGAATTATATCCACTTATGACATTTCGAACCACCCTATGATTATATATAGTGCGAACTCGCAAGCTCTCTCATAAATTTCAAAGAAACATGTAAATATGTGAACAAACACAATAATCGTCAAACAATTGTTTTTGAAAACAAGTACCGCGTTTCTTTTTGTAAAACCTCAATTAATATATTTTGATAATAATGATATTTTTACGTACGACAAGCGCGGATCCAGAGGGGGGGGGGGGGGGGTCGGTGGGGGGGGGGGGTCCGGACCCCCCCCCCCTGGAATTTTCGAAACATTGCTAAATTTTTGTTTTAATATACATATTTCATAAGATTAGGCCCCAATTCCCCTTTTGTTGTCATAATATTTGAAAAATATATCATAAATTTGTATTAGAAATCTTTCATTAGGTCTTCCGACTTCCGTCGGAAGACCTATTGTTTTCGTAACCGTGGAAAATTGGATCAGCGATTTCTCAAGAACCCTGTAAGCTAGGACAATGAAAGTTCTCCAACGTTACGTTTGGAGTAAAAGCTAGATTGGTCTTTTTTATTTTTGGTCTCTGTTATTTTTTTTATCATGTTTTTTAGTAGATTCAAATATTTGACGGGAGCGTCGAATTACTCAAAAGGACCGAAAATTTCATGTTTTGCTATTTGTAAGCTTAAATATCTCGTATTTTGCTATCTACAATTTCCATTCTTTTTGAAAGTCGACAGCCATGCAAGATATGAAATGCTAGATGCACACTGTAACGATTTATTACGATGACGTCCTTCACCGTCCTTCATATTTCCAAATTCAGAAGTTCATAGGAGGAAGACACTTTTTTGCTTATAATAGTAAACAAAAATTAAGCTTATGAAGTTTCCTAAAAATTTCAATATTATTATTTTTTATCCATATATCTGTCTTATTTAGTCTTTCTGATTTTTCCTATCTCTTACTGTTGAAAAGATATGAGCATCGAAATTTTGAGTTGGGTATTTCGATACACCTTCACGCCAACAGATCGGGCGCACACTAAAATTGGTAGTACGAGTCCGACTCGAGAAAAGCAGTGTTGAGATTTTCAAATTCCGATTTCACGGCAATGATGAATATGCATTTCATAAATACATTTCGATATACACAATTTGATTTTAAAACAGTTGATTAATTTAGAAGAGATCAGCTACAAACCAGAATTTACACACAAAAAGTGGTAGTTTGATTCCGATTTCTAACCTACAAACCTGTTTCTAAACTTCAATAACTATATTTTGAACATCAAGTTTAATTTCTAATTCTAGCAAACGTTCGAACATAATTTTCGGTTGGTTTATTTACAAACTGATGAACAATTTCTCCAACATTCTTCCCTCCCCTCGTTTTTCGAAAACAGTTCTGTTTATATTGAACGATGTCGCCATGATGGAAATTCAAAATAAACTTTGAAAAAAGGGAAGGGGGGGGGGGTCCAAATTTGAACCTGCACAGCGAGAACCTCATGGTATTTATATATATATATTGAACGTAACTTGTTATTACCATTTCTCTTCTCAAGAAAATTGGTTCTACAGCTACGAGCTCGCCTTTTTTATGGGGGAAGGGGGCAGGAAGAATTTGCAAAAAAAAAATCCCGGCTCTGAAAAATGCTGAAAAAAATATTCCGGCCCAAAGGGCCGGCAATTTTTTTTTCCCGGACCATGCAAAAGTAAGGATACATTGCATGATATGGAAATTTTTGCTGGCCCTTTGTGCCAGACAATTTAAAGTCAAAAAATTAATTAATATAAATACAAACTGTTCACATAGCTGTATCTACCAGAGACCTATTACGCATAGGCACAAAAATCTAGAAAAGGTTCTTTTTAAACATCATACAATCTGTCTGAAATTCGCTAATTGCAAAGAGACATCTGAAGGAACGGTTATTAACTCATACTCTGTAACAGCGGGGAGTTTAACTTACACAGACATTCACAACATTTGACAATTTGTTTAAATCCGGCCCGAAGAACCGGCGAAAATTTTTCTCCGACTCTGGTAATGGCTGAAAAAAATGGCCTGCTCAGAAAATTGCTGAAAAAATTTTACCGGCTGGCAATAGAATTCCTGCCCCCCCCCCCCCCCCAAATCAAATGGTTGCTCACCAACAATTATCGGTTTGAAATTTAATGTTACTGCTATTTGAAAACTTAAATATATAATATAAATACATGTAATGTGACGTCCTTCATATTTCCAAACCAAAAATTGTATAGGAGGAAGACACTCTTGTTGCAACCGCAACAAGAAACCTTTCTAGTTTTGATAATGTTTTGCCGTCAGTATTTCAAAAATTTTCTCTGGCTCGCTTCCGCTCGCCATAATTTATTACATATATGTACGATGTTTTCAAATGATGCTGCGCTTTCCTATATACAACACATAATTATACATTACACCTAGGTCAATAAACAAGGGCACTAAGGAAACGAAAAGAAACTGAAGAGATACGAATAGTGGATTATATTCCAAATCTTGGAAAAAAAATTCGCTGGCTCGCTAACGCTCGCCATTTGTTGTATATACATAGTAGAACTGACGATACTTTGGTGTGAAAATTCAAAATTTTAAGTTGTTTGCCCGCCATTGCTCTCCAGTCACCTATTTTATTAATAATAAGAGACAGAACTGACAATCAATCATCAGTCAATAACTTTATTTTCTTGCTGCGTTTTTCTTTCTTTTTTTTTTCTTGCTCTTCAAAAAATTCGGACTTTAGGACCCCCCCTGAAAAAAATTCCTTGATCCGCCCATGTACGATCTTTTTCAATGGAGAAAGCAATTTTTAAATCCAACCACAAATTGAAAAGTTAGAAATTTCGCTTTAGACTCCATTTTGTTTTAGACATGAAACTGATCTGAAAAATCATACATATATATATACTCGTCCCATATGAAATTTACTATCCCCATATCCCCTATATCAGGTAAACTACACACCATGTAACTAGTAATACCGGTATCGCAATAAAACCCCTAACTAAATCGAAAGTACCTTAACTTATAAAAATCAAAAGTACCTTAACTTATAATTACCAGATGAGCAAACCAGAGATCAATTTTGATACCGGGACATACAGACTTGGTGACATGTCTTGTAAATTTAGAAAAAGGCAAAGGCGAATATTTGCAGGTTGGATAAAAAATGAACGCATCAATTATGCTATTAAAGAACTTACAAAGAGTATTCTAATAGAAGGATTGTTTTCAGATACATCAAATATGTTTGTATGGAGAGGGGCACGACAATCTTCTCTCCAACATCTCCAATGAATTTTATCCTTCCGTACTCGGTTTTTCTGGTATTTATAGCCATCATTTATCAGTATTTTACCCCGTCTCTCTCCAGACGATATGTACGCCATGGTGTGAATGCGCGCGGGGTTGAATCGGGTGTTTCCGTTGTGATAACTCGATAGTTTACGGAAATGAATTAGATTTTTATGTAAATAAAAAAATGTACGCATTAACTTCAAACAAAACGAAGATGGTGCAACCTTAATTTTGAAAAAAAAAATTTAATGATACTTTGTTATTTGAATGTGGTTACTTTTCCTTAGTACCAATACATGTAGCAACAATGAATCTGATGGGTTAATATAGTGCTGGTAAAAGCATTTTTCTCCTTCGACGAATATTCGGTTATTCTCTTTATATATATATATATATATATATATATATATATATATATATATATATATAAAAGCACAAAAAAAGGTACAAGCGACCACGACACTAAACGTGTTTAAACCCAGCGGAAGGGACAGTACATCCCTTGAGCCCTCTGGATACACAAAATATGTACTTGTATCCAGACGGAACAAGGGACAGTACGTCCCTCATTCCGTTCGGACACAAGTACATAAAAAAAAAACATACACACACTCTCATGCTAGTCAGAACCTGTACTATACTGAAGCTCGAAAGGCTATAACTAGTAGCCAGGTAGGTAATATTCTCAATTCATGAACCAAAGCAGACCCCGCGAGGGGCGAGACCAGGTGCCTAGGTAGAGTCAGCGTCTCCTGTTTGCATGCAACACCCGCTGCCAAAAAGTCTGGACGGACTGATCGATAGAAACACGTCCAAGTCTTCTATAGGTTCAAAATTTAAAAAAGCTGAAAAGATGCTCCCTGATTGATTAAGTAACATAAAATCAAACAAAATACCGCCTCCCCCCACTCTATATATATATATATAGGGCTCAAGGGATGTACTGTCCCTTCCGCTGGGTTTAAACACGTTTAGTGTCGTGGTCGCTTGTACCTTTTTTTGTGCTTTTATATCTTTTTTTTCCAAGCGACGTGCATTCGCCCTTTGTTGGGCTGATCCGACATTGTCTGAATAGTGAACGTGGTTGTTTTCACCTCTTTTGTGCTGTCTATATATATATATATATATATATATATATATATATATATATATATATATATATATATATAAATATATATTTAACAGTTTAGAGGAAGCAAAG
Organism: Pinctada imbricata; assembly: GCA_033119305.1. Lineage (NCBI taxonomy): Eukaryota > Metazoa > Mollusca > Bivalvia > Pterioida > Pteriidae > Pinctada > Pinctada imbricata. The sequence continues at coordinate 46,025,894 of VSWD01000006.1, forward strand.
CATTGTATACGAATGAATTATAGAGGACCTTGCGCACGTTTAGATTCTATGAAAAATCATACATTTTCCTAGGATTTTTTTTGGTGGTTGTTGTTGTTTTAGCTCACCTCAACGAAATTGAGTGAGCATATGACCAAGCGCGTCCACGTCCGTGTCCGCGTGGACGGCCCCGTTCGGACAAGAAGAAGTATTTGGCAAAGTGATGATGCTACAGTTACCGAACTTGAACAAGTGATTCATCTTCGGATGCTGAGGTGAACCCATGCATCGGATGCTGCATCTGACCTACATTTTCTGCTAGAGTGACTTTGTTCAGAAGTTTTGGATAGCTCAGAGTGACTTGGTTCAGAAGTTTGGGGTAGTTCAGTATCTGATAAAGTAGCATCTACAGTAACCAAACTTGCACAAATGATTCATCTGGGGATGCCGAGATGGATCCATGCATCGTATGCAGCATCTGACCTACTTTTTCTACTTGAGTTATTTTGCTTTTAAAAGCCAATATTCAGCAAAGTATAAGTGCTACATACACCAAACTTGCATAGTGGATGTATCTTTGATCAAACTTTCATAAAATGACTTTGACCTACTTTTTCCACTTGAATGATTTTGCCTTTAAAAGCCAATATACATCGAAATATGATTGAATTGAATTTTGCTTTCATGAGGTAAGCTTCGTAATATCTGTGATTACCTATGTTTTGTGATTTACAAATACATTGATGTACCTTCATCCAACGAGGCTTCTAATCTCCCAATCCATCGAAAAACAAACTTTAAGGAATTGATAGTATGAAATGTAACGATAAGATAAAAGATTTCTTTCCTGTACAAATGACAGTTGTATGGCTAAAATGGAATGTCTGGTGCGCACATTATTCATAATACCGATATTTGAGTTGAAACAATAGTTTTCCCCATAGAAATCTATAGAAAAAAGGTCACCTGCAGTTACAGAGAACAATTAACTTCCTGAATATATGTAAATTGTTTTATCAACAATGCTAGTACAAATAAAACACCGCTAAAGGATGAAGCATTATTCATTCCAATTTTCATGGTGATTGAATTTATAGAAGTTGAGTCACTGCCGAAAAACTGCAAAATGTCATCTGGACCTGTAGTTTTTTATTAACCCAATGGAATGTCGGAGTAAAAAGTGTCGGAGTAAATACTGTCGGAGTAAATATTGTCGGAGTAAAAAGTGTCGGAGTAAATACTGTCGGAGTAAAAAGTGTCGAAGCAAATACTGTCGAAGTAAATACTGTCGGAGTAAAAAGTGTCGGAGTAACTGGATTCCCCCGCGACGACCAGCAAACTTATCATTGCCCCTGTTGACAAGACTTTTTTGTTGGTACCATTTTTTAAACCCACCATGACCTTTGACCATCGTTGAAAAGAACAAGTATTTTAAAAGCATTCTGTATAGCCACTTCATCATTCGATATAACCCTCATAATTGTCATGTGTATCCCTTATGACAATACCATTCTTTTAAAGTACATGTAATGTGACCTTGGTCATGATTTTTGACCTACAAGTAACATTTAAGAAACTTTAACACATTCACAAGGAAAGTAGAACTCTCATATTTGGTATGTGTATTCCTTGTGATAAGGTTTTACTTCTGGCATACAACACGTTTTGATTATGGCCAAACTTATTTTACCATAGAACTTTGGAAGCTCGTATTTGGAAAACGGTACTATGTTCCTTCTTTCTATTAACATCGCTTGTTATGATTATTTGACCTTCACCGCAATCTTTGAATTACGACTGAAAAACTGAAGCATTTACTTAACAATCCTTTCTGGTATGTTTCCCGAATGTGACAAATCATTCATTGTTTCAAAAATAGCAATCCAAGGAACGCTTGCGTTGCCTGCGAAGCGGCTTATTTATAAAAAAGTGGATCAAATATGTAGGTCAAGGTCATTTGATTCAAAAGTCTCACCTGTGAATTATTTGATCTCTTACCGTATGTACTGGTCAGTCTGAAATGTTCAGTAAAGGACGTTAATCATCTAGGTCAAGGTCACTAGGTAAAAATATTTGGTTAATAAAGAAAGGTCTCATAATAAAAAATACACATTTAAAATATTTAAGCCCAATCACATACCAATCAAAAGATAAAGCCAATCTGAACTTTTTTTGGAAAAGTAGGTCAAATATCTAAGTCAAAGACACTAGGTCAAAAATTATGGTATGTGTAGAAAGGTCTTGTCACAAGGAATACACATGTGAAATATTTAAGCCCTGTCACTTCCCAATCAAAAGATATTGCCTGTCTATTTTTTTTAAGTAGGTCAAATATCTAGGTCAAGGTCACTAGGTCAAACAGTATGGTGTATGTAGAAAGGTCCTGTCACAAGCAATACACATATGAAATATCAAAGTTATGGGATGTGAAATCCAAAGTGTGATAGACAGACAGACGGACGGACGGACGGAAAACGAACAAAGTTATCCCTAAGTGTCGCTATGCTTCGCAGGCGACACAAAAAGTCATCTTTGACCATGTATAGTAGGTCAACAAGTTAACTAGCTCATTCTATTCTGTCTCCAAACTATTACAATTTGAACCAATGAGATGCCAGCAAGATAGTGTTGATCGCTGATGTCGAGTTTTGTCCCGAAACTGGAATAAGCAATCTTCCTCTTACTCGCAAATTTTATCCTTCTCTCTTGGTTTGAAACGCGGGTTTATGTCACCATTTGTATAATTATTTTGTGTAAGTATGTTGCAGTTGGTGCTTGTGATTTTCTGTTTAATGAGCGATGTATTTATATTCATAAAGTAACAAATAACCCGTGATATATTGTCCAGTGACGTAACTACCATACATGTTTTAATAGATGCTAAAGCATCCATATTTTTGCCATAATTTCTGAATTTGCACTAAATACTTTTTTTGTCAGAATACTCTAGAAATACTATTTTTCATGATACCTCCAGTGTCTATGTACTCCGGAACCCCCCCCCCCCCCCCCCCCCATCAGTACATTTTGTCCTCAGCCCCTTGACAATGTGAAAAGCATCCACTTAATTTTGTTCCGGCTACGGCCCTGTAATGTCATTTTATTTTTGAATCAGATAAGTCTGCTTCTGATTTTACGGTGTTCCGTTAGGGACATCGCTTCTTCGTGCTTGATATAAACACGCATCATCATCATCATCATCATCATCATCATTAAATACGTGTACATGTAAATACCAACTTAACGATGGAGCCACGAGTAGCTTTTTTTATTAGATTAAGAGAGCACTGAGATGCACATAGATTTTGAGCAGAAAAAATTAATGACGATCATAGAATCGAGACATGTTTATTCATTAAACACTATATTTATGTATAGTGAAACATGATAATATGGGATGGTATTACAATATGGATACGATGGTATTGTGTCTTTTGTGAATATATTGCGATGAATACACCTTTACATCTTAAGCACCCGTCGTTGATCTGAAATAAAGAAAGTAAAAGATCATTGAAATTCAAAGTAATGCAGTGAAAATACACAGTGACGCTTTATTAATGGTATTGAATTGACTCCAAAATATTTTAAAAAATGGATTATTTATTGAATCGGAAACACAGATTATTGCAACAATAAGAGGTACATGGAATACGTAATTAAATTTGAATAGTTTATTTCTGCCAGAAGCGACCCAACCTCAAACGCAACGCTTGAAAAATCCAGCTAGATCATAAAATACTAGTGGCCCATGTTGAACATTGTAGAAATCTACCCGTACGTTCTCTATATATCTTACTTTGTAGATGTGATCATTCCCTTTAAACGTTAAGAATGGGAAAATTAATTTCTCATAAGAATTTCTTTCAGTGACATGGGAAATTGAATTTTCCCTTGGTAATTTGTTGTTTTCCCATGGGAAATCTATTTCTCCCTCTGGTTATTTTTCTTTTTTGGGAAATTTGCATTTATGTGCAAATTCCCATGGAAAGATTAAATTCCAAGGGGAAAATGAAATTCCTTTTGGGAAAATTATATTTCCCATGGTAAATTGAACAAAATTTCTCATGGGAAACTTTAATTTCATATGGGGATTTAAGAATGTCCTGTGGGTTCAAACTTACCACGTAGAATGTAGATCAGCCATAATATCCATATCTCCTGTATCCACCGTAACCTCCGTACAGCCCCCTACCGTACCCTCCAAAACGGGGATAGAACCCTCCACCATAACCATAACCCCTCCTGTAGTAAAATCCTGGAAGCACAGAAAAATCATACACGTACATTAATGATAAAGAAAAACTAAAATATAAAACATAATACGAAGAATATGAGGTTGATTGATCAAATATATGAATGAATAAGAGATATTTTGACCAATTCATTGCATGTACAAATATCCCTTTATTATACTTATGAATGAAATTATGTCCTGGCGTGTTAATTTCTGATTTATCGTGCCCTGGTGTTTCAAACAGTTTTGCATGATTCATTTGGAAGATTTCGCATTGCATAAAAGTGGTAATTTCTAAATGTTCTCATTTCTATATCGAAATGATATAAAAGAAATGTGTCACAAAGAACATGCAACTTCTTAATTAAATCTGTATACTTTGGAACTACATATATATACATGTATAAGGTATTTCTTAAAATAATGCCGCAAATGATTCATAACAGAAAATAGCATATTTGTCAATAAAAGCAGAAAAATTTTGATGAATAAATTGATTTACAATAAATGATAAAAAGAGGAAAAATGTTATGAACGATGAAAAAATAAATGAACCTACCTTCAACTGTGCTCGCCGTCAATACATAGACCAAGGCTACGATCAGAAAAGCTACCAACAACTTAGCGTACATTTTGGCGTCCAATATCAAACTTCAATATAGCAGAATTCTCTCCGAAAGAAACGTTCTCGACTGATGATTAGTGATATGGGCCTTCTTATATATGGTTTGCGAATTCGTAAATATTTACATTTTCGGACATTAGTCATTTTGCGTACATACATTGGACACGGGAGAAACAATATCCCCAATTAGGTAAAGCGGAGAAGGAAATACCTAACGACGCTTTGATGAACCATAAAGCATGTATAGTCCGTTTGTCCCTGCGCATCAAAGTGGTCACTAATGTCCACTGGGATGTCCGACAACTCCTCACGTACCATTACTTGGTGTTTTTCACGTGAAACCTCGCTCTGTTTTTTCGAACTAATTATATTGTAAACATAACACAAATAGACATCATGTCAAACGTCAAAAACTATGGCATAAATAATGATAGTAACAAATCTCCTTACTTCCTGGTGTTACGAAAGAAAAGAACAATGTATACTCATATTTGGAAGGAGGCCATTCCAAAAAATGAGTATACGCAAATAATACGCTGCGCTTTTCTTCGAAAATAGCTCCTGTCACACATTGAATGCTCATGCAGATATAGATATTTTCCCCAGAGGAACAAGTCCGCCTGAAATTTAAAGGATACATGACGTAGGGAAAGTGAACTGTATCTTTTAATATTTTTGTACGTCAAGATCTATGAATACGATTTATGCTCCAGCTAATAGGTTCATTTCTATTAACAATTTCTGAAACAATATATGGGGTTTCAGGACCACTTAATTGTGTATAAACAGGGATGTGGTCTCCTTACAATCGAAAATGCAATGTTGTTGCTCTAGGACAATGCCGTGTTGTTGCTTCAAGACATACTTTGTGATGGACACAATTTTCACATTTGATTAAAAAAAAAAAAAGAAAGATACAATTTAGTTTGATTCTGTTTAAAAGTACATGAATTTGGTATAATCGATACGTAACGTCTAAAAAGTTATATATCATTATCATTTTTTTTATCTAGAGAAGATGTCTGTTATACATGTATGTGAAAGAATATTAGTACTTGCAGATAATAGAATAGATAAAGCAGAGAGTTTTCTGTATCGTGGTATAAAATAATTTGATTCTCTTGAGTTTTTATTTCCTTTTGGGGATTACAATATTAGTCACACAAACGTCATCTAGCTATAGAAGTCGCATATATACTATTAAATTAAGTAAAAAAAATCGAGACAATGATATGATATTATAAGAAGCTTACATGAATCCATCAGATTCTCTTAATGATCGATCGATCAATTCATTGATAGCTCCAGCGCTTTTTTCAAAGGACAATTTTTTCCTATTTTGACCAAAAATTATCTAAAATTTTGGGTTTTGGGATAAAAAGAATTGGGTCACAACCGAGGAGTGTTCTCCATCGCACCCTCCCTAAATCCGCCGCTTGTGTTAAACAAGTGGTGGGGAGAGGAGGGTGATGTATTTTGATACAGGTTCTAGCACTTCCGAATTCAAATATCAACGCAGATAAAACTTCAGACCTATTATAACCGATAATACGACGGAAGAGATGGTTAAAGTGTATATCAATTTGAACAGTAAGTGACCAGATGACATGACTGCGTTTGGCCAATGTGTTGTATTGTTGGCCGATGTTTGCATGGCTTTGGCATGCCAACATTGGGTCATGATTGGCCCAATATTGTATTTGCAGGGCACGTCAGTGATTATCGCTGTAGTTGGACTGTGGTTGGGCCAACGTTGGTCCGGCATCTCATGTTCAAGATAAAATCGATCCAATTACATTATTTGACAAATGTGATACCAACTATAATTGAAAAACGTGAAAAAAATTGTATGAAATAATAATCCAATAAAATTACAATGTTGGATCCGGCTGTTGATTTAGGGGCGCCGGGATATGGAGACCGCCTAAGTCCCCAGCAGGTCCAGGGCAGATGTATGGTACAGGATCAGGGGCTTCTGCATTTCAGCCTTTTTAGGGCCCACTTTCTTGATTCCAACATCAGTAAAAGTATTACGATATATCTGGAATCGCTGAATTACTTTGAAGTCTCAGAGCTTATTTAGTAAAGATAGATTGATGAAAAAATGGAAAATGAATCAGATCCATTTAATATAGCGGATAGTTACAGGTCTTTGATTTGCAAGCGCGGATCCAGAGGGGGGTCAGGGGGTCTGGGCCCCCCCCCCCCCCTGGAATTTTCGAAACATTGCTAAATTTTTGTTATTGATATACATATTTCATAAGATTAAGTCCCAACTCCCCTTTTGTTGTCATAATATTTGAAAAATATATCACAAATTTGTATTAGAAATCAGTCATCTTGATAATACTTTGCCGTCAGTATTTCAAAAATTTTCTCAGGCGAGCTACTGCTCGCCAGAATTGATTACATACATGTACGTTATTTACAAATAATGCTGCGCTTTCCTATATACAACACATATACATTACACCTAGGTCAATAAACAAGGGCACCAAGGAAACGAAAAGAAACTGAAAAAGACAGGAATAGTGGATTTTTTTCAAATTCTTGGAAAAATTTCGCTGGCTCGCTATCGCTCGCCATTTGATGTATTTATATATTAGAACTGATCAATCAATTTAATAAACTACTACATGTATGATGTGAAAATTCAAGATTTCAAGCTGCCATTTCTCTCCAGTTACTGTTTTATTAATAATTGGAGACAGAACTGACAATCATCTGATGATTGATCAATAACTTTATTTTCTTGCGTTTGCGTTTTTTTGTTTTTTTTTTACTTTAGGACCCCCCCTGAAAAAAATTCCTGGATCCGCCCATGATTTGCACTGAATGTACACCGTGAACCCTCTCCTCCCCTCCCCCCCCCCCTCCCCCGGGCACCAGATTCCTATTACTAGAAAGAAAATTAAAACCCAATCCTTCAACGCGCTTTTCTCCTCTCTTTACTTTGAGAGAGTAAAGAGAAGAGAAACGGGCGTTTAAAGATAGCTAGGGTTTTAATTTTTCTTTCTACGCGGAATCTGATGCCTGCCCCCCCCCCCCCCCCCCCTTTTTTTGAATCCGCCACTAATACTCTCATAATGCTGAGATTTTGTTGAATAATCATATAATTATTTTAACGAAAGATATTGTACTAAATAAATTGTAAAATGTCAATATAAATTATAAAGTACTGTACTCAAATTATTTTCATACTGAGTTATCTCCACCTTGTCTACAAAATGCCCTCAATAAAACATGGAACGGGGAAGTTATGGGATTATCAAACATAATGAAAATATGCAATTTAACATTTGAAAGATCTTATACATTGAAAAAAAAAAGAAAATGGGATTAATCCTTTGTACCACTAAATGCAGCCTTGTAAATATCCGTTTCTTTTCATGCAGTTTGAAATTCCCGCCCAAAGATCGAAACATTCGGAACCATTCTCCATTCGAAATGTCTCTAGATTCAACCCTCTTGTTGACGTGACACGTACGAAAAGACGATTTTCTATAGAAAATACTGAAGCCTTAAGTTAAGGTACCAACACATGCCATATGTGCAAATTACATAAACTGAACATCGAAAGTAAAAATTTGTAAGTCTATTACTACTACACAACATTTGGTCAGAGGAAATCATAGAAACATGAATAATAATTAATATTGCATCTTGTGATTTTTTAGCTCTACTGGTCTCTGACCAGTCGAGCTTATGCGATACCCCGTCGTCCGGCGTCCGTCCGTCTGTCCGTCCGTCCGTCAATTCTAGTGCTCGCAACTCCTCTGAAACCATAGGAGATAAAAAGCTAATTCTTTTTGCATCTTACTTGGTATGTGGTCTAGTTGTGCACCTGACATTTAGTTTCAGCCCCTAACCCCCAGGGTCTTAGAAAATGGGAGGGGTATAATGACAAGAAAGGTATAATGACAAGAATGACAAGAAGACATATATTTCAAGGATTTAAAGTCATAAAATGGTAAAATGTATGGAAAAGTTATATTTTTTATAAAGATTAGATATAATACTACTATGTAATCCAATTTTTATCTAAATATCTTGTCATTTGTGGTCACAGTGGTCATTTGTGTATTGACAAGAAAACCCCAGGGGTATAATGACAAGAAAACGAATGACAAGAAAACAGTTATCAAAGGATTTAAAGGCAAAAACTTGGAAAATGTTGTGAAAAGTTATATTTTATTTAAAGATTAGATATAATATCAATATTTAATCCAACTTTTATGTAAGATTTGTATCATTTGGGGTCACAGTGAACAAATGTAGATAGACAAGATAACCCAGGGGTATAATGACAAGAAAACGAATGACAAGAAAAAAGTTATAAAAGGATTTAAAGGCAAAAACTAGTAAAATGTTGTGAACAGTTATATTTTATTTTAACACAAGATATAATACAAATATTTGATCCAACTTTTATTTAAGATTTGTATCATTTGGGGTCACAGTGAACGAATATAGATTGACAAGATAACCCAGGGGTATAATGACAAGAAAACGAATGATAAGAAAATGGTTATCAAAGTATTTAATGTCCAAAAATGGAAAAATCATACAAAAAGTTATATTTCATTTAAAGATTATACATCATACTAATACTTAATCTAATTTTTATCAACTTTTGTACATTGTATCGTTTGGTGTCACAGTGGCCATTTGTGTATTGACAAGAAAAAGTCAGAAGCATAATGACAAGAAAACGAATTACAAGATAACAGTTATCAAAGAAAGTGAAATTTTACATATAAAATATATTCCATGAATGAATAAAGTGTGCAAGATAATTTTTAATCCAAGGACAACTTTTAATTATATCAATTATTTTTATCGCTGTGTAACCTCTAGTGTATCATATGAGAAGAAAATGTATGTCACAAGAAAACGGTAATCAATGGTTCAAAGGACCTTTGAGTGAATATTTACATGAAATATACAACTCAATGATATAAAAATGATATATACAACTTAATGATATAGAAATGATATTCAATACAACTTTTATAAGAGATTTTATGGTCACAGTGACTGTGCAGTTTGTGAAATAATATTATGACCAGAAAACCAATGAGAGGTGAACCCAAAGGTTATATATGACAAGAGAATGGATGACAAGAAAACAGTTATAATCATCAAATGACTTAGAGTAAATGGAGTTTTAGAAATAAATGAAATAATTATCCATATTTGTCACGATAATCTATTTGAAAATGAAAATGCATAAATTGTTGCTGGAACGTAAAGTGAAAACTTTTCATTCATCACTATATTGCATACGTTTCGAAACTAATGTTCTGTACAGATACAATTTTTAAAGTACAAGTACTAGTATATGCTCTTTCCGTTGAATTGTGCAATTTCTGAACTATAATTATAAATCTTGATCACGCATGAAATCTATGAAATACGGCATACGAAACTAATCCTTTAGAATCCATAAGTCTTAGATTGTATTTATCGATAGAAGATCATATTTAATATTTTCAATTTCAGTAGTTATCCCATATTCTACAATATTGAAATTCCTGATGCAAAAAAACCCTGATTATTATATATATCCAATAGCTATAAATTGAATCAATAAAGGTGCCAAAAATGAAGATCGACCATGTCTTTGGAGTGAAATAATTTTTGCAAAAACTACTTATTTTGAGAAAATATTAGGCTTATTTATGAAAATATAAAGAGTAAATGTATGTCCATATTCAAATTCAAATTCTTTATTGACTTTCACCATATTGGCATATATCAACATAACACATGATATGCATTAAATGAACAAATGGTAATATTTGGTTCACATGTACATGTACAAAATATAATCAATTAGTCATATAATATACAATGATAAAATATGTTAAACTAGCGGTATATTTTGTACTATGTTTTGATGAAGTCATCTCTTAAGATATAGCATTCTTTCAAAAACTTGCATGTTTTATTCATCATTGTTAAGGTTTGAGGATTCATAAATTTAAGAAGAAAGGTATCATCATTATTAGTATTTTCAAATAAACAATTATATTTAGTTCTGATATTAATATATAGTGGACATTTTAGTATGAAATGCTTTTCATCCTCAATTTCATTCGTACAATATTTACAAAATCTTTGAAATCTTGTGCTCTCAACTCCTCTGACACTATAAATGCTAGAGACATGATTCTTTTTGCAATATGATGGGTCTGTGGTCTAGTTGTGCACCTGATATTTTGATTGAGCCCCTGACCCCCTGGGTCTTAGAAAATGGGTGTGGTCATTTTCTCCTATATAACTCTATATAACTCTATGTAATCTTGTGCTCGCAACTCCTCTGACACTATAAATGCTAGAGACATGATTCTTTTTGCAATATGATGGGTCTGTGAAGTTGTTGTGCACCTGATATTTTGTTTGAGCCCCTGACCCCCAGGGTCTTAGAAAATGGGTGTGGTCATTTTCTCCTATATAACTCTATGTAATCTTGTGCTCACAACTCCTCTGACACTATAAATGATAGAGACTTCATTCTTTTTGCAATATGATGGGTCTGTAGTCTAGTTGTGCACCTGATGTTTTGTTTGAACCCCTGATCCACAGGGTCTTAGAAAATGGGTGTGGTCATTTTCTCCTATATAACTCTATGCAATCTTGTGCTCACAACTCCTCTGACACTATAAATGATAGAGACTTCATTCTTTTTGCAATATGATGGATCTTTGGTGTAGTTGTGCACCTGATATTTTGTTTGAGCCCCTGACCCCCAGGGTCTTAGAAATGGGTGTGGCCATTTTCTCCTATATAACTCTATGCAATCTTGTGCTCACAACTCCTCTGACACTATAAATGATAGAGACTTCATTCTTTTTGCAATATGATGGGTCTATGGTGTAGTTGTGCACCTGATATTTTGTTTGAGTCCCTGACCCCCAGGGTCTTAGAAAATGGGTGTGGTCATTTTCTCCTATATAATTCTATGTAATCTTGTGCTCACAACTCCTCTGACACCATAAATGATGGAGACTTCATTCTTTTTGCAATATGAAGAGTATTGTAGTCTAGTTGTGCACCTGATATTTTGTTTGAGCCCCTGACCCCCAGGGTCTTAGAAAATGGGTGTGGTCATTTTCTCCTATATAACTCTATGTAATCTTGTGCTCACAAATCCTCTGACTCTATAAATGATAGAGACTTCATTCTTTTTGCAATATGAAGGATCTATGGTGTAGTTGTGCACCTGATATTTTGTTTGAGCCCCTGACCCCCAGGGTCTTAGAAAATGGGTGTGGTCATTTTTTCCTATATAAGTCTATGTAATCCTTTGCTGGCAACTCCTCTGAGACTATAAATGATGGAAACTTCATTCTTTTTGCAATAAGATGGGTCTGTTTTCTAGTTGTGCACCTGATATTTGTTTGAGCCCCTGACCCCCAGGGTCTTAGAAAATGGGTGTGGTCATTTTCTGCTATAGAAGTCTATGTAATCCCATGCACGAAACTCCTCTGATACTATAAATGATTTAAACTTCATTCTTTTTGCAATATGATTGGTCTGTGGTCTTGTTGTGCACCAATATTTTGTTTGAGCCCTGATTCCCAGGGTATTAGGAAATGGGTGTGGTCATTTTCTCCAAGTATATAACTGTTAGTAAATCGTAATGTTGTGCTCGCAACTCCTCTGACACTATAATGATTGAGGCTTAATTCCTATGCAATATGATTGGTCCGTGTTCTTGTTGTGCATCTGATATTTTGTTTGTCTGAGCCCCTGATCCCCAGGGTCTTAGAAAATAGGTGTGGTCATTTTCCCTATATAATTGTGCTCTCAATTCTTCAAAGCTATTTTAAAATGAGTGAGAGTTGTTGTAATTCTTTATGCAATATGATGGATCTGTAGTTTTGTTATGCCATTGATAGTTCATTTGAGCTAGCAGTCCCTGCCCCCCTGGGATCTTGGAAAATGGGTGTGGCATTCTCTTTTTTAAATACTTTATCTTGGATATTGTGAATTATATGAGTGATATTCTAGTTGCAGTCTATTCGATATGTTGTTTTGTTGTGATACTTTTAATTTGTTAGAATGCCTGCTCCCTGTGGTCTTGAAACATGGAAATTGATATTTATGTCTATGTATCTTATTCACATGTCAATGAGTAAATAAAAAACAAAACAACCAGGAGAGCTACAGTCTCGTCAGAGACTTCTGGTTTACGTTTGCTTTAACTCAACCAACTCATTTGAAAAGCCGCGACTCACATTTTTTTATGACCCCTAAGTATTGATCTTCTTTTTTGGATTGAGATTTGTGTGCAGGTAAGATTTTACTGCATTTATTGGCTGATAATCAGCAATTTTCCCTTGACAAATTGACCTAAATTCTTTCAAATTCCTAATTAGTCGGAAAATTATGTATCAGGAAATGCAATGGTCCTATACAATGACCTTGACTGGCCTGAGTTGAACTCTTAAAATTGATAAATATTTTGTAGTTGTATTGACACTTCTGGACAGTTCATGTAAAGTCCAACCAAAATTTTTTCTCTCAAGTTGGGTAAGAGGAGTAGATAACATCAAGGACTTAAAAAAAAGTCCTTGATAACATCATGTTTTGAAAAATTCTTTCCCTCTATGAAATTTGTCATATCTGTATTTTCAGGTCCCTGTCACATAATGGTGCTGTGATGAAATATTTCTTCCAGCATAATATTTATTCCTTGGAAATTTTATCATATAATATTTTTTCCCAGGAACTTTTATTATGTATTAAAAATTCCGAAAGGAAATTTTATTATGTAATCAGTGGCGGATTCAGCCGGGGGGGGGGGGGGGGGGGGGGGGGGGAGTGCCCAAAGAAGGGGCACTTATGACATGCTTTTGGAAGCATAAAACTACTGTTTCTGTGATAAATCTGTGAAACTAGTCAGAAATAGCCCCAAAACACCCCAGAAACCACCGATTTGAGTAAATTTTCCAAAAATTTCTCGGGGATAGATAGTCAATTGTCCATTGTCTGTACGTGGACGTACACACGTTTCGGAAACAACCTACATTGAATCATGTTCATATCGAATTTTCTTTATCTGAGGGATGAATCGGGAACTTTATATCCTATGCAAGGCAAATTTAACACACATGTTTCTTGACCAAATATTCGATACAACCTCCTATAAAACTTACATTTTTTTTAACCCTAAATTTGAGGTCGTGATCAATCGTTTTAAAATGAACAATTGAAATTGTTTTTGCCAGATTTAAACCGGCTACCTCCAAGAATTTTGAAAAGATAAAAATGCATATTTTTCTTTATTTTTAGAATCGAAGTTATCATGATTACATTTTTGGTTAAGTTCCTAGGTAAATCAAAAATATAATCATGATAGAACTGCCAAGAAATAATTAAACCTTTCAATCTGGACGATGCAGGGAATGGGGCACCCGTGATCTCTAGTTTGTCAAGGAAATTTATCATTTACAAGGAAATTTTTTAGGGTCTGTATGGGGCCGAAATTTGGCAAAAAGAGGTGTTTTTCCCCAGTTTTAGACCTAAAAATTCCCAATTCAATCTTTTCTCCAAAACGAGAAATTCATTTCCAATTTACGTATCATTAACTGAAAGGAAAACGAAAGTAGAACAAACATGAGCTAGGAGGGATTCAAAATATAGACAATTGATATGATAAGGGATAATTTGCATGAATATATCTTTTTGTTGTTTGAAATTCATTTCCCAATTAAGGTTAAAATGTTGCAAAATTCCCAATTTCATCGGCCCAGGCCCCTGACATCAGGGGCTAGAAAAAAACCCTGTAATTACTTATTTTCTTTACCTTTATACAAATATTAACAAACAAGCGCGGATCTAGAGTGGTTAGGGGGGTCAAGTCCTGCCTGGAATTTGCATAAAATGCTGATTTTTCCTAGTTTTACGAGAATTTATGGCTGGACACCCCTCCCTCCCATGGGCTGACCTCTCTGCCCTTTCAAAACTTCTCCTGATCCGCCCGTTTCTTTAGGAAATCCTGATTATGTTGACTAAGAAATGCAGGCCATACAAGAACAGTATAGCATCAGAAAATTACGAAAATTTTCAAATATATTCTATATAAATAATAATTATTGTTACTGACACTGACTGAATCATGCGCGCCAAATCCCTTCTAAATTCAGTTCAAACACGCTTCAGATGCCACCAAATTGCTTCATTTTTTCAAAATTTTCTCGGGGGAGGCCCCCCGAACCCCCACCAATGCGAGGGGGAAACCCCCTCCCATACCCTCCCCAACTCGGCCCTTCGGGCCTCGCAAGTAATTTCCGTAAAAATTGTATGTGCCCCCCCCCCCCCCCGGCAATTGGGATTCTGGATCCGCCCCTGGTAATGAATCTTCCATGATCATAATAAAAGTTCTCATGCCATGGAAAATATATTACATAACAATACTTCCATCTGAAAAAAATATTACATAACAAAACTTCCATCTGGAATCTTTTCATGTTCATAATGAAAGTTCTGATACTAGTACCATGGTAAAATCTTACAGAACAAAAATAAGGATTCCATATATATGTGCATAATAGAATTAATAATTGTCACTGGAAAAAATATTATAATGAACTTATTTAAACATCAAATTCAGAATAAGAAATAATAAATTTCAAAAATCATGTACTGTACAGCATTGAAATTTGATCCCTATATTATTTCTTCCAATAGCGGAGTGATTTACTTGTAGAAAAAAAATTAAAAGTTTTAAAATTATTTTAGTAAAATTGAAAAGATAACTGTATTATTAATACATATGAACATACGAACCATTCCACAGAATTATTCCTGTAAGCTAACCATGTTACTTGAATTATTGAAATGTTTAAATTATGAGAAAATATCTGTAAGTCAGTCATTTATGTATTTGAAGCATAGAAGGAAAAAATATTACTCATGATACTTACATATAATATTTCTTCTATTTCAAAGAAAAAGTAGTCCTTTGGGTAGTGAAAAAGAGTAAAACATCAACAATTTTCTTAACAATGTTTCCGTCCATATAGACGGAAACGTTTTAATGAAAATTGTTGATGTTTTACTCTTTTTTCAATTACCAAAGGACTGTGGAAAAAGTATAATGGACAAGGAAAAAATATTCCATAATGAAAAATCCTGGGAAATTTCATTATAATAATAAAACTTCCAGGAGGAAGAAATATTATGCGGAAGAAAAGTTCGTTCACAGAGCGAGCATTAAAAGTTTGATATGCCTGTCATTCCATATCCCTACGTCACACTTCCAGTTTCCAGATGATAACTCAAGAACCCTTTTAATTAATCAAACCAAATTTGGTTCCAGATGATAACTCAAGAACCCTTTTAATTAATCAAACCAAATTTGGAAATAAGCTTATTGTAAGATGCCTATAAAGGTCAATAGGTAAAGTTTGTTGTTAGGAAAAATACACTCAAATTGTTTCAAAATGAAAACTTAGGAACCCTTTTACCTATTCAACCAGAATTTCGATATATGCTAACTTTTCAAGAGGGAAATTAGTCTATTGATTTTGAGGTATTTAGGTCAAAGTTCAAGGTCATGCAGGGAGAAATAAACTTCAAATATGGATTTCATATGATAATCAGCAATCACTGATTCAAAACAAATACTCAACAGATGAAGAAAGCACCTATTGCTTTCAGGGCCAGTCAAGGTCATTGCTCTTTTCATTTATTCTTGCTGCAAGTCTGTCAGGAGAAGGGGGGGGGGGGGACCAGGGCATGGTTTTGAACATATAATAATGAACAAAAAACGGAAAAAGTCCAAGGAGGTTCTGACCCCTCTAGTACCCATTTAGTTCCGCTCTTGTACCAAAAGTGAACTTTTCAAGCATTCTATCATAATTTTTTGGAAATTGTCAGAAATGCTCATTTTTTTAAAAAAACTTTTTCCTTGTTTATTTTATTTTTTCTTAAACACAATCATACTTGTAATCGATTATTGACGTAAATGATTTAGCTCTTATAGAAATATCCAAGACTAGAGATTTTCAAATGATTAAATTTTTTCGATATTACATCAGATGTTAATACAGTTTAAATGTTGTATCCATGTTTTACAGATGAGCTGAGATGAATGCGGGTATAGATTTTGAAGGTGATGATACGGAGGACAGCACGTCAGAAAATGTTGCCGAGTTGTTGGAGTTACAGCTGTCAGAGATAGAGATGCTATCAAGCATGTTCCCAAACAAAGGAGAATTTGTCATAGACGACCCTGCTGGAATTAAAAATGTACAGGAATTCCTTAAAGGCAGTATCAAGTATGAGTATCTACACAGTAGACTGGGATTTACTATACATGTCTCACCAGAAGGAACTAAGGTATATACAATCACAAAATCTGTATCCAAAAACATTTCCTCATTTATCTAAATTTTATACACTTTTAGTCTTGAGTTACTTGAAAATTTTAACATTATAATTTATAAATCATAATAATAGTGCATATCTCCCTTGAGGTACAAATTCTTTTGATACCATCAATTTTTGCCTGTGATCTTGACCCTGGCATTGGAGCTACAAGTGTTCTTGGTAAATTGAAACATATTAACTTTTGAATGCTAGGTTACATGGTTTTGATAAGTTGATCTACATATGAAATCCTTCTGACATGACCTTTGTTTCACACCAAAAAGTTTGATTATCTTTATCGTGATCTAGGAATATGAATCAATATGTACATAAAAGATAGCTGATGATTGGGGCTCATTTTGCTACATAAACATGTTCAATTTGTCTCTATGAATTTATTCATTCACTACATGTATAAATTTGAATTAAGGAAAAAGATGTTACTTAAGATTTAAATAACATTTAAATAACATACTTCATTTGTTTTTCAAACACAATACACATGTACAAATGTACAAAGTAAAGAATAATTACATAAAGGTGATAAAAGTTCTATTAAGATCACTCAAGGTACTTTAAATGCTAAGAATATTCTATATAATAAGTATACACCTTTTAGATATATCCTACTGATTTCCTTAAGAAAGTGATTGATAAACTATTTACTTAATCTTTTCAGCTGTCTGTAGAATTGGTGTGTAACTTTCCACATGACTACCCCAATGTATCGCCTACCGTCTTTACCCGCTGTCCTCTCATGTCACGGGAAAATCATAAACGACTACAAGAGGACCTGCATCAGTACATTCAAAGTCTGGATCGTGGTGAGATCTGTATGTATTCAGTGGTGGAGTGGATCCAGGAACACTTACAAAACTATACACAGGAAGAAGACACCCAAAGTCCAGTAGAAACAAAGCAGAAAAGGGAGGAAGACGGAACTTTGACACGTTTGTGGATATACAGTCATCATATTTATAGTAAATTCAAAAGAAGAGATATTATTGATTGGGCAGGAGAATTAAAATTGACAGGTTTTAGTTTACCGGGAAAACCTGGCATTATCTGTGCCGAGGGATATAGTCGTAATGTAGATGAATATTGGCACAGACTTCGGAACTTGAACTGGAAACGTCTTTGTGTTAAAGAAAAAGAAGACAAAGAAATAGGAGATGATGATATTTCTAAACACAGAAAGTTTCCTGATTTTGAGGAGAAAGTATTTGGTGTGAGGGGAGGGAAGGGTAGAGAGTATCACATGGATTTTGGACAGCTGAGTGAATTCCTATCAGAACATGGTTGTGGACATATATTTAGTATTTATTTTGGTGTTGATGGTAAAGGGGGAGGGGCAACAGACTCTTGATCTTAGAGTCAAAATTTATCAATAACTTATTTGTTTTAAAGAAGTTAACTGTTACTTAGATGTTCATATAAGCATGGATCTGTGATACTGATTGAAAGTAAGAATTACTTAATTTTATTATATTAGCAATGTTGAGCATTAATCTTTACTTATATAAGAAATGAAATGTTTTTTATTTGATTTTCAAACCCTGAGTATTAAATAATTTTTTTCAAAATGTACAATAAATTTTGTAAAGAAAATAATATTTTTCTCAGATGAAATACCTCATATGAAAATTGAAATGGGCATACAAGTGCATTTACAATCCTTAATACTTTGTTTAATTTTATGATGAAATTTTATTGTTATGAATATATTAATATATTAATCCATTAAACTTTACATCATACTATAGCAACTCTGTTCATGTGTGTCAGCCTATGTTCTAAGAATAACCCTCTCACACAACATAGTTGGGTGATATTGATAAACGAAACAATAATTGAGCTTTTATTATTGACTTGCTGTACTGGCTAGAGGGATTCTTATTGTTTTAGAAGGAATCTAAAGAAAGAAAATATCTGACAATGCTACCAGGGAACTACATTCATGACATAAATATAAGTGAAATTTGACACAACAGACAAGTATGGCATGATGGTACTTGTACATAGTGTAAGCAGTGATAATTTTAAAGTCAGAGCAGATCTTTATAGCTGATCATTTTAATGAAGGTCAACAGGAACTGTTAATGAAGGAACAAAGTAAAACTGGTACAGTACAGAATTGAGACAAAATGATACTTTTTGATAATCAGAGTTGGCAGTGAAAGGTCAAGGACAAATTATCAAGGTTGAAGTAAATGTGGATGACAAGTAATGTCTTCTTTCTAGAAGATGAATTACCACTGCTTTTACAAAAATGTATTATGTGTTGACAATCATTTATCTTAAAAATATAAATGCTATTGCAAAGTCTGCTTTAACATTACTGTACTAGCATATAATATAAGGCCCTGCATTATCATGTGGGAGCCTGGAAGGACTATTGGAATCCGGTGCTTTCACCCATCCATCAAAGCTTTGATTCTGACACAATAACTCTAATAGCTAATTACACAGACGAAGTATCATAATAAAAAGAGAGTCTTGCTAATTAGTTTTGAGCTGAAAAGGTAAATGTCAAAGACAAATTATGATGGAAGTATCATTTCTTTGGATCTGGTAGGTTGTTTTTAAGGACAAGACCAGTATGCAGATAAATGAATAAAATGAGAGAAATATGCCATTAAAGTTTGAACTTTTAAGGTCAAAGATATTGTAGTTTTGATTGAATACCAATATTTCATTTGCAAACTATAGGATTTATGTCCTGCGGGGCTCTTCATGACTTTGTCAGTTGTTCTAGTGATGCTCAAAAGTAAAGGATTGGGAACATGGAAGAAAGAATACTTGGAGTTTGTCAAAATTAAACCATCTAAATACCCCATGATTTTTTGGCTTCAATGCCTTTTCATCACTGTAGAATTAAGTTATAATGTCAATACACTGTTTTTCATACATGTACATAAAAAAGGTAAACTTTTTAGGTATGGGATTATAGTCTTGTATCACCGAAGCTTTACACGAGTTCTACAATTACGTCATATTTAACCTTGACATTTGAACCCCAAAATAAGAAGGGCTCCTTCATACGAATGTAGGTCATAAACAACCTATTTTCATTGCTTTAGATCAGAAACTTGAGTTGTTATATTATGGTATGCAGACATGCTATTAATTCTGTGTTCCTTACATGAAAATTATGACCTAGACCTTTAGACATCAAAATCAATAGGGATCCCTCTTCCCTCATAGACAATGTATGTGTTAAGTTTCATCTCTGTGAGTCCAGAATCACTTGAGTGATGATACTGAAATGCTGTTTTCCAAACATGCAAAGTTTGTCCTTTTGACTTTTTGATTTATAAACCAAAGGTGATCCATCTATTTTCATGGACAATATAAGTATGGAGTTTCAGCACTGCAGGTGAAGAAATCATTGAATTATGATTCTGAAACCCTGTTTATTCACACTTTTACATGTTTTACTTTGACCTTTGAATTCCAAAATCAATAAGGATCTTCCTTTCCTAAGAGAAACGATACATGAAAAGCTTTATCAATGTGGCAAGAATTAATCAAGTCATTATGCCAGAACAGTTTTTCATACATGTCAAGTTCCGACCTTTTGATGCCAAAATCAACAGGAATCTTTCTTAGGTTAAAACAATCTACTGATGTGGTGAAGTTTCATCACTATGTGTAGTTATTGTGCAGAGAATTCTGTTTTCCATACATGCTAAGTTCAACCTTGACTTTTTGACCCCTAAAATAGCTAGTGATCATCCTTTCCTCATGGACAATTTATCACTTAGGTTTCATAGCTAATGACTTGAGTAATGGTGCAGAAAAAATGTGTCTGGACAAACAGACACACGGACAGACAGATATATGATGAAACCAGTTTTCTCTCCCAACTTAGTTAGCAGGAGGTATAGTTAGTTTCTTTCTTTGCACTTGTCTGAGCTCTCCATAATCTCTCTTCAATGTTGGGCCTTATTTACAAATGTGGTTTTTGTTTTTTTTCCAACTTCAACCTAAGATGAACAGTTATTGTGAATGTGCAGAAATAACTGCATTTTGTAATATGTTTGAAATCCAAATACAGCTTCACATAACCAATGTACATCACATTCTTTGTTGAAGAAGATCCATGTATCAGTGAAATATGATTTCTCCATTATTTCCTATTGCAGCTCATGAAGATAAAACGAAAAGAAAAGAGAGCTACCATTATTTATTGCTCAGTTTATTACACTAAGCATATACATGTAATTACACATAGTATACATACATGTATTTGTTTTTAAAGAAATTATATCATTAAATTAAACATGATCCTTACATACTTGTACAATCAACATTCTTACCTCACAAAAACTTTCAACTAAGAGCTGTCAGTAATGAAATAAAGTAACGAGTCATCAATGCATTTAAATCTGAGTATTTTTGTGACTTACAGCATTAAACATAAATGAATAGCTTTGTAGTTTGTCTTCAATGAACTCCTTATCTATTCCTACCAGTATTGCTTATAGACCATTTTCATATTACCACTAGACTTGCATTTTAGACATTCCAAGACTCGTCATCTCAATTTTTTATGTTATTTCTTGATTCGTTGCAAGGTAACAGCCAGAAGTTACACCAAATATTGTGATGTTTGGTCTTGGTATGTATAAATACAAGTCTACTGAGGTAATATGAAAATATACATGTAGCATAAGTTTTATTTATATAGTTTACAAATTTAAGAGAGAATATATGGAAAGTTTAAATATGTCAAAAGATTTGGTATATGAAATGTAAGGATTTCATATCAGATTTGACGGTTAAGACTGATTCTATCAGTGACATCTTAAATCAAAAGTACAACCTTACTCCAACACTACACAATGCACTTGGACGGAAAAGATGTATTATTCACATATAACAAACAATTGTTTCACAAACAAGTACATGTGCACTGCTTATACTTGATTGATACTTTTAAATATCATTCAATTACTTTCAAGTACAATGATTACAATGGTAATGGAAGATTTTAGATCATACATGTATCTAAACTCAAGTAAAGTTTAAACTTCAATAGAATGCATGTGTATAGCACTAAGTCTGGAGCCACGAAAATTGTACAGTACAAGTACCGTTACATTTTTCAAACATCATGCACATTATATGTAAGAAAATATATTCTCTGTATGAATAATATAATTATATTGTACTATACATCAGTATCACATATGGCATTACTTTGTCCAATGAGAATTAGAGTTTAATATAAAGTATAACTTGTATAATATCACATAAAATCACCTACAGAAGTATAAGGTACGTCTATGATGTATCTAACGGTTCCACTGGTTTAGAGGTGTTAAGTGATTTTTCCAGAGATCGCTGACTGTTGGCCAAGTCACTGATGAGTAAGGCATCTGGATTCCTGAAATTGTCAATAGATACTTCAATTTAACTTTTATTTTGAGACATAACAATGATGCAGTTAAGTTTCTAGACTTCATCTTAAAGATTAAAGTAAAATATGTTGTTTATAATGACTTAAGTTGCTATCTTGTACTGTAGGGAAATTATCACTGTTTTATTTTGGCCTTTCCTGCTCTGTAACCAGATGGTGAATTCAGAACTAGCAAAATAGAATTGTTACAGTATCTTATATGGACAATTCAGCAAAGTAAGAATGTAACTTTTGACAGGGTAGTTTGGTGTCATGTTTCAAAAGAACTGGTAGAATTCATAACAGTGTATTCAAGCCGTAACTTTCCAATGGTAATAAAAAATGTTAAATATGTTACTACATTCTTCAAGCACTAAATTACTTATTACTTATTAGTTGGATCAATAGTATGGTAATTTCGAACTTTTTAGAAATAATGTTTCATTCTTAGGAATTGTACCTTGTACATGCATATGATTTGTACTAACAAAATATTTTAACCTTTTTCTATTTTAAAATTGCAGAAGAGGAAGTTATTGGATATAATGAACACTGATCAAAATTTTAAAATATTTCCAATTATTAAATTAATTCAAATCAAAATCAACTGAATTCAAAGCCTTCATTTGTACTTTCAGGCAAACCTGCACAAAGTAGCATGTAGCTGTACATATTCTGTAGACATATATCATTGTTCTGTTTTAGTGGTCTGACAGACAGACTACAAATAATGTACACAAGGATTGCTGGTGTAACTTTTGCTCATCTTCATATAATGTATCAGTGTTATTTCGGTACAGACTGGATTTATTTTCTTTACAGTACTGACCTTATAGAGTTTTCCATATTGCTGCGCTGTAACTCCTGCATCAAGGATCGTCGCTCATTGGCCATCTGTCTTTCTCTTATACTGTGTCGTGCTAACTGTTAAAAATGGAAGGAAAGATAAAGTAAAAGGTGACTCATTTTGTTCAAAACAATGAAAATAATTACTGATAATAAACTTTTTCTTTAAAGACATCTCTATCTTATTAGGTTAGTGTCTACAGAATATAACATATAAACAATTTGAAAGCTCATCTTCACAAGGTTGTTTGTCTTTGACCAAAGCTGGCATGACTAAATTTGAATCATTGAATACTGGCATGACTAAATTTGAATCATTGAATACTGGCATGACTAAATTTGAATCATTGAATATACTATCTCCCATATTCAGAGTAATTTTCATTATTTATTACTAAGAGTGATCGTGGAATATTTGATATGCTTATATCTCCAATTTGGCAATCCTTGACATTGTACATCCTTGTAAATGATCACACCCAATAGCAGATAATTATATTAATCATGTCTTTGATGTGGAATTTTTTACAGAATAAAAGTTGCCTAACATCTTTTACAGTAGTGTTACTTGTCTATTTCAAATAAGGAAGTTGGCAATTCAAACACGAAAACATGCTATTCAAACCTAATAATAACAGAAAATATTTAGTTAAATCTTAAAGTTATTTTGTTACTCAGATCTACATTGTAACGTATAAGCAGAAATGTTTGCAGGGTACTAATTTACGCTAAATTCACGAGTGATTTGGAGTGGCGAAAAATAAATTGAGTTTGGTAAGGTATAACATAAATTGATAAACATGTGTATCAGTTACATATTGTTCTTATTGTACATGTGTCATTCTTCCAATTTAACATGTAGAGAAGTAAATAGAGTGTATTCTCATGATAGAAATAACTAAAACTTCAATAACTGAAGGTACAAAACAGTGAAATAATATGTACATTTTTGTTTGTTGTTTAGGAATTGCAAAAAATTGTACTCGCGAAAATAAAGACACCTTATTTTACCATAAATTGCGAAATTTGATATTTGCGAAAATTTCTGGTTATACGGTATAATCCTTTTCAAACAATATCTGATCCAAAAAAAAATTCAAATTTTCAAACATAACTTTTGTCCAATAATGTTATTATAGATTGCCTGAATTTTACACTGTTAAAACTTACATTAAAAAGTATAATTATACACATTATCTTTAAATAATTGAAGAACCACAAACCTGCTTGGAGGCTTCAGCTGCTCTGTTCTCTGAGTCTCTCATCCTCTCCTCTATACGACGGATATTTTTGGCATAATCTGTTATCATCCTCTCAGCCTGCAAAATATTGTTATGGTCAATCTTAGGAATTTTTTTCTTTTTGTCATAGCAGGAAAATATCACAAACTATTTATTCTATTAAGACAAGATTGGGGACTACCTAAAATTATATTACTAAGAGCATCAATAAAATTTCTTTCTCATGTAACATAAATTCTAGATCACTCCTTAGTCAGCCATAATACTACAGCATACATGTACTTGCTGAATATGTTGCATATAACCCTATACTATATGTGTACTTATTTTAGCGGATTCATATTTTAGCGGAGTTAGCGCTGCTCATTCAAGAATACACTAAATTATGAATCTCTTATAGATTAATGTGGAAAATAAGTAAAAGTGCTAATTCATGATTACGCTAATATGTCAATTTACCCAATTCTGCTCTTTTTCTCTTTTGGTTGCACTTAAATAAGTACACAAACAGTATTTATGAAATAGAGATCGCCTTAAAATGGGAATAACTGCATTCTGATGTTTTATTTTCGACTGGTAAATGCTGATATTGTGTTCTTCTGGCTCTGCTAACATGTCATTGAATATTTAGTTTGGACCATAAAATCAGCATTGTGTTACTGTAACTAAAATATCAGATTCTAATAATTCTCTGAACACCTGTCATCACACGTCCAATCTGCGTTTGTCATCTCATTGAACAAAAACCTCATTATTTAAAAAAAAGGATGATCATAAAATAGTGAATATTTACTATATATTTCAAGATATATTTGAGGGAATAACTAACTTCTGACATTATGTTTGCGGTGCAAACATCCTTTTTTCTTGATCTATTGATGCGTTGCCAGAAACCTCAGTTTGCAACAACAACAAAAAAAAAAATCAGCTTTTACAAGCTCCAAATGTAAAGTCAGGAGCTAGTTATTACTATTCTAACGCAATCTCAATTTTCATGAATATAAGGCAAAATGTCACCTTAACAATGGTAACGAGGAGTATCTTCTAGTTTTATGGTGGTAACTAAGGAGCAACCAACCAAAGAAATTTTACATTATTCTGACGTTTAATACGAATAAGCATTGCAATATACAGGTACAATTATTTATCTAATACACTTTGCATCTATGAAAATCTTAAAATTTTTTAAGTTGTTATGTTGGTATATGCTGGTACATTGCCACTTGTGAAAACCGGAACTTGTCTAAAGCGGATACTTGTCTATACCGGTGTATTTCTGTGGTCCCGGCAAAATCTTTCTTTATTATGTTTAAATTCACCTCTGTAATACAGATCCTGTCTATTCTGAATAGGACGATTTTCTTGATCAAACATCGTTAATTACTATATCAAAAATTTAAACATTTATTCTTAATAAAAGCTTAGGAATATTTGCAATACTTGTATGTATAAAACAATATTTTACCTCCACAGTCTTTGATTGACTTTCACGTAATAACGAAGTCAATTCATCATTTCTTTTCTTGAGTTGACTGACCTCTGACCTCAGGTCATTTATTTTGACTTCAAATTTTTCTGTAATTGTTTGGCACTCTTCTTTCCACCTACAGATTGATGTAAATAATGGTTTGTATGGTACACTGTCACGTAATCAAGTTCTGACAACATATGTGATTGAAGGAATCATTGTAATATTTTTTTGGTTGATCGAGGTATCAACACCAAAAATTGAAGGAAAACTGCATCGTGCGCGTTGCGCAAGATTAAAAAGTTTTCCCTCAATTTTTGGTGTTGATACCTCGATCAACCAAAAAAATATTACATTGATTACTTATCATTTCATTACGTCGCTTTTGAACGTTTATTTGCAGCTTTGAAATCGTGTTGCTAACGACGTTACTTATGACGTTGCTAAGCGCGTACTTCCGTTTTGTGTTGATACAGGTATCAACAAAATTTCTCGGCCAATCAGAATCGTCGTTTCTTAATAATAACAATGGAAATTAAATGATAACATAATTCATGTAAAAATATTGTTTTCTTGATCAACTTCATGTACTTCTTTTATTCCTGCAGTTTCAGTGTTGACATAGACAAAGCATCCTAAGTAGATACAGAAATTAATATCTCTTATACTCATGTACATGTATGTAAGAAAGGTTCTGCTTATAATACATGTATAAAGAAAGCTTTATGACATGAAATGTAACTTACTTGTATATGTAACTAAATTGCTTTAGATATTCAAAGAAGAGTACAACATTTTATCCCTTATGCCCTATTTACACGGAAGGTTTAATGTACATTAGATTTTGGTTGCGTTCACACGACAAATTTAATGCGCATTACTTTAATTCGCATTAGACTTAATGCACATTAGATATAAATTCGATTTAATGTGCATTAGATTTTGGTTGCGTTCACACGACAAATTTAATGCGCATTACTTTAATTCGCATTAGATTTAATGCGCATTAGATTTAATGCGCATTAGATTTAATGCGCATTAGATTTTGTCGTGTGAACACAAAGCGAATCTAATTCACATTAAATCTAGCGCATGCGTATATGATGTCTTTTAGTTCTACAGTATGTATAGACCACAAATTGACAATTTCACCACCCTTGGACCTTGAATCATAGAATAAAGGGCCAAAATACTGCCTAGTGTAATAATGCAATGAAACGCGTCTTTGACTTAAATGTACGTACAGTGTAAAGTAAAGTTATACCGTGACGTCATTTTATCTCATAATGACATCATGTGTCATTCTTTAGTCTTGATGGAACTCAACTTACGATGATGAAAAAAATATGAAAAATACAATGAGTTGGCATAAATTTTACCCTTACGATTTGAAAATTATGGCTATCAGTGCAACTGAACCAAAATCTAATGCGCATTAGACTTTGCCGTGTGAACGCAATGCGAATCTAATTCGCATTAAAATAATGCGCTTCAAATCTGATGCGAATTATATTTAATGCGCATTCATGTGAACAAGGCATTACAATCCCTGTATGACCAATGTACAAGCAGAAAATATACATAGTCCTTTTACTCTACTCCAAAAATTCAAGAAGCAATTTTTTCATATTTCACATGTAATAACGTAGCGCTTACCTAGCACTCATCCTCTGTTGTCCCTGAAGAAGTTTCCTGAGTTCTGATATCGTGTTTCTGTTTACGTCATCTGAGCTCTGTAATCGTACTTCATAATCCTGTACCTTCATCTGGGTCTCATTTTCTAGAATAGTCATCTGTAACAGAGTAATACATAAATTTTGGTGTAATGTGCTTAACAGGTATTGTGGAATACTCATTTTCTTTATTCAAGGTCAACAAGCTACACTGTCCCCAAAGTGTATAATGCTATGCAAGATTTTGCATGTACTGAACAGATCTGGCTATGCTTTTTTAAAATTAAAATTTCTAAACAAGAGCCCCAGGGGGCACAACGCTCACCTGATACCCATGCACGCTCTAATTGACATACTGACATTGAATACTGATAGTGCCAGTACCAGGATTTTAGCCCACAACCTTTCTAAAAAGATTTTTGCCGGATGCAGAGAAGTTATTTTTTTCAGACAACCTTTAAAAGTACAAAAAAGAAAAAATAGTCACATTTCAAAACAATAACTATAACTTTTTTACTGATTTGAAAAGACGGATAAAGTGGTCCAACGTCATATGCCCAGCTAGTATAGTTCAATTATGCAACATCAAAAATAAAATCATATTGTAACATTCCATATTAATGTGCAGCAGAAAAAGAATAAAACAATGAAATGATTTCATAAATTAAGTTTATTTAAAATTGAACACAAAACCTTTCATTATTGATAGCTAGCATGCCAGAAATTATAAATCCTGTGTTTGTGAAACGAGAATGCCCCCAGCGGCATCTTTGTTAGTATAAACGCCATTTTCTGTTAAGTATGTGAGAGGTCAGGGTCAGCGTAATATTGGTATCAATGGAAAGATTTTGTCACAAGGAATACACATGTACAATATGAAAGCCCTATCACTAACCATTCAAAAGTTATGCCCAATGTTAAAGTTTTTGAGAAGTACGTGAAAGGTCAAGGTTATGGTCATGAGGTCAAAAATTTTGGTATCAATGGAAAGGTATTGTCACAAGGAATACACATGTGAAATATGAAACCTCTATCACCAGCTTCCATTCAAAAGTTATGCCCAATGTTAAAGTTTTTCGGAAAACAGACAGACAAACAGACAGACGGACAGGCCAAAAACTATATGCTCCCGAATCTTTTATTCCAGGGGCATAAAAAACAAAGATTTTTCGGTTTTGCCTTTATTCACTGAAATCTATAAATTATGCTTTTGAATAGTATTGATTTCATCTCAAATACATGAAACGTACAGTTAAAATCATTTTGATCCAATATTTATCAATTCAAGTGAGTTGTGCAGAAATTGGGCCAGTTTGTTTTCCAAAAAAGCAGTGTATGTTGTATAAAACCTCATGACCCAGTGAAGCCACTTGAACAAATAATTTTCAGTAAAATATGCTGAAATGCGGCGCTTCTTGCCTATGCATATTTCAACAGGCGAGAAGGAGCGTTGTATTTCAGCATACGCTGTTCAACAACTCAAGTGGTTTCTCTAGGTTTCGCAGTTTGAAACAAATTAAAAGGCCCATGAAATTGTTAAGCTTGTCCAACTAGCAGACCTACGACATCGTTATTTACTGTTAACTAATTGTTTTACCTCATCATAGGTCTGTTACACGGACAAGTTGTTAGCGGAGAGAGTTCATGAAATGTATCAGTTGCATCGGATTTGCCGACAAAAAAATTATTTGGTTCGATAAAAACTCATAATGTATCTATTATTTGAACAGATAAGAATTCCCAAATGTCTTAACACAGGAACCTGTCGTTTTATGAGAGAAAATGTTTTATTATTCACAACCTCAGGCCTCTGTGTTCCTCTTAGAAATATTATACATACAAGATGACGAACACAGTGGCTTAAGGTTGTGAATAATAATTTATTTTCTCTAATAAAATAACAGCTTTCTGTGGTCCAACATTTCATTGGAAGATTTCAGGAAGTCTGAACTGAATTATTTATTTTCAAGAATTTCAGATATTAAATGTTCTATGCATTCTCAAAATCCAGAGGAAGAGATTACTCATTAGACGTTTCTTCAAGAAATCAGTCCGTAAATTACTTCATCTAAGAGAGTCTAAGACAGAGGAAATTCGAGCAAACTTTATATATGATAACAAGTACATGCAAGTGTTCCAAGTACATGAATGATAACCATTACGAAAGTGTTCCAAGTATAAAAATCTTTTCCGTTTGCACTGTATCTCCTGAAATGTATCGCAGTACTAAAGGTATCACATTAGTACATGGGGAATCCCCTTCGGGTACAGGCTACAGATATGCATAGCTAGGTCATTATCTAGGTCATTGTCCAGGTCATTATCTAGGTCATTGTCCTGTCAAATAGTTCCGATTATTTTCTTATTATTTTCAACAATTGGTGGAACATACACACAATGTTTATCTTGAATTGTCTTCCCGTGATTGTTTACTAGATAGATGAAATAAAATTTTGAATATAGTTTAAAGTGTGTGAGATATCTACATGTGTGGAAGAATACGTGTGAAAATAGGTCCTCAGATCCAGATAATAAAATTCGAATAATTCCGGTCTAGAACCAGGTGCATGGCTTTGAAAAAATATTAAAAAAGTTGTGTACTTTTAATCTTTACGGCATTTTTTTCTATGTAATTCAAATAAAATTTCTAAACATTCAAAAGTAGTGTCAATGTGTTTAGGCCGGTGCGAATTGAGAATTTTTCTCCTATTTTTGGTAAGAAAGTACTTGAAAAATAACTGAGATCTGGATCCTACACGGCAAAAAATGGCTTGTTCCCGACTTTAAAAATAAAATTCTAAACAAGTATAAAGAATTTAAATAATTGAATCATATCACATGAAAGGTCAATCAATAAGACATTGGAGCATGTGTCACTTGTTGAATTATCAGCTGTAACCTATGGCTCAGGTGAGCTAAAAAGGGGAAAAAAATTTTGTTGGGGTCCCGCCGGGGTTTGAAGCCACTCCCCATGGGTCCATTGGGCATGGAAAACATACATTATACCTATGTACAATCTTAAAAAAATATTCCTTAAAAATCCAAAAGTGGATATCTTGACAAAATTCTTTCACTTGTAGGGTACCATGCATGAGTACCTCATACCTACAAATTGTCATGACAATCTGAAGAGTGGTTATAGAATAGAAGCAGAAAATGTATGAAAATCACCCCCCCCCCCTTCCTTTTTACATAAGAAAAAAATTCATAAAAAAAAAAAAAAAAAAATTTAAGCATAAAATACATATCAAAGCATTAAGTAAGTTAAATATGATAAATATGTAGTAAATGAGTGTGTAAAATCATACACTTATTGAGTTATTTAAAGAAATAGTGCAAAAATGTGCATTTCTGACTAAGTCCGAAAAGACGTCAAAAACGCGTCAAAAATTTGACTTCGAAGTGGAACCAAAAATAACAACACTTCTTAAGACATCTCTCTAGATCATCCTGATGCTTTCGGTTTGTCGATACATGCTTCGGTTCTGAAGAAGAAGTTTGTCAAAGGAGGGTACCCCCTGCGACCTACTTTTGGCTGTGGTGGCGCCACCTGTTGACAGATCCGGACGAAAAACAACAACACTTGTAGGGGACCATGAGTACTTCATACCTACCAAGTTTCATCAAAATCCCTTCAGCCATTCTGGAGAAGAAGTTTAAAATGTGAAAAGTTTACGACGACGGACGACGACGACGGACGACGGACGACAGACGCAACACTATGACAATAGCTCACTTGAGCCTATGGCTCAGGTGAGCTAAAAAGGGGAAAAAAATTTTGTTGGGGTCCCGCCGGGGTTTGAAGCCACTCCCCATGGGTCCATTGGGCATGGAAAACATACATTATACCTATGTACAATCTTAAAAAAATATTCCTTAAAAATCCAAAAGTGGATATCTTGACAAAATTCTTTCACTTGTAGGGTACCATGCATGAGTACCTCATACCTACAAATTGTCATGACAATCTGAAGAGTGGTTATAGAATAGGAGCAGAAAATGTATGAAAATCACCCCCCCCCCCCTTCCTTTTTACATAAGAAAAAAATTCATAAAAAATAAAAAAAAAAAAATTTAAGCATAAAATACATATCAAAGCATTAAGTAAGTTAAATATGATAAATATGTAGTAAATGAGTGTGTAAAATCATACACTTATTGAGTTATTTAAAGAAATAGTGCAAAAATGTGCATTTCTGACTAAGTCCGAAAAGACGTCAAAAACGCGTCAAAAATTTGACTTCGAAGTGGAACCAAAAATAACAACACTTCTTAAGACATCTCTCTAGATCATCCTGATGCTTTCGGTTTGTTGATACATGCTTCGGTTCTGAAGAAGAAGTTTGTCAAAGGAGGGTACCCCCTGCGACCTACTTTTGGCTGTGGTGGCGCCACCTGTTGACAGATCCGGACGAAAAACAACAACACTTGTAGGGGACCATGAGTACTTCATACCTACCAAGTTTCATCAAAATCCCTTCAGCCATTCTGGAGAAGAAGTTTAAAATGTGAAAAGTTTACGACGACGGACGACGACGGACGACGACGACGACGGACGACGGAGGACAGACGCAACACTATGAAAATAGCTCACTTGAGCCTATGGCTCAGGTGAGCTAAAAAGGGGAAAAAAATTTTGTTGGGGTCCCGCCGGGGTTTGAAGCCACTCCCCATGGGTCCATTGGGCATGGAAAACATACATTATACCTATGTACAATCTTAAAAAATATTCCTTAAAAATCCAAAAGTGGATATCTTGACAAAATTCTTTCACTTGTAGGGTACCATGCATGAGTACCTCATACCTACAAATTGTCATGACAATCTGAAGAGTGGTTATAGAATAGAAGCAGAAAATGTATGAAAATCACCCCCCCCCCCTTCCTTTTTACATAAGAAAAAAATTCATAAAAAATCAAAAAAATAAAATTTAAGCATAAAATACATATCAAAGCATTAAGTAAGTTAAATATGATAAATATGTAGTAAATGAGTGTGTAAAATCATACACTTATTGAGTTATTTAAAGAAATAGTGCAAAAATGTGCATTTCTGACTAAGTCCGAAAAGACGTCAAAAAACGCGTCAAAAATTTGACTTCGAAGTGGAACCAAAAATAACAACACTTCTTAAGACATCTCTCTAGATCATCCTGATGCTTTCGGTTTGTCGATACATGCTTCGGTTCTGAAGAAGAAGTTTGTCAAAGGAGGGTACCCCTGCGACCTACTTTTGGCTGTGGTGGCGCCACCTGTTGACAGATCCGGACGAAAAACAACAACACTTGTAGGGGACCATGAGTACTTCATACCTACCAAGTTTCATCAAAATCCCTTCAGCCATTCTGGAGAAGAAGTTTAAAATGTGAAAAGTTTACGACGACGGACGACGACGGACGACGACGACGACGGACGACGGATGACGGACGACAGACGCAACACTATGACAATAGCTCACTTGAGCCTATGGCTCAGGTGAGCTAAAAATTAATTCGTATGTAGAATTAACTTTTTAACATTCAATTTCTGTATGCAATACATGTAATATGTAACATGGTTTCTATTTTTCACTTTTATATCATACAGCTTATCTTCTTTTTTTTAACAGTGATTTTATTGGCAAGAATTGCCTCAGTAAACTTACCTCTTTTTGATATTTTCTATTTGCCGCCTCTTTTTCCTTCTCTGCGGCAGTGACCCGTTTTTTCATGTCGTCTACCTCATTTAGGAGTCTAACTCTGTCCTCATTAAGGTGCTCAAACTCTGATTCCATGTGTGACATTCTCTCCTTCATGGTGGAGAGCTGTGATTCATACTGTAACCTCAGCTGCTCATTACTGGAAAAGGTCAATAGAATGTTTAATGTAAATCAATGAACAAAATATAATTAACATATTTCAATGAGTCGGCTTTTTTCATATCATTGCACCTTAGAGATCATTTATTCCTTTTTCTCTTTCAGATTTATATGAATGTTCATAAGATATCAGTCCTTTTCCTCAACAAAAGCCATGTGTATATTTAATTCTTACATTTATTTTTCACGTATAAAATTAAATATAAAATCTATCATTTTAACTGATCAATTTGTTTTCAAAGTAAATGTATAATCAACCAACATATTCAATTTCATTCTGCATGTTTTCTTTTTTGACAACTCACTTCCTCCCTAGATCTACATGTATTATAATACATGTAATATTGCTTATTTGTTTCATCTTTCAATTATAAATTACCATCATGATTATCAAATAGCAAAAAAGAATTACAATTTCAATCAATAATAGAAACCCAAGCATACTCTGGTAAAAAAAACATAAATAAACTTAATCAAAGAATTTAGTCCTCTAATGAAAAGAAGATGACAATATTAAGGTAGAAAACCAATCTTGTTTGATCATGTTTGATATTTATTTTTCTTTCATAGGGTTTTAAAATGGAAACTTTCTGTATTTATAAGATCAATGATAAGTGACACTCCATTTTCTCAAAAGCAAATTATTTAAACATGTATACAATACAGCAAGCCAAATAAACTCACTTCATATCTTCTCTCTTTAGTTGACTATTTAAGTTTTCTATCTTGACTTCTGATTCATCCCTTGCCCTCTCAGCCTGCACAGCTCGCCTGTTTAAATCTTCATACGCCATCTTGTCCTTCATGGAAGTAACATGTCCTTCCTTTAGTATTCGCTCCAGCTCTGCCTCTACGTTACGTTTGTCTTTAATTGCCCTCTTCACTAGTTCCTCTTTCTCTGCATTTTCCTAAAGTAAAACAACCAATGAACTAAGTGACAAATATCTTTGTTAGACACCTGTATATTGACTAGTTTATATTAATTTGAAGAAACCAGCAAAGGGGTAGGTTCACTAACTGCAAAATCGGCCCTAAATTTTTGCGAAAAATAACTTTATGAAAATTATGATTCAGTATCTCTTATATTTATCCCAAATACCTGCCGATATAGAAAGTAAATATTTTTCATTGTCAAAACGTCACGTGCGTTATTTATGACGTCACATTTTGACGTCATTTGCTCTGCAGGACGGAAAATGAATGAAAATCGCCATATTTTTTGCATAAATCTATAAAATTAGTATAGGCGCCAACCCTCACCCAACATAAATTTGACGTTGATCGAAAGATAGATTGCAAATCTAGCTTTTTATAAAAAAGTTATTTTGGGTGAGGGCTGGCGCCCTACTTATTTTCATAAATTTTGACCAGAATTATGCCTTTTTCTTACGATTTTTCAGTATTTTACGACTTTCAGCCGATTTTGAAGCCATATCTTTCGGTGTAAATTAAAATATTTATTTGGTATTTCAAACAACCACACATTTAGCTTTCTTGATACGAAATACAATCGAAATCTAAAACATTCTAAAATTAGGGCCGATTTTCAATGTTCCCGAACCTGCTCCTTTGTTAAAAAGGAGGTAAACTACAATGTACATGTATGTAAGAGAGCAATAGCAATTTTAAAATATTATAAACAGGTACATTAACATCTACTTTTCTGTTAGGTTCAACTACGACACATAACCAATATTTTCAATGCCATATCTCTGATATTACCTGAATACTTATATATTGAAGTACCTTATATTAAAGTAGTCATAAACAGATTAAACTCTATATACATGTATAAAGCATTTTCAGAATAAATATGTTGACTAGTCAGATGTGTATTGGTCCTTTCCTACTTTAGTGCTTACAGACGATATGAGACAGTACTCGTAATTTGTTCACAGAGTAAACAGTCTACTCTCGATAAGTCGTACTTCAAAGGACCATCAGAAAAATTTCGACTTATCAGGAGTTCGACTTACTGAGTACATGACCAGCAATCTATTTTTAACAAGACTGATGTCCCTTTCTCTATCACCAATCACAAATGTTTGTGTTATCTTCTTTAAACGATCAAGCTACCTTTAATGTATGTAATTCAACTCCACAGCAAGAAGGTATCAATTATCTGTCCACCAACCTCCTTATAATTAATTGATTTTGTTTAAGAATTAAAATTTATTTGTGGATAGACTTATCGAGGTGAATTTTCAATGCAAAATGAGTTATGGGACCTAAAAATTAGTTTGACTTAACGAAAAGTTCGAGTTATCAGAATTCGAGTTCTCAGGAGTAAAAATGCATAGAAATCAATGAAAGAGAAACGGGACATTAAATAGTTTAAGTTAAGCGGAAATTTCGAGTTTGAGTAAATGAGAGTAAACTGTATATACAAATTTAACTTGTATAACATACCATCTCCATTCTATGAAGTTCTTCTGTCAGTTTTGAGATTCTCTCATTGCAGGTTTTCCTGACATTGTCAACCTGTTACAATTATAAATAATTCAAGTACATCATATTAATATCATCAACTATTCTAGTCTACTACAAACTGCATATTTTATTCTACTTTATTCTAAGACTTTCTTTCCATATTTTTTTTTGCATATGAACAACATAAAAATATGCCTTGCCTTGTTGCATTCCTTTTACATTTTTCAAATAAAAAGACCACTGATATACTTTTATAAACTCCTTGTATTACTCGCAAACACAAGAACAGAAATAAAATTTCCTTCTCCTTTCTCTGTCGTTTATTTAATGCTAATACAGCATAATCAATGCAATACATATATTATAAGGTTAACGTACCTCTTGCCTTGTTCTGACACCAGCGTCATTGATGATTTTATTTAAAGCTTCTTGTAACTTCTCTACTTCCTCTTCCTTCTGTTTCAATTCTACCTCTGCCTGAAATCATGAAATACACACCTTGTACAACAGGAAAATAATAATCAAAGTTCTATATTCCAAGTAATTAACAAGCAACCTTGTAAAAACAGTATTAACAAATCATACTTCAAGTGCTGATACCAAAGCTAATGAATAATATAATTAACCTCTACTATCTACATTTAAGTAACTCAATCTAAAAACATATTACTCTACAACAAGAAAGATAAAAAAATCTTTCCTGACAGCCTCATTTTCTGACAATATATTTAAAAGTGATTACTGAACCCAATTTGAATAATAACTTCTGAACAAAACCTATGACGATACCTGTTCTTTTTCCATGACAGCATTTTCTACCATGGCTATAGCATCCCTTACTTGTTGCACGGCATCTAACTCTTTGGTCTCCAGCTCTGTCCTACATTATGTAGGATATGTATTACATACATTTGTAATGTAGGTTTTAATGCAAAATTTTAAAATATAAAGTCTTTAAACTTGTCATGAAAGAGAAACAAATTTATCAAATGTAAAGAAATAAATGGCTCTGAAATTGAATGATCTAAACTTTATCACAATGAGATAGAAATCATCTTCATTATATAAACCAGAGAGAGAAAAAGAAAAAAGAAACACATCTGAAATAAGCACATTACCCTCTTTTCTGAAGTTCCGAGACTCTGGCCTCTAAAACTCCTTTATCTCTTTTGACATCATCTAACTGTCTCTGTGAAGCTGATAATCTAAAAGTTGGAAATAAAAGTGCTACAATGACTATGAGATAAACAACAAAGCAAACAGATCCCATAAAAAACATTATACATACACATACTCAAACTCCTTATTTCTTTATGTCATGAACATAAAAGAAAGAGGGAATATTCTAAATTAACATGTATTTTCACATATCAGATTGAGAAAATTAGTATTCACTAATAAAGAACTTAAAATGAAAAAAAAAAATGATTTCACTCTCTTTATGGTTATCTATGGATGGCACTGTATTAATTGCAGCCCTGACTTTGACCAGTGCATGTCTTAATATTTACCTTTTATTCATATCTTCCATGATCTTTTTCAATTCGCCCATTTTAGAATCTGATATACCTTCTTTGAAAATTACATCTGCCATTTCCTGGTCCTGTAAATAACAAAAGTTTTCAAAAGAGCAAGATTACAACTGATTGATTTCTCATTTTTAAAATTATTTTGCAAGTCTAGCACATCTTCACATAAATATGCCGAAATGACAACAACTACAACTGTAAGAAAGGAGTAGACACAAGAACATTTTTTTTCTCTTTACAATTCAAAAATTAAATTTTTAAGAATTAGAAATTTAGAATTTCACAAGTATATTACATAGCACTATGTCTTATCTACAGTGCAATGCTACATGAGCTATATACAAACACTCCCTACCTTCCACATAAGCTGTGATTCCAGATCTTGGTTGTTACGTCTTAGATCCCTCACCTGAATGGTGGCCGTCTCCAAGTCTGACTTGGCTGTTCTGTTTAATATCAATTTTAAAGATAAACATTTTTATGTACAGTTATTTAAAAACTCAGACAGGGTATGATTCATGATGGTATTTACACTCACAAAAAACCTTCATTACCTAAATCTACTGTTGCAAACTCAAGATATTTTTTCTATAGACTATATAGGAAATATCACAATTTGGACAATTTCCGATTGCAAGAAACAATGAATTCTTCAAAATTCATTGAAATTGAAATGCTTTTATCTCAAGGATGTAACTAGATAGTGAAAAATGAAATTGTTCTCAAGTATAATGTGGACCTAGAGGATGAATTTAATGTATTCATTTCCGTGGGTTTTTATTTTGCATGAATCAGTATTTCCTCAAACTGCCTGATTCATTCGTGGAAGAGTACTTTAAAAATTCTCAGTCATACAAATAATTTGCAAGAAACTTTCAAATTAGAATTCATTGGCAGTGTCGTTAAAACCAGATGTTTTCTAGCGCATTACATACCAAAGCATTTGAGTAGGGTTATCATACAAATGTTTTACCAAAACTGACAGGGCAAAAGCAAATCTCTTGTCTAAAATATCCGTTTTAGACTTGGCGACATAAGAACTCAATTTCTGACAGGTGATTTCCTGATACCCTCTAAGATTTGTTAAATAAACACATGGTAGTCCTTAATTTAACCAGGGCCAATGATCTCATAATTTCAATAAAAAATTCCAACATAAATGAAGGAATCTACTTTGCGTTTTCCAAAATTCACATGCAAGTTTTGAAAAACTAAGAGAACAAATTTATCAATACAGCAAAATTCACTTTCTCACCAGCCACATTTATTGCTGAGAAACAAATATCAAAACCCTACCTGAGTTGATTCTGCAGATCCTCTATCTCCTTGTTTAGTACAGCCACCGACTGGTAATACTCAGACTGCATCTAAAACATGTACATTTGTATCATAAGATGTGCTAAACTTGATGTCAAAACAATAAATCAGTGAGACAAATAACCAACTATTGTGTACAAACTACAATTTTAAATATAAGTTTAATACACAATATTCTGTTACAATCCTAAATGCAGAATCCAAAATTTTGTTACATTCTGAGAAAATGTACATCTTTAGATAGAGTATGATACATTGTGTTGAGAAAGAAGGCAACATCAAATCAATGATATATTTGCCAGACTTTACCATATTATATCACAATCTTAGGTACATGAATATAAATTTCAATTAAGATATTACATATACATGTCAAGATAATACTGGAAACATAAACTAACCTGGTGAGCTTGTTGTTCCACAACCTTCCATTGGTGACTGTCCTTCTCATTCTAAATGAACAGAAATACATGTAAGTGTACAGCTATGCAACATAAGTGTATTGCCAATATTGGAAAGAATTGAAACAAATAATGTATCTCAGAGTCTGCAATATGTCTTATTGATTTGCTTGCTCACCAAAAGTATGATATCACATCTGTTAGCAGACTTTAACATTATGACTTAATGCATTATTTATTATAATACAGTTTGAAAGGTTAATAATAACATTGCAATGTTAATGAAATGTTTAAAGAATTGTAAAACTCCATTTTATCATTACATCCAATTCTTAAAATATTAGTCTTTCAACGACACATTTATGTTTAATACATTGCACTTTCTTTACATTTAAATGAAAGTGATTCCATATACATGTAACAGGTTATGTCTGTTTTTATATCTAGAATTGACTTTCAATGCAAATTTGATGCTCATTCTAAGTTCATATCAAAATGTAAATAAATGTACTTTTTATAGAATTTATACAGTAGATCCATATTTTATATCCCAAACCGTATTTCATATTTTTGTTTCACACTATGCACAAAATACAGTAAAATATGTAGGATAAACAAGTCTAAAAATGTTGGCCACAATACTAGTAAACATTTAGTTTACCTGTAATTCCCTTTGTAATCTAACATTTTAGTTTACCTGTAATTCCCTTTGTAATCTATCTATTTCTTGTTCTGCCTCCTGCCATCTCTCTAAGGCTGCATCCTTTTCCTATAATGATATATATAATGTATTAAAGTTTGAGGTATCAAAAGAAATACAAGATATTTTAAGTTCTCTCACACTTAGATATACTTAAGAAAAAGAGATTTGAAACACATTACTTGTTCATTATTGTTTCACACTAACCTGTAGTGCACTATCAGCCTGTAGTTGTAGATTCATACTAATCTGTAGTGCACTATCAGCCAGTAGTTGTAGATTCTGTAATACTTGTTCATTATTGTTTCACACTAACCTGTAGTGCACTATCAGCCTGTAGTTGTAGATTCTGTAATACTTGTTCATTATTGTTTCACACTAACCTGTAGTACACTATCAGCCTGTAGTTGTAGATTCTGTAATACTTGTTCATTATTGTTTCACACTAACCTGTAGTGCACTATCAGCCTGTAATTGTAGATTCTGTAATACTTGTTCATTATTGTTTCACACTAACCTGTAGTGCACTATCAGCCTGTAGTTGTAGATTCATACTAATCTGTAGTGCACTATCAGCCAGTAGTTGTAGATTCTGTAATACTTGTTCATTATTGTTTCACACTAACCTGTAGTGCACTATCAGCCTGTAATTGTACATGTAGATTCTGTAATACTTGTTCATTATTTATTAACACTAACCTGTAGTGCACTATCAGCCAGTAGTTGTAGATTCTGTAATACTTGTTCATTATTGTTTCACACTAACCTGTAGTGCACTATCAGCCTGTAGTTGTAGATTCTGTAATACTTGTTCATTATCTGTTGCTGGTTGGAATTCCTCCCCAGGTTCCACCGAGCCGAGTTGATTCTCCACGGTCTCTCTCAGCTGTTTGACAAGATCATTGTTCTCTGATACAACTTTGTCTAGCTGAGGTTTGAGGCGTAATATTTCTGCCTGAAAATGATCAAATTAAACATGTTAAAGTATTGTCCTGAAAATGATCAAATTAAAGTATTGTTTTTTTTTCCAAGTACAAAATATACATGTATGGAAAAAAAAGAAGAATGAAATGACTTTTAGAAATGTATTTAGCAATTAAAAATATGCTGAGATCAATTAATATCCTAGCTTCTGTCAGTTTTTAATGCCAAAAGATAGAGTAAACAAAGCTGTTTTATAAATAAATCTATCAGAAGGTTGTCTCTTGCCTTTGATATTTGGATCGTTCACAACACAAGCAGTACATCAGTGCAATCCATGAAAAAGTCACAAACTTACCTTGAGATCATCTCTCTCCTGTTCTAATTCTTGAAACTGCTGGTCATATTCTGCTATTAATGGTGACAAGACACTGAAATGATGAAATGGTATTTACTTCTTTAGTTCATTTCATGCCAAAGTAATGAAGGTACAAATTCAAGTACATTTTTGTATTGTATTACTAAAATTTTAGCATTGAGTTGTTCATAGAAAAAAAATCTTAATTTGTATTTTTAATCCAGAATACAACACAAAGCAAATGCATGTATTGTACATCTGATAAACAAGTGCATTTGTCACACATATAATGCCCGTTAGTTAAACACACATGAGCCAGAAGATCATTCTCTGAGTTGTCGTCCGTTTGTAGCACATGGATCTCTGGGTAGAGAATGCCAGAAGATGTGTACAAAAATGTA
Source organism: Pinctada imbricata (assembly GCA_033119305.1). Taxonomy (NCBI): domain Eukaryota; kingdom Metazoa; phylum Mollusca; class Bivalvia; order Pterioida; family Pteriidae; genus Pinctada; species Pinctada imbricata. The sequence continues at coordinate 46,067,658 of VSWD01000006.1, forward strand.
TTCTGTATATTTGCACCAAGTCTTTCAGTTTCATATTTTGCCATCTGAATATTTTGTCTTCCTGTATGAATACTCATTAGAAATTTTAACTGTCACAGCAAGTTCTGTACAGATTGAATGTATTGTGACGTAATGGGCTAAGATGTAGAAGTATCATTGTGTAAAGCTGATAAAACACTGAATTGGAAAATGATACACCAACCTCTACCAGTATCATGTGACAGATTTCATAAAAAGTAATAGGTTTCATGATAGCAAAATTATACATTGGTTGGTGAATAATAAAGTATTGGTTACTTACTTGGATTCTGTAAGCCATGGAGCTGTAGGTCCATCCTGATCAAGTGGGCCCTTCAAAAAATGAAGTAAAAAAATTAAAATCACTTTATTACATGCATTATTGTGTCTACAGTAACTGAAGTATACATAGCAGAATTTACACGTATCAACACTGACAGAACAGCATAAAGAATTCTACTTGATTCTTTTTGTGACAATTTTTTTAGTTATCTTGTGCAAAAGTGTGGTAAACTTACATGGTATTACCATATATCTCATCCTCGGTTCCCCAGGCTATTTGCGCTTTTGCTGAATACCCTGGGTCACATCGTACTATTTCGGGGAATTCCATTTATATGCAAATGTTGTCGATTGGTTCCCTCACAAACCTTTTTATCCAATCACATAATAGTTTACAAACGTCTTTTGGATAGGGACGAAAAATAGTGCATGTTTGACTAGGTAAGATACTTCTTGATGCCCGGAGACAATAATCGAATGTTAATTAGATGTTTTCCATACAAATATTAGGGTAACCGACAAAAAATCCCTCTTGTGTACGATTCACATACTGTCCTCACTGGTCTGTGCGCAGCCACCATCGTCAGTTTTTTAACTTCACGAAGAAGAACTATTTCTTTTAAAATCCCCGAAATAGTACAATGTGACCCAGGGTATTCAGCAAAAGCACAAATAGCCTGGGGAACCGAGGATGCATATATCTAGACTGAAAGTATAACTAAATCTCTGACAATTCAGAAATATATTACAAGTGCATACAATGTAATGTTTAAGATTCTTTAACATGTAGGTAATTAACATAAATCATACATTGTAATTGCCATTATAAGAATGTCATAATTAAAAAAAAAAGCTAAAGCAAATCTTATTCATAAAAGGCAGAGACACTTTTGCCACATAACAAATACAAACCTCTTGATCCTCAAGAGTAAGTTGTTGTCTGTATTTTGCTAATTCAGAATTTAGTCTCTGAACTGGAAAAAAAGAAAAGAAAATTGTCAACAATTTGTTTTCTGTTCACTAAATTTCTTGGTGGAGACCTCAGTACTAAAAATTATGGACATTTAATTAGATACATTTTGTATTACGATAAGTTTCAGATGTTTATACTTGTGTGTAGTTCTATCATAGCGGATATTCATACTTGGTGCATATTGAGAATCACTGCCATAACTTGCTATATATCTACAACAAAATAAGCATTCACTTTCTGTGCCAACCACTTAGGAAAGATGATACACACAATTTACATGTACTTAATTTAATACAACATTGAAAAAATGTAAATGAAAATTTATACTGGTCAGAATACTGTTGCTGTACCAGTAGCTTTTTTTTCACTGACAAAATTATTAAGCAAGAAAATATTTCAATGAAACTTGAATGACATGGTTAATATTTTACTCTTATCCTATCATGCTTGGTTGTAAAAGATTTTTTTCTGCACTTTTTGCAATCAGGGATGGGGTTATTAAAAGTGTAATTGTAATTTTAAAAAAATCATTCCAAGGAATGCATGTGTCTCCTGAGAAACACAGCGACACTTAGGAATCCCTTTTATATAGGGTGTGACAGACAATCCAAGTGTGATGGACAGATGGACAGACGGACAACAGGACAAAGTGATCCCTAAGTGTCACTATGCTTCGCAGGTGACACAACTGATTTTAAAATTACAAGATACAAGATACTTAATTACCAATTTGGGCCCAGTTAAAGGCATATACATGCATTACATGTATGAAAATATCCAAAATTTGAAATAAGATGACACTACAATTTCAATTGAGAAGAAATTACATTTATGACATTCCAATTATTACATTTTTTTCCAGTAATTGAATGTAATGTGTAATTGAAGATTTTTCAATTACATGTTACTGTAATTTAATTAATTATAAAGCAAAAACTGCATGTAATGCCAATCACATTTCAATCACCGTTAATTTTCAACTGCATTGCAACTAAAAAAAAATGAATTGTCCTTAACTTTTTTTCATTTTTTTCAGAGACTTAAAAATGACTTTTCTGCATTGTTAAAAAAATGTAAGTGTAACTTACTTAATTACATTGCAAAAATTGGCAAAGTAACGTGTAAGTGAATTATTTACATTGCCAAAAGAATACAATGTAATGTGTAATTTAATTTATTTCATTTAATAGCAAGTTTATTGGCTGCTCTGCAGCTGTACCATTTACCACCTATTTGGCTAGTATTTCTCTAAACTGATATCAGGAAGAGATTCAAAGTAGATTAATAATAATCCTTTGAATTTCTATATAGAGAATAAGTGTCATAAATTAGGTTTTGTTACTGGTATGCAACTCACATCAAGTGCATTTATCGTACATTTCATGCGATAAACACACTTGCTGTGTGTTGTATACCCGTAACAAATCACATATACCGGTATTCAATATATATGTACCAAAGTTGTCTGTTTCATTCTTGTTTTCTGAAATCATGTTTTTCTAGGTAACAAGGTGACATTAATATTCTGGTCACCGCGGATTAAGTGGAAATAGGTGTCGCGGCATGTTTCTTAAGATCTTATACACCGTTATGTCACAAGTGTTTTCATGCGAAATACAAGCACTTCCCTTTCAATAGATTCATCTCAGGGAATTACATTTTTTGGTTGTGAATATATACTTGACTTGGAGACAAGTCAATGTGAATGTATGTTATATTTTAACTGAACATTTGATTGTATTTACAAGAGAGAGTAAAATTGTATCTTTCTTCATTTGATGCGCAGCTTTTTTTTTTTTTTTGCTTGTAATGAATAATTTCGTTCTCCGTAAAATCAATTAAAGAATGGACATGCTGGAGCCGGAAGTGCGTCCAATCATTTTTAAAACTCATTTGACCTAAAACAGGTGGGGCACCACCCCTGATTTGCGAGATCGTCTCTATAATGAGGGATGGTCTCGCATTATCGAGACGAAAATATCCCTCTTATTCGAGATTTTCGGTTCAGTTTTATTACTTTTGTGAAATTCGTCTGAAAAAATAAAAAAGCGCAGCATTGTCGGCCAATGGCACGAATATTTAGATCACATTCCTTCTTGACAAATCAAGTTTTATGCAATATAATGATGCGACTTTGAAATATGCTAAATTAAAATCAGCTCCTCTGCATTTCCGTGTCATATTCACATAACAACTTTGGTATTTTCTCCAGCAAACTTCGTTATTTTTCCACAAACTTACTTATATGTGATGAGCTGAGGTTCTCTACTTTCATTTCAGCAATCTATTGCGCATATTAGATTGCACATCCAGGCAAAATCATCTTCACAAGAAAGTACATGGTCAATAATCTATGGCGGCCCATTAGGGTTATGCATGATATTCAATGTTGTTGTTCATCAGAGATGCATCGTGTAAGAGTTGTCTTTCCAAACCGTCAACATTTGTCACAAGAACGATCGTTTTATCCAGATTTCATTATGTTTACATGTAGTAATGAATAAGTGATGTTGACATAAAATAATAAAAAAAAACCTGAATAATTATGTCATAACATGCCATTTCTACATTCAAGAAGAAGAAAATAATTGAAATATTTGAATATTTCATTACTGATAATTCGTTTTATTTTTTCACAAATACGTTTATTCTATGGGAAAAAAAATTAAATAAACATGATGAATAAAATTCAATGAACAGTAGTCTGAAATGATACCATAACTTGACATTATGATAGAGCATTAAAGAAAAATCCAATGTTGCTGAACGTTCAACATGCACAAGTCCATGTTACGTATTGCTCTCCATACATGATGATAGGAACTGATAACGAAAGAAGGGCAGTGAACTAGATTGATGCTCATTGGCTCATTATGCAAATGTCATATCCGGGTCAGTGCATAGAAACGTTTTTCAAAGATGTCACAACCATCTCAGCTGGCTTTTTCCATCCAAGAAATTTTATTTTAAGGTGAAAATAAACATTGAAGTCGGGGGTAGGTAAGATTCTCAGCCTGAAGCATATCTAATTTTCAAGTTCCTGCTTCATTGCAGCATCCTATACGTTGACGGTAAATATTTTTATGTTTATTGGGCAGAGGAAATTCGGACCAAACAGGAAATGTCATGCGCTTTTGCGTTCTTTCCGCAAAATTAAGATTTATTCTCATTATGATCACAATCATCTCGCATTTGCGAGATATTTTCATGACCCAATTCAGGGATTATGCCTCATTATAGAGACAATCTCGCAAATCAGGGGTGGTGCCCCACCTGTAAAAGAATAGGTCACAATTTGATGAATTTTGCGCAAGACATGCAGGACACAAAATGAAGCACTGCTCATGTTGGCAAAATCTTGTCTATGTCAATCATGCTTCCGGAGTGAGCTTCATACAGCAGACTACATTAAATAATGTTTCCATGTACATGGGGTGGGGGGGGGGGGAGTAGTTTTAGCCCGAATGTTGACACCCTCTCTCATTTCACTTTACGATATTATGCGTTTTGTATAATTTCAACTTAGACAAGTTATCGTGTATCCTTATTTTACGCACAAAATTAACTTATTCAAGGATGCAACAAAACAATCTGTGCCCAGACTTGCTTAAAAGGCACATGTACCTTGATCTTTCAAAAACTCGACCTCTTGGCCCGCCATTCCACACGTCTTTAGGTAAATATAGTGTAAATCTTATTCCTTTAAAAATTAATTTGAAAATAACGATGCATGACGACAGAAAACGCTTGTCTCTATTTCAGCATTTTTAAAAACTTGTCTACGTCCACCATATTGTTTACATGCAGGAACGGGGTGAATGAAAATTTCGAATAAAAAATATGTATAAATCAAAAATTTATCCTATCTTGATAAAAACATATCTCTAGTTTATTTCCCGTACAGTTCATTATGTAACAATTTTTTATTATCACAAATCAAATGTTTCAGAGTCTAAATATTCACTCCGACACTTGGTGGATCACATGACTTCTCAAGATGGAAGAGGTGGATAAAATCATCATCATCTCGTTGCGCACAATTGGATGGTAATTCGATAGATTTCTTGTATAGAAATTTAGATGAATCAGTCAATATGATATTCAATTTTAGCCTTACCACAAGAATGCAACAGCCTCTTGAAAAGACTCCATAAACGCAGCGATAAGGGACTGCATTTTGATTTCTTCTTCTTCTTCTTCGGAAAATAAACACGGTCACTATTGACCATTACGTGCCTTTTTTGGGCAGTGGTGGGGGATTTGGCTGGGTACTGTCTGACTGTGGCAGAATCGAGTGTATCGGCCAGGATAGCTCAGTGGTTAGAGTGCTTACCTACAGGTATAGAGGTCCCAGGTTTGAACCTCGGTCTCAGAGTACATCTTTTCCAACCCTACTACATTTGGTGCCATGAGAGTGAGCCTCGTGAAGAGGTAGAACCAGGGCTGTTTTGTCGTTGTGAGGTTGAGGAAACCTCAAAATTTGATGGATGGAGGAGTGTGGTAGTCCGACTTGCAGACCTACGAGTACGACGGTGTTATCTGTTTTTTCGTCTCGGTCTGACTGCTATGCATAGGCAAAACTTGAGAATTTCGGTTAGAAAAAAATTGGGCAAGTTGCCCTTTTTTGGACAAATTCTCGTCTCTTCAACCAAAAGATAAGTCACCCAGTCCTCCTGCCCCAAAAATCCCCTCTAGGCCTGGTTTTACCTCTGTGCGCATGACAAAATGTCGTCAATCAGAGGAAAATCGGAAGAGAAGAAGAGGTGAAACCAGGCTTAGAGGGGATTTTTTGGGGGCAGGAGGACTGGGTGACTTTTATTTTGGTTGAAGAGACTGGAATTTGTCAAAAAAAAGGAAACTTGCGAAATTTTTTTTCGAACTGAAATTCTCAAGTTTTGCCTATGCATAGCAGTCAGACCGAAGACGAAAAAACAGATAACACCGTCATAGGTCTGCAAGTCGGACTAGGAGTGTGGCAGAGCCGGGTGTATCAGCCTTAATAGCTAAGTGGTTAGAATACTTACCTGCAGATATAGAGGTCCCAGGTTCGAACCCTGGTCTGAGTACATCTTTTCCTACCCTTCTACAGTACCACTTAGCTTCAATATTTTGCCTGTCTCACAAGTTATTCCTATTCGGTTATTTTTGTGTGTGAGAGGGCTTTAGTTCCTTCCCATATTCTGCTATGGCGCAAGCCGATGTTGATTGTGTATTACAATCGCATGTTACAGCATGATGACAAGATGGTGATGCATATTTAATTCAAACTGACATTAAAGCTAAATAATTTCTGCCTTCATAACGGTTAATTTCTCCGTCTAGAGCCGATGCTCCACTATAAATATATACCTTACCGGACACATTTTTCCTGCAAGATTTTCAAAATACTTGTAGAACTTGGATTGTATTAGACATTTTACCATTATGTTAGCTGAAATGTTTGCTACTAAGGTAGGTCTTGACACAAAGAGTTCTTTATGGTGGTTAACATTATGATATGCACTATTTATCTTGTCAGTGCACTATAGTATGCGATCGTGATACACAATCGGTTTGCACTAGAGCAGCATATGAGAAGGAATTGAAGCCCTCTCACTCACAAAAATAACCGAATATGAACTACGTGTGAGAAGGGCGAAATATTGAAGCTAGGTACCACTGTGTGCCAGTTTCCATTTCCCTGGAGCATCTTCACAAAGAAATAACATCTAATATCTGAATCCCTGCAAACTTTTAAGTACCCTTTCCATCCAAATTCCTTGAAATTATGCAAATATCAAATGTCCAGAAAAAAAGCCGCGGCAAGTGTGAACTATTGTAGTTGCATAGTGAATTGCTCGATATGGTTGATAAATTCAATTGGTATGTTCATGCTAAGTTGATATTTTTGAAGATTTGACATCATCTAAGGGCTCTGTCTTGAAATAATGCAATAAATGTCAACAAAAGATCCTTTGAACACAAAGCACTATTTTAGATTTCATGCCCAAGTGTATACCTCAGATAAACAGCTAGACTGAGCCCACATCAACAGTGATACTGTTAACAAAAAGAGTGCTGTTGAGATTATCGTCAGGATCTTCTCTAACTCTTTAGGAATATAAGCTATGTTTACTGCCCTCCCGGCAGGCTAGCTTTATCGAGAATGCTCTTAAGTGCGTTTGACTTCTCAACCCCTTCTTCAAGCTATCCTGTCGCTTCACGCTGCAATTTGTTGGCAGCGATTGGATTTGAACCAACGCCTCTAAGGAGACTGGTGGACTGACATCCATGTTTGGTTGAAAGGATACCGCCAGCAGAGGTAGCAGCTGAAACACGCCGTGGATACCTCAAAGAGAACTCATATTGCAAATGAGTGAGAACGGTGAAGTGTAACGAAAAGTGAGCTTAGGAATATAAGCTGCCTTCCTGGCAGGCTTGCTTTATCGCGAATGCGCATAAGTGCGCTTGACCTCAGGACCCCTCCTTCGAGCTCTCTCTCCGCTTCATGTTACAATTTATCATCTGTCAATCTACCAAATATGATAAGGATCTTTTGAAATAAATAAATTAAGATAATTTTACTGCAAAAAGGAATTTATCAATTGTGGTAATTCATGCTATGTGTAAATTGACAGTAATTGTTTTAATGAGAAATAACATTAGAAATTATTTCTAGTATTTCTACTATTTTGTTATTTTTATAGTGACATAGATGAAGAAACTGTAAGTCTTCGAGAATTTTCTACAGAGTTGATAGTGTCTTCTGCAGTAAGGTGCCTTAAAACAATCAACAATGACATTGATCTACCTAACTCACTTCCTGGTGGAATGTCTGCACGTTTCCGAATGGGAACAAGTATGGCATCAGCAATACAGGTGAGTAATTGGATATAATATTGATCATTACATTTGTATATTTGTAAATCAATGATACTCAGGTTACATAATCATTTCAATACATATGTACTGTAAATTATCTTTTATTTGCGGCGTCTTAATTTTGAGACATCGTATAAACATATCTTTCTGCTCATGTGTTGGGACATATTCCAGGTGTTTTATTTTCGCGAATCAAAGGACCTCACATATATTGCGAAAATAAAACGCTCGCGAATAACTAGACGGTTTACAGTATATGTTAAGGTTTTCATATTTCTACTTACCTGTACCATATTATATTTCTACTTACCTGTACCATATTATATTTCTACTTACCTGTACCATATTATACATGTACTCTATAACATATAGTTTATATCAGAGACTAAATTCATAACAGCCAATCAGAAGTATTTTATCCATTAATTAATGAAGATTGATTGAAGAAGTTTACCAAGATAATTTTCAAAATTAACAAAGATACCTCATAAACCTAAATTTAACATGCACACAAAAAGATTTGTGCTAAACAATGGATTGTTATTTTCTAACTATATAGGATTTGGGATACAGAGGGGAGATTGGATACCAGACTTTCCTGTATTCTAATGAAGCAGAGATCAGAAAAGTGTTTATGTTCCTGGTGGACAAACTACCGAAGGACACCACAGAATCCACCGAGGAACCATTAGGTAAACATTGATATAGCTATAAATCTATTGATGAGTTCGTTTGACATATAGCAAACATGTCATCCAGGTTGCATTTGACAGATTTAAATCTGATTTTACCAAAATTTAGTGTAAAATACCTGAAAATCTAAGTTAAACTCAATATTTCTACAAATGTAGATACAGGATGTACAGGGTAGGTAAGGGTTTACGTGTAAAAGCTATACAGCTCTAGTGTACATTTATCTCATAACTTGACCCACTTTTTAGCAAAAGGTAATGTTGGAGGTGTTACTTATGTAAGTACATTTGTACTTAAATTATGTAAAAAGTCACCTGCTGATTATGAGGTGTTGTAAGCTGGAGATTATGTAATTTATATTTTATTTACAAAAAGAAAATAATGAATAAGTAAAGAACAGAATTTAATGAAAGAACCCATTCTTATTCATTTGACTAATTTTGAAAAGACATATTTTATCATTGTGAATTTGTTTTATGTTTTTGAAATATGTTGCATACATATATTAATGTATATTTTCTAATTTTATTTTCCTCAATAAAAGAAATCGAAATCTGATATGTAACAGTTAGTATAAGATCAGGACCAAGGGCTTATTACTTGTCCTATTCTTTGAAATGTTATGTAATTATTATTCTTATCAGAATGTCAGATTTGAAGTTTTTCATAACCACAATCGCATCTGTTGTCTGTATATTATAAGAACAAAATTACTACTACATGTATGTGGTCATGGTTTATTGTCGAATAACTCTCCTCATTGTCTGAACCATCAACCAATCAAATTATTGCTTCACTTAAATATATTTGTGGCTCTATGAAACATTTAATTTCTTGATGCAACTTTAAGAATTACTATACTAAAAACCAAGAAGTTGATATATCTCTGAATTAAGATACATAATTACAATACATGCACTTCCCATTAGAAATACACAAAATGAATATTACCTTCATTCTGTATATGTATGTACATGTATAATTTATGTACATTTCTTGTGTCATGCTTTGTAGGGGCATCAATATTATTACAACGTGCAATATCAAACACTGTTGCTAAGCAACTAGAATCACCATGGACACCACCATACTTAAAGAAAGGAGGGATAACATGGAGAGGGAAGCCACCTTCATGGCAAAGAGAGGTATTCATATTTCATATGAAAAAAAATTAAATGTATCAAATTTCAAAATAACATGGTGAGATACATTTCTAATTCTTTTTGTAGCTGTGTTTTAAATTACTCAAACTGTCAGATAGATAATACAAGTAAATTGTCTATTCAAAGTGTGAAATTCAAGAAACATTGGGTTTCTCAATGTCACTTTGATGTGCAATATTTCTAAGACACAGCTCATACTTACATCAAAACAACCAATAAAGATGCCTAGAAATTATCTCTTGTCAAAATGAAGCAAATTGATTTTAAATCAGGATTAGTTAAGAATTTTAATATTATCTTCATTAATTGCACTTGTTTTCTATCTTGAATCACAGAAAGGACAAATTATACATGTACCTATATTTTATTTCAGGGAGCTTGTGCAATGTGCAGTTACCATGCCAGTAAAATCAGGTCACCATCAGGAATGGCTGATTTAACCAGAAAAGTGCCAAAAGGTAGGAATGTTTATGTTTTCTGAACTACAGGCTATTGATATGATATTTTTGACATGGTTAGGTTTTGCAATTTCCATTTAATACTTTTTGAAAGAGCATCCATCTTCCTTTACTAGATATATCTTGTATATTATTAATATTTGTCCTTTGCATCCCTGTTAGTAATTTTGGATAAAGAGGTTTTGGGTGTGGCATCGCATTACATGTAGTCGGCACCGTGGTCAAGTTGTTAGGGCACCGGGCCAGAGTCCGAAAGGTTGCTTGTTCATACCTCACTAGGACCACGAGTCAGCGGATATTATATTCTTCTATGTTCTTTATTATATAATACAAAATGGCCTTGTCTGCATATTGTTTACACGTCTGTGGTGTTTAAAAACATATATATTTATACATACCTTTACTTGAATTTTCATGTTAATGTAAATTCAATTTCATCAAAATATAAAGTTAGAATCAAAATCAGATTTAAAAATATTACTCCACATGTACATGTATATTAAAACCTTTCAATTTTTGTTTGTGTTTGTTTCATTACATGAGCTATCATTTCAGCTCTTGAAATGTCAACGTTTTTACCACTAGATCCATCCAGATAAAGTAAAACAAAATACATTTTCAAAGCAGGGATTTTTTTTATACATTCTAAATGAATGCGAAAAATTAATTAATTGAAATTTGATTTATGTGACGGTATTTTATTGTGTTTGTTTAAAAAAGCCTATTTTCTTTTTTTCAGATTTACGGATGTATTATTCCAAAAGTCTTCCTTATATCACAAACCAAACGGTCCATCACAGTGAAGTGGCGCCCTCTATACTAGAACAAATGGCCATAGAACTAACGGCCCAGCAGGAGTGGGAGAATGAGTGGAACAGTCAGGGGCTGGCATCTAGACTATCAGAAAAGGTATAGTACACTCGGAGAAGATGTACATGTATGAAACAAATAACTGTTTGAGTACAAATACGATTGGTTACTAAGTGAGCATTTCCCATAGCATGCATATTTTGTCTGGATTTGATGTTTTCCTTCAAAGTTGAACAGTTGATAATTGCCATTAAAAGACTTACTCATTGCATTATTTATATATTTTTTAGATATTTTATTTTAAAGGATTATAGAGCCAGAAAAAGACAGCGAATCCAGAAGCGTTTGATGGACACATTGCGACAAGACATCAAGAGAGGTCAAGAGGCTGCAGGTTCAAGGTCAGCCCAAGACTTGCAGCAGCTTATAGATAGTATAAGTAGTCGTGGAGCAGGGACTGCCAAGGGCAAAGGTTCAAGGTTTACTCACACAGAAAAATTGGTGTTTGCCAAGGTAAATGTGGTTTTGATGATTTAATGATTTCATGAAAATTTTGATTAACTTCACAAAGTTGATCTTTATATTTACAAAATTCTTTTGTACTTGCATTTATATGTTTAAAGAATATTTCAATATGATTCCATAGCATTTCACTTAATTTTCAATCACCTTATAATCCTTGAAAGTTTACATTCATAAGATACATTTGCAAGAACGGTATTTAGCCTTGAACACATCATTTTAGAATTTTGTTTTTGTTTACTATTGATTTCAAAGGGGAAAAGCCACATTTTGACTAAAATTGCAGCAATATCATGAAAAATATACATAATTTCAGATTTTGATAAGATCTGCTGTGATTGTCAAGCTTATGTAAGAATGTTCTCAAAATTCTATTTTCAGAAGTTGACTTTTTCAAGGCAGATTTAACTCTTTATCTGATCAGTTTTTTTTTATGTAAGAATGTTTAAGGGTTTCGACCTTTGTCCTCACCTCTAACACTTCAGGCACAAAGTATGATAGGAACAAAGTTTTTAACTAATATAAGATAGTAAGATACTAAGAAACAAGTTTCAAAGATGCATGTTAAACCTATAAAAATTACATGGTTGTCCATCTTGTTATATAGGAGGAAGACCAGACAGCCCAACAGATAGGTGCTGGTGTAGAGAGGGGTCAAACAGAGGAGGTAATATTAATTTATTCTGTGATTATGTTTCTCCTGTGTGATACTAGAAACACTCAAAATAGTTACAATAGGAATTTGTGGACGTGGAAGGTCCAAATAGGAATACTGTAAACATATAGGAATTTGTGGACGTGGAAGGTCCAAATAGGAATACTGTAAACATGATTATTTTTGCTGGGGGGGGGGATTTTGCAATTATAACAAGACTTTTTGCAGGGGGGGGGGGTATTAACAATAAAAATGTCTTTCACATTGTATGAATGCAGCAGGGATATTTTTGCATTGGGGAAATTTTCACGAAATCCCACTTTTCGCAAAAAAACGTGAAAATTACCCCTACGTAAAAATGTCCACGTTTACAGTAGTTAAAAAAGGAGGAAGAAAGTCAGGATGTAATACAGAAAAGGTAGAGTGTGAACTGTACGTGAAGCGAGATGTTAAATTGAATAAAAATGCAAACTTGAATTGAAATATAGGGAGTAAGTTTTTGAGAGAATTGGATAATTTTTAATAAAAATAGTACGAGTAAGTTTTATAATTGAAGTGTAGGGCTAGAAGGAAATTAATGACTGATTTAAAAATAATTATATGTAGAAGTAAAATAAAAAAAAAGACATTAGATTTTATATGAAATGAGTTTAAGAATTGAGAGAAGTGATGAGTTTTTTTTTATAAAAAGCTAAGAAACTATAATACATGTAATTCACAACTTTTAGGTCTCTTCTTAATATATACATGTATTATGCTTGCTATATTAATCTTTTAAAGTTGACCAATAATTGAAAGAGTCAGATTCTTTTAAAATATTTTCATTAACACCCCTAAATCAATGTTTAAGCCATACTTGATGGTAACTTATTATGAATTGTAAAATCAATATTTTCAGGAATTACAAAAACAAAGAGAAGAAGAGGTGGATGGGCTGAAGCAGGATTTAAATTCAGTAGCGTCACGTCTTGAGAATCTAGACATAGACGTTAAGAAGTTAACGGCCGGTATACAGCAAATGGAAGAAGAAATCACTACACAGGCACGGCAGAATACTGATAAAGAGGAAGCATTCAAAGTCAAAAAACGAACTCTCGATCTTTTACCTGATGCTGAAAATAACATAGCTAAATTACAGGTAAGATAAACACATAAATGAAGCTCAACACATTGTTGTAGGTTGCATTAAAAAAGATATTCCTTTAAATCTTATATTATGATTAAAGACATTAATCATATATAAAGGATGATATTGAGATTATACCAATTGATGATCAAATGTGAAGTCTAAACTTAAGCTCAATAGAACTTAGAAAATAAATGAGATGATCTAAGACAACCAAAATATTTCCTCATTTCAGGTGTGTCATACCTTTTGTTGTTCGTTCATGTATTTGTACATACACATTTATATACAGTTAATCAGAGATTTGTAAAATATCCATTCTATTATGATCTTACATTTTTACATTTTCTGACAAATCTTGCATGTAATTTTTGTTATTATTCAGCAAGTTGTAGACAGTAGTGCTCAGAGACTTGTCAAGTTAGCGGAGCAGTGGGAAAAACATAGAGTACCTCTCATAGAACAATTCAGGGACCTTAAAGACCTCAACTCTAAAAAAGAGGTACAGTGGACTCCACTTATTTGACTATCGCATAATCGGGTCATTCGTTTTATTGACTTGACTATCCCTGCACCAAACCATTTCCTATCTATTCTATGTTAAAATTTTGCCGTAAGCGACTGGACTAAAACCAATATCCCGTTTATTTGACTCGAAAAATTTCTTAAACTTCAAAATTTCCAAGATAGATTTCACAAATTTGCCGTTTCTGACCATACGAAGTCAGGTAAAGTTGTTTCCCCGGCGTTAATTACCCGTAATTGGCTTCCGTACAACTTAATTGCCGCTGGCGGTGTGCGATCTTAATTAGCAGCACGTGTCAATTAGACAATTTACCTGGACTAATTGATCAAACAGCTGAGTGTATCAAGGAAGGACGAAGAGAAAAGAATATTTGTGTATGTCACATCAACATTGGACATGTTAGCTCTGTCGGCAAATTAGAAGCGTGTTAATTTCGACGAAATTCGTGCGAGTTATCAAAGAGCAAGTGAATGTCATTGCGATGAAAATTACAGAAAAAGAAAAATCAAGATATCCGTCATGCATGTGACATTGTTTCAGGCCTTTGTGAAAAAAAATCGAAGTAACAAAAGTCGAAGCGAAGCGTGAACAGGTCACTACGCGGCTCCAGAACGTACCTTTTTTTTTTTTACATATGAGGACTTGAGAACGAAAGACGCGATTTAACGTGCAGCGTGTCAACTGAATGACGCCCCTCCAGGGCGGGGAAGAGGACTTGATGTGCCGGAATGTGTTTATAGGATACAGACGCAAACGGATACGAACTCTGATATTCATTTATTTTTTTATTCTTTCGTAAGCAATAAGAACCACGCGTTATTCGGTCTCAATAATTGAAGTAAGCTTAGTTGTACATGCCTTGAAATTCAGTAAAGTTCTGAAACGAGGATGCGCAGTCTTCAACCCACTGGTCCGATGCCCGAAGCTAGTAGACACTTTGCCGGGCCAGTAGAATTTCACTTATAAACTAAACAATTATCAGGTAAAAATTGTCTTCGGGCCAGTGATTGAAAAAAGTTTTCGTAAAGACTGGATGCGGTGAATTATAACTATGGAATAATAGCTGGTCCAAGGGGAATGACGGTCTTAATTTGAGACGTAAAAGAGGGAAACAGAGAAAGGGCCCTCCCCTCTTTTTACATACGGGAGAATTTTCTCTACTCAATGTTCAACAAAGAAACAGAAATATCCCGCTCTCAAAAAAAAAAAAAAAAAAAAAAAATTCAGAGTTCCGTGAGTTGATGTAACTTTCATGTTGTCAAAATGACGTCCGTTGATGTCCTTTACTTTGGTTCTGCTACTTGTATACACCTGTACAGAAAATCAATAACTCTTCAAAATGGTTTAAATAGTCAAAATGACGTCCGTTGATGTCCTTTACTTTAGTTCATCTGGACAGAAAATCAATAACGTTAAACTGACGTGGGATTTAAATCCCATTGTTCGGAGAATAATAGACGTGCCTCAGGTTATACACGCTTATAGAGTACATAAAGGGCGGTGCATGAATTACAAACGTCTTTCCTACAATTTTATTATTATTATTTTAATGTAGCAGACTTTTACTTTATTTTTTCGGTTTTTTTTTTCATGAAATTTTGTATGATCAAATGCGGCATCGAGACGTATACATGTTTTGAAACACGTGAAAAGAAAGATAACTCTTACTGAAATTCAGCCCTTGAAATTCCCTATCTAACTTTGACGACCCGAATAGTCACGGAAATTGCCGTGTTGCTTATTCGAATATTCGGCTAATCGACTGGAATTGACTTGACAAATGGTCAACCCAAATAAGCGGATTCCACTGTAAATGAAAAATATGGAAACACAGAATCTGATTTTAGAGATGTCCTTAAAAGTGCTGAGAATTTACTTTTTATTTCACATTTACATGTATATGACATGAATATAGTCATTGTATTAGATGTATTTTAATATGCACATGTGCATGTATACATGTACGTATATTTTGAAAAATCTTGTTGTGAGAAACATTTTCTACAAACAAATTCTTTTTTCTTCAATGTGTTAACTATTATTATCTTAAGCCTACATGCCATAAATGTACATGTACAATGTCTTCTGAATAACTATTCTATTATGACATAATATAAAGAAAATGCATCTTCATGTACATATAAGTCATATATAGAACAAATTTCTTATTGAAGAAAAAATCCTCAAGTTCTTGTAATGGATGGATTGCCAGATGTCCTACATAGCACCTGTTCTTTGGTTAAAGATTATAATGTCATAATCAAATGGCCCGTCAAGGCAATGTTGTATGGACCGTTGATTATGATGTCCTAATAGAAAAGTCTGCCAGTACGTGCAATGTAGGACATTTGGCTAGCCCTCAGTTAGGAATATATGTGTAGATTTCAATACTTTTCAATGTTTAATTTTCACGCTTAGAATGAAAAGGAAATGAGATAGTGAGGAATTTAAATCTTGACAAAGTTCTCAGATTTTAAGACATACATTCTAATTTCAGTCAGAGGCAGAGAAGAAGTTAGAGGAAATTAAAACATTCCGTGGAAGGATGAAGGAAGTGGCTGATGATGCTAGAAATAAGGAAGAACTCCTTAAACAACTGGTAAATACATATGATATATAGAAATGTAGACGTAGACTAACACCTCAACAACTTGTAGAAATTCAAATTAGGATAAAGAGAAACTTCCTGAACAGCTAGTAGGGATACACTGCATACGATCAACGAGGAATACATGAATTTAATCTCCAACATTCTTGATAAGACATTCATTACTTAAATCAGTGTCACTATGCTTTGCAAGCAACACTAAAATCTACATTAAGTTTATCTTACTTTAATTGTTTTGTTACGTATAACATTTTCTAAAAACTAAGATCAGTATAGGAAATATAACCAGCTAATAGTACACTCAGCTCAATTTTGTTGGTTTGCTTCTTTAAGGACATGCATATACATGTACCTGCACAATGTAGTGTCATGCTGTGTGTGTACTTAGTTTAATGGGATTCATATTCTAGTGGAGTTAGTGCTGTGAAGACTGGGCTAATTTTAGACTACTAAATTGTTTGAGTTTTCATGATTTTAATGGAAAATAAGTTCATGACTACACTAATACATATATGTTAAAATGCCTATTTCTGCCCTACCTACATGTATGTCTGCTTAAATTTGGCTGTATTAACATGTACAGTATGTTCTGTGAGCCATAAATCAAGATTTCTCACTGTCAGTTTTGTAGAAATCTTAACTTACACAGTTGTACATGATTCTGATCCAGAGGCAAATTTTGACAATACAAATAGAATATTTGTCAAGGGGTCTCAAAATCAAGAAAAACCTGAGGCATGCAGATGGTTTTGCAAACCAATGTAACTTTCATCACAGACCATGAATGAGTGTTTTCTCTCATACCTTAGAGCCAAAGTCAAAAATGAAAGAAAAGAGATTAAGTTGGAAAAATATCAAATCAACAAAACAAATTTTGTGATTTTCGAATTCAGTGCCCCCAAATAAAAGGCTTTTTGATATATCATGTGGCAAGAGTACATAGAAAAAAATCTTTAGGTAGGTATTTTTATTCTTGGTCACTAGTTTGTTTGTTTTTGGGTTGAAATCTTGACGTCACAATAACATTTAACAATTGAAACAATAGTGTCACGTGATATAAATGAAAGGCTTCACTTGATATGAAATATAGGGATTTCCATCATAGCTTCCATTAATAGGAAAATCCTATCTTTGATGTTTAGGTATGAGAGAAAGAATCATATTTCACCCCAAATTAAAAGTAAGCAAATTCAAAACTAGGTGAAACATTTCCTACCTACACATTGAGTAAAAAGGAAATCTTGCATTATATTACCCATGTGCCTTACTCTGTACTGATGATAATATGTATATACTTGTATTATAGGCAGGAGAATATGAGAGGATGACTAAAGACATTAACAGATCAGCTTATACAAAAAGAATTATGGAAATTGTCTCCAATATCAAAAAACAAAAAGAGGAAATAGATAAGGTAATGTGTGACCTAGACTTTATCAGGGTCTAAAAAACCTTCATAAATTTCCCTTATGTCACAGGAAATATTCTATATGTTTACCTTATATAATAATTTATATATCCCAAATATTTGATTACATAACCTTATTTCATAATTTTGTTGTTGTTTTTAATGAGACATGTTATATAAGACTTCAGAATATTGTTATTTGACCTAAAAGTCAGGATCAGTTGTAATATTACTATAAAATGTTATGTTGAATATAGTAAAGTTCAACACTGGAAAATGTCAACTTCATGCGGATATGTTTAATCACACAAAACGATGTACAAATGTTCCCATTTTGAGCGTACTAGTATTCTCAGCTACATGTACTTGCAATGTACATGTACATGTTTATAAAGTGATAAAAGAATCTCAGTGATATTTCTATTTCATACACCTAGGAACTGAGATTTAAAGGTACGCAATTCCTTTCATAAATACCATTTGAAATAAAAAAAATCATAGGAGCTCCTCTATTTTTGTACAGGTATTGGTTGATACCAAATCAATTCAGAAGGAAATTAACAGTTTGTCGGGGAAATTAGACAGAACTTTTACTGTAACAGATGAACTTATTTTCAGGGTAAGATATTTTATTCACTATTGAATGTACGGTATACTTTAGTGTCTCGTTTTTATTCGTATATAAAATTGATTATAATACAGTAATCTGTATAGAAGAAGAAACCTTTATAAATGAACATTTGAATTTGTCCCACTCAAGATTTTTGTAATTTGCATATGAATGGTCAAAAAGGATATACTGTAACATTTCATCATCATGACGATTTACAGAACTCAGAAATAGAACTTGTTTATTTGATTGCTGATTTTCAGGACGCTAAGAAAGATGAGGCAGCCAAGAAAGCATACAGAAATCTGGCTGCTCTACATGAAGTAAGTGTATAGAAAATGTCCTTAAGTATTCCCTTAATAGTATTTGCTGCCAGATACAATTTTCATAATAAGAAATACTTACTCAGCAGTTGGTTTAGTTTTATGTACACCCAAGGTCAGGATCACTACCATACCATCAGTACCCATGTACATGTGTAATCATTACCATCAGACTTATGGCATTGTGAGCTGTATTTTCAATGCAAAGTCAGCATTAGATAAGGAAAAATTCTCAAATTTCAATTTGCTTTGTACTGTTTTAAAAAGAAGATGAGTAGTTGTATATTAATGATTTTAGCTTACACATCTAGCTTACACATCTGTCATATTGTATGTAAAATGATTTTAGCTTACACATCTGTCATATTGTATATAAAATGATTTTAGCTTACACATCTGTCATATTGTATGTAAAATGATTTTAGCTTACACATCTGTCATATTGTATATAAAATGATTTTAGCTTACACATCTGTCATATTGTATATAAAATGATTTTAGCTTACACATCTGTCATATTGTATGTAAAATGATTTTAGCTTACACATCTGTCATATTGTATGTAAAATGATTTTAGCTTACACATCTGTCATATTGTATATAAAATGATTTTAGCTTACACATCTGTCATATTTGTATATCAATTTTCAGAACTGTGAGGTGTTAATAAAGACAGTAGAGGATACAGGTGGAATAATGAGAGAAATCAGGGAACTTGAGGATCAGGTAAACTTAAAGGAAATCAATCCATGCACAATGTACATACATGTCATAAAGTCAAACAAACATAATCATGTACTTTCCTCTGTTTATATATAACTCGGTTAACCGGTTCATGATCAGACGTACAAGTAGCCGGTTAGTAACATCGGTATTCAGTTAATCGGTAGAAAAAAATCTGAATCATTTATCCTTTAAATATTTGGTTGTGTACTCCTGATTAATTACCTGGTCTTTTTGTTGCAAAAAATACCTGCAGTGATTCTCTCAAGATGCCATGTGCAAATTAAAGTATTGTATACTGGTAGAGTAGTTTATTCTTGGCTCAATATTTCAATATATGTGCTCTTTTCAAAGAGATGTTTGAGTAAATAGTTACTCAGCTGGAAAAGTTCACAGTAAATCGCTCGATTTGACAAGACTACTTTACATATAATTTAACCCTGCTTAATACAGTGATATGTAGATGTAGTGTAATGTTACATGTCTATCACATCTATGTTAGGAGACAAACTTATGGCAATGACTCTAAAATATTAATGGATTTTGAATAAAATATTTGCAAAACAATTGCTAGATTGCCAAATGTCTAACAAAGCACCTCTTGGTGGACTAATCATTACGATTTCATGATCAATCAATCAAACAATCCTTAGACCGACCAATGATTATATTGTCATCATCTATAAGTCTGCCAACAGGTGCAATGTTGAATATTTGGTGATGTTTGAGTTGAGGTTCTAAGTGAGAATATTTAACCGTAGTTGTCGTTATCTGCTGTATGTTTATAATGAATATTTTATTTATACATTTCAATTAAAGCTACATACCCTGGTAATGAATTTTTTCTTGTTGAATTACATTTAGACCTATGTTTATACACATACATGTACATGTAGATGGACTAAACCTTTTACATGTAAATATGCTTAGCAAATTTGTTACAATATTACATTTCAAATTTTCATATGCATTTCCATGGATAACATATGTTTCAAATTTATGCGTTTAGTGAGAATATTTTTATACATTACGTGCATTTATTTATCTTGTTTCAGATTGAACATGAGAGTAAAAACAAGGTGCTATCGAACCTAGAAAAGATCACATCTGATTACCAACAGATGAAGAAGGAAAATACAGCATTAATGGAGAAACTTAAAGGCAAATCATGATCAACAAAATAGGAATTTATAGTTAATCATATTAAGCAAGGACTTCCAAAGATACCATCAAAATTAGTCACCTAAATACTCTGAAATGAAATGTACGTGTGATAGATAATTACCATAGATACACTTACATGCAATATACTGCTTTAACAATGTAGACACGTTCCAATTTATGATGTTAAGGAGTTTGATATGTGTAGGATTTTAGTGATAGAATTTATACCCAGACTGTTTATTAGCTTATTTATTACTATTGATACTTGAGATTAATGCATTTGTTTGGTGCATTACGATGCATGTTGCAATCATAGATTAAGACATTTGTTTAATTGCACTTAATTCTGACAAATTTTGCATTATTTTCATAAAATATGCCAGTGCTATTAACTGATCAGTGCCAGTAAATCAGATTCTTTGTGAACATATTGGTGATTATGTTTTTTAGTAAAATAAAAACATAAAAACATGGCTTCTACTTAGAGGACTGAGCGTCTCTTTCTTTGGTGAACAGATTAGTGGTTTATGTTTTTAAACAATGGAACTTTATATTAAAGTTGTTTTATAGACCTGCAAGTAATTGAAAATATTGTGAGAAGAAAATATTATTTTACGAATGTATAGTTACCAAATACCTTCCTCTCCTTCTCTCATTCCCATCTGCCTTTTCCAGATCTTTGTACTTCTGCCTTCATTCACTTCCAGATATTCACTAGCACCTCAAAGCCATCACTGCAGTAATACCAAGATCCCCTCCAACCTCTTGTATTTTTATTTCAAATTACATTATTTGATGTATTGGTAGTTCTTTTTACTATAAACATGTATACTTCTGGATTTCTTAGTTCATGTAAATGCAAGGGAGTGTTACACGTAAATTATACTTCATTTGAAGATTATAGGAATTTGAATGTTTTGGGACAGAATGTTGCCTGTTTGTTTCAATTTTGAGATGTATATTTTGTTTTCTGTATTATGATGCAGCCCGTAATCAATTAACAGCATAAATCTAATCTAGTCTTACCCTATGATGAGGTACATGTATTTACATACTATGAATAATTTTGTAAGACCAAGTAGCTTCAAGGAAGTTGTAGGAATAAATTCAAGTTACCAAATTTATGTCACTTGCTTTTGCACATTGTCTTTCAGGGCTTTGACATAAAATATAATTGAAATGGTGTTATTCATGTTTGCTGATAACAAATGTATGATTGTATGCAATACATGTAATATATTCATCACTATAATTTTATACAAACTTTAACATAGCTTGTTTGTTTTTGCATGTAGCAGAACAGATGACCTATAGAAATATTCCAATTCTGTTTTTCTGACTTTGGGAAGTCAGGTATTCATTCTTTCATTGAAGATTATCATAACTTTCAGATAGTTTGAAACTATGCACTTGAATTCCGTCTTTTGAATTTTACAGTCCTACGTTCGATTTGTGCAGGTATCTGACGTAAAAGCATTGTGACGTCATTAAATTCATATGAAAACGTCATATATGTAACCCTGTTTCCCTGAATTTCTTGCTGGTTTCCATCGAATTTGATGACGTCACAATGCGTTGACATCAGATACCTGCACAAATGGGAAGTAACTCTCTATTTCGAAAAGACTGAATTCCAAGCGTCATTTGTAAGGCAAAATTAGATGAATAACATGATCATAAGCCATCACTTAATGTTCTCCTTTAACAATATTATCAGGATTTTTGTGAAAAGGAACATTGTACTAGTTACCGGTAATTATAATTTCAGGTATTCAAGTCCTAGTCTTCCCTTAGTCACATGGCCCTAGATGAACAGCATTATTTGACACAAGTAAATATTGGCCACTCCTATTGAACATCAGACTTTACTTTACTACGGGAATACTTGCATAGATGCCACTTTTTGGTGAAACTAACAAATCTATTGTCGCATATGATATACATGTATGTATTTGCTGCAAATATTGGTCTCGACCTTGGTTCATAGAAACTATTCAATGAAATTTTATTGAAATTGATGCAGTGGGGAAGGAGTTATATCCAAGATAAGATTTTACCCATAAAGTTTATTATGACCTTAACCTTTTATCTTGGTTCAAGGTCGCGGCACATCCTTACATATCAATACACAGTGGATAGAGTGATGCCCTCACTTCTGGCCAAGATTTTCAGTCTGTTGCGACATTAGCATCTGACCTTCATTCAATTTCAAGGTCATTACACACTGCTGGATTCTTAGTAACAATCTTTTGAAAAAAAATATTTGAAAATACATGCAGAGGGTAAGAAATTATTCCCTGCAAAACTCATAACATATATTGTATCTTAACATTTGACCTATGACCTTGATCCTAGGTCATGATTTATACTCCCTTTTACTGAAATCTATGCAGAGAGGAAGAAGTTACGGCACCATCAATCTTTGGTCGACAGACAGACCGAGTGATTCCTATGTACCCTCTCATCTTTTTGCAAGGGGAGGTAAAAAATAATGCGGTCACATTTTTTTCTTTGATCTGTTTTTTTCTTTATTTAGGCATATATCTTGATATGTGACCTTGAGTGAAACACAACATATTGCCTTCAAAATTAGATAAAGACATGATTTTATCATGATATACCACGTAAGAGCTTGATGTATAGGTATGACCTTGACATCATTAATAGATAATAATCCATCAACACTTCACAAATTGTGGAATAATTCATGATCTTCAACAACAGTGGTAAAACCTGATGTCATTTTTGACCAAAAAAGATTATAGGTCACACATACATGTAAGTACAGACTCTGTTTGAAGACTATTACATTCATTTCCTTGATACAGCTCTCTTGATTCTGAGCATAAAGTTGACTAAAATACAAGTATGACATTGTATTTTTAATATATCGTCACATTGCATTTCCACATATACATTTTGATCACTATACACAGACATATATAACACACAGTGTGTCCATAAGCTCACAATTACTCACAGGGAAGACACATCAACAATATTGTGATTGAAGACAGAAAATGTAATGTACGCACAAAGTACTTTACAATGTATTTTGTATACATTATAAACTTGTTATATTTTCTCACTGAACACTCATTTTATGTGAACATAATACATGTACAAGTATCATAAAGCCTACATAGGAAGATTTGTGTCTAGCTTTTAAATTTTAACATCATGATTACTCTTCTTTTTCAAATAATGAAATTCCTTGTGCATGTGCATATATACAACATGCATACATTAAAGTCTAAGGAGAATTAACACCCAATACTAGTATTACATGTATTAAAATGTATTGAAAGGCTGTAAGATTTCACAACTAAGATCGAAAGCCCATTGCCCTCATGATATTTACTAAATTTTTATGCTATTTAATGCCCAAAATCACGTAAATTTCATGGAAGACAGATAAACAATTCTGATTACCTTAGTGAAACTTTAGCAATTAAATAACCCTCATAACACAATGTAATGACGGCCAGGTCCTGAATAAAATTACTATATTTCTGGAAATAGGTACCGACCGACAATGCACCCGACATCTTGAGTTTGAATTAAAAGAGTACAATTTACATTTATTTCATGAAAAATAACTTCTGTACAAATATCATGATTACCGTCCATGTATATAAGACATTCACGTCATACTTCGCGATTGTTATGTCTAACAATAGTCAACACTGTAAAATGCATCAAACACTATACAAAATTAAAGAAAATAAATCAACAAATACAGAATAGTGATGATTTGAACATCAGAATTCACAGGTGTCTAACACTCATTCTGTAACCACATCACAGGTGTCTAACACTCACTCTGCGACCACATCACAGGTGTCTAACACTCACTCTGCGACCACATCACAGGTGTCTATCACTCAATCTGCGACCACATCACAGGTGTCTAACAATCACTCTGCAACCACATCACAGGTGTCTATCACTCAATCTGCGACCACATCACAGGTGTCTAACAATCACTCTGTGACCACATCACAGGTGTCTAACACTCATTTTGCAACCTCATCACGCATGTCTAACACTCTCTCTGTAACCACATCATCGCAGGTGTCTAACACTCACTCTGCGACCACATCACAGGTGTCTAACACTCTATCTACAATTACATCAACTTAATTTGGTCGCTTATTGCAAAGAAAAGAAAACATTTACATACTATTTACAATTGAAAGTTGAATTTTAAAGAAATGTACATTGATTGCTAAGAATGGGTCAGTATTCTTGATCATCAGAAATTAAGAATATCTCATGTATCACCATAGAAAGATTACATGTATCTACAGAAAAATAAATAAGCCAATACTTATAAATTCCTTAACATCCAGCTACTGCAACAGCAGCTTTACTATAAAGTAGCTTTACTATATAAACAATATATTTACTATACTGTGGCTTTACTATAAGATGACTGAAATTTAGTAGGGATTTCATATTAAACTTTATTTATAACCTACAATCAAATGATTATCATCAAATAAAATATTACGTATTTAAAAAAATAATTATGAACAACTATTGTGAAAATTTGAGACATTTCAATATACATGTATCTATACAAAGCTTTGGTAACCTTGTGACCTTTTACATGTAGATAAGTAGATTTATGAAAGTGTAAGTTAGTTAACATACAGTATCATTCTGTTTAGATTTAAAAATATGAATATGAAGGTCAAGGTCAGGAGCTATTGACCTGGAAGCTCTCACACATATATAGCATTCATCAAAATATAACATGATTTCACAATCTATAAAGTCTGTGTAACACTTAACATCTGGTGTACTCAGCCTTGACATATTACAATCAAAATGTTAGTCAAAAATAAAGAACTATAAACAAATACTAGTATTGGAATGCATAATAATAATATTATAAATGTCTTCACTAAAAATTTACTACAGAGTCAAATCCCACCCTCCTTAAAGTACTACAGTGTTGAATACTACTAGAGATAAAGAAATTTCTGTTCACCTGATAAAAACCAAAAATTTTCCCAGGATTTTTATAATTAATAAAGGAAAGATACACAAATGGACAGATGTTACAGATCAACATAAATTTTTTAAAGTACTGTATGTAAATGACTCAAAAAGGATAGAGCAATTTAAGTATATACACAAGTGTAGTGATACAACTTTTTGTTTTTGAAGAATGATCATGTGCCAGTACAATTAATATATTGATCTCCAATATAGAACATTTTTTCAAACTTTACATTTATAAAAGACTGAGGCGGGGCACCAAAATTTTCATCTACAATCTGAAGTAAGAATTTCAAATACGTTCACAAGCAGAGGTTGGATGGCTCCTAATTCACATAAAAAAAGAATTCCGTGGCCACTTGCCTGTCACAAAAGTGTAATTCAAAAGCATATAGACAGACGTACATGTAGAACCATTCCATCTTAAAGTGTAAACAAGAGGTGGCATCGAATCTAAATAACATCAAAGTTCAATTGAATTTACCAAGTCAGTTTATAGATTCTTTATTAACACCATGATATGATGTCAGATGATCAATTTTCTCATCTTCACTGTCAAATACCATATCACAGAAAAAACAATTCATGTTATTTTCAAGGTCTTTTTCTGTCTTAATTTCCCTATTAATTTCCACACCCTCACTTTCACTCTCATCATTTTTGTCTGTACTTCGGCTCCCCTCATCATTTTCTACATTCATCTCTTCATCAATGGCATTCTGGTCTTCCTCAGATTGATTGGCACCCTGGTCCTCAAAAAAACTTGGATCTTCTACAAAGCCACCTAGGTCTTCTTCATTGGCACTCTGGTCCTCTATTGCTTCCTGATCTTCAGTGATTGTGTAATTGTAATCTTTAGTTTTCCTTTTAACGGTGGTGGGTTTTCTCTTCTTCTTGCTTGATGGAGTCTTCCTAACTAGCTTTTCTACTAACTGAGATCTCTGTTCCTGACTTAATGTTTGAATACCATGTCTGTCCTCCATGTGTTTTTTCTTCGTTTCTTCACTTCCGAAGAAGCCGTCACAGATTGGACATTGGTAAATCAAGAGGCTCATTCTCTCCTCCTCCTCATGCTCATCACGAGCTGTTTTGTCTGCAAATATACGAGTACAAATAGAACATCTGAAGTATGTCCCGGCTAGCGGTCCGGACAGCGGAGGCTCCTCCTCACGTTCCTGAGGAGATGCTGCATTAACTAACGGGAATGCAGTATTGAAGTCAAAGGAAGAAGCAGCGTCACTCTCCTGTTGTGCCTTTCTTGCTGCTCGAGCCTTTGCACTTTTTGGTCCAAGAAGTTTACCTCCCCTTTTCCTACGATTTGTGTCATCTTTTATCACATAGCTATCTGCGTCTTGTGGCTCGACTTCTGGAATGTACACATCCTCACCAGTTTCTCTCAGTGCTTCATCTACCTCCTCATCTCCATGATATTCATTACCTCCCACCAGGTCCTTATACCTGACAGGATCGTTCTTCCCCGATTTTAACCGTGTCTTATAGCGCCCCCTTCCTGAAGGTGAAGGCCCAGGCTGTGGCGTTGGATGATTTATTTGATTTTGTTGAAGATTTGCAAGATAGTCCTTAGTTCTTAGCTGTCGCTCCCCTTTCTCACCATCAGATGACAACAGAATGTTCTTTGTACTGTGGGGAAACAGTAACTCACTAAATGAAGCATATGGCAGTCTGTACAACAGAGAATTGTCCTGTTCTGGTGGCAGTGTTTTGTCTTTAATCAAAGCATTGCTATCACTTTCTACTGATAAAGCGGGTCTCTGAATTGCCCTTGTGGTATCAATTAGAGGTGGACCTTTTAAGATGTTCATGAGAATCGATTTACCCCCATCATCATTGGACTTTTTACCATTATCACCTGCATTCTTACTCTGGTCACCTTTATCACTGCCTGTGTTATTAGCATCTTTGTTTTGATTGCCTGTTTTACTGCTTTCTGATTCTTTACCAGTACCATATTCATTCTCATCCCAAACCGGTTCATCTTTCACATCAACTGACAACACTTGATCATCATCAGTTTTGTCAGCAGCAGAACTAATATCCATACTCATCTCAGGAGGATTTTCAGCTGTGTTTGTATTTTCCATATCCTCATCTGGAGCAATTTCCCTTGTCCCTCCAGATTGGGAAGTTCCTGGTCCACCATATTCCCCCTCCCACTCTGGCTCTGCCTTAACAACATCATACTCAACATTTTCCTCTGAATTCTTTCCGTTCCTGTCTTTTTCTGCAAATGCCATGTTAGAGATCTGAGACTGTGGAATTTCTTGCCTCAAACCACTCAGAAGCCCTGATCCTTTCATAACAGAGTCCAGCATTGCCTGTTTATTTTGCTCTCCTAGTTTTTTAGCCCTTGGATCTGCGAGAAGTTTAAGTAAAACAGATGCCGACCCAAAGCTCAGGTTCTTGCCTCCGGGACCAGGCTTATCAGACAATCCATACCGCTCGTTTCCAGTGGCTTGCTCATAATTGGCATCATCCAATAGATCTGCAGAATCTTCAGAATCAACGGGAGAGATATCAGCATAGCTTACTCTATGTCGTTTGGTAGAACGTCTCAATTTTTTGGCACTCTCACTTTCTGCAGTTTCTTCTGCTCCATCCTCCTTACCTTTTGCCGTACTTAGACAGAAGTCTGGGTCATCATTTTGCGCTTTCCTGCCACGTTTTCTTCCCTTTGGAGTTTTCTTTGCAGATCCAGCAGCCCCAACCATATCATTGCCAATGCTAGTTGACGGGGTATCTGAATTGAGCCTTGTGACATCACTGATGTTGTTACTAACTGCTGGGGACTGTTCTCTGTTAAATCCCAGACTTAATGCCAGAGTACTATCTATCAGGTTCTGGTTTGTAGGCCGGGCCTTCCCTGCCTCCACAGTCTCGTGTATTTTGACGACATCATGATTACTTGACTTTAAGCTAGAGATACAGATGATTGCATCTATCTCAATTTTGTCAGAGTAGTTGGCCTTGCATAATGACAGGACAGCCTGCTGTAAAATGGCGTTGATGTTCTGTGCCATCTTGCTTCAGCCTGGAAAATAAAGAGAAAGCTTGTAATTGAAGGATTAATGTTAAACTTTTCACTTTAAATTGTAGATCTTCAACTAAATAGCTTAATAATTAAATTCTGAAACTTGTAGGGCTGAGACAATTATCCCAGTCCAAGATTAATCGCAATATATACCTATGGGGAAAGTACATGTACAATTCTGAATAGGGCTGAGTATTGCGGGTCAAATTTGTATTGCAATATATTGCGATATTTGGAAAAATATTGCAACATATTGCAATATTTCATAACATCAAGATTTCTGTTTAAAGACTTATGGTTTTCATTTTCCTACTTCAATTTTGCTTTCAAAATTGTATTTAAAAATCTGAAAATACCTTCATTATATAATAATGGACATGTGCAGACAAATTTGACACTGTGACAGTCCTCCTACATTTTGTATAACATTCAAAGTCAATCATGCATGAATATGCGGTTGAAAGAAATTAATGTGATTATCCTACTGGTACATCGGCGGACACTTGTGGACATGCAAACATTGCAAAAAGTCTCTAGGGAACTTAAAAGTCATTAAACTACCCTTATTAAATAAACGACAGAAAGGCGAAATTCCCTGAATTTCAAGACACCACAACGTTGTACATGTAAACAATCTGCCAATTATGAACTAGTGCGCTTTGGAATCTAGGCTGTGTGTCATAGAACGCCGACACCTAGCATGGACACTTCGTCATGTTTAAAAGTGGCCAGCTAGAAAATTGTATATTATCACCGCTGTACCTACTTATCGGACGAAACATGGAATGATCATGATGCAATTCACCGCATTGTAACTTAAAGTGCATACATGTATCTATTCTTAAATGTGTGATATCATAACCACATGGACACAAGAATCCACATTTGGCCATTTAAATGACCCTATTGTTGTATTTTGAGTAGTAATTTGAGTTCACTCATAATTTTCATAGAAATAACATAAAAATATGAAGATAAAAAATATTGTCTAAAACAGGTTTTTGAAAATAAATGCAGTGGTACATATTGTGAAGCCTCATATTGCTATGTAATTGTACCGTGATAAAACCACTCAGCCCTAATTCTGAATACAAAAGGATCAGGATTTTAAGGGTCATTTAAGTTATAACTGAATCAGTTTGTTTTATTATTCACCATTAACATATCCCTACTTGTCAGAATGATCAATATTAAACTTGCATGTACATATATTATGGACAACATAATGTGTTCACAAGCACTAATGAGTCTATCAAGTTTTCTGAATTAGATGTAAAATCAAAAAGTAATTTTGCCTGGAAATCCCGGATAGCAATTGACTAAAACGGTCACGTGAAGACGTGGTATATCTTATACTGGGTGCCTAGCCTTTTATACCAGACCCCTTGTGACGTCACAATTTTATCCTTTTACCTTTATGTTGACGCCTTAGCGTAAACAGACAATGACATCCAAACACTCTATGAAAGTTATCAAAATAGGTCATCGATGGGGTAAATTTGTTTCCTAGTCATCTGGTGACCTGGTACGGGATGATACCAGGTCACTAGGTTTTATACCGGATACCAGGACACTAGGTTTTATACCGGACTCGGCTTTGCCTAGCCCGGTATAAAACCTAGTGACCTGGTATCATCCCAAACCAGGTCACCAGATGACAAGGTAACTAATGGTACCAGGTCACTAGATAGTTACTCTTAACCAGAGCAAAATATCACTTTGTTGGGGCCCAGTCTGGATTTTTCGTATTAATGTCTTTTTACTGTGATCTTTCGTACCTTTTGTTCTAAAAATCAGGATAATTTGTACTGATTGATATTCATACCGGTACAAAAAATAAGTATTTTAATAATAATAACTACATTGTGTTAGGAATCTTCAATTCATCTTGGTCAGTATTCTCACAAGTACAAAAGATCTCACCATCAATTTCATGTGAAACTCAAGTGGTACAATAGGTCCCGGGATCAAATACGAAAGATCCCCGACAAAAAACATCAGTACAAAAAGGTATCAGTATGAAGGTTGCCTGAGGTTTCGGCCCTTTCCTTATTCTGAGGTTTCCGGCAAGAGATTTCGGCCTTTATGACTGTTTGGCCCTCACTTTCTTAAATGGCAGTGGCTCCGGATACGAACGTTCGTATCTTTAGACCTATGTCTCGGCGTACGAACATTTCTGATTGGTCTTTAACTGTCACGTGACTCGAGTCATGTGTCCATAACAAAATAAAAAGTTGATTTTTGTAACCATATCAAGGTATACGAGTTTATTCTGCATAATCTGTAAAATGTAATTTAGCAACTTGGACAAGAGGCTATTTTCTATGCTCTCAATCATTATAGTGATCACTGATCAGTGCACTTTGTCGGTTGTTGTGTGCACGTACTGACGTCCGTCGCTCCAGTGGAAGTTGAAGTTTTTGAAAGTTTTGAGACGATAACAAATTTATACGTACAATCCTGTAGATGCAACTCTGTGCTTTTTACTTAATTAACTTTTCAGAATATGTCACAAAAAAGATACAATTTGAACACAAGATGCCTTGAAAAAAAAAAACGAACCAAATTGAAATATATAGCAGAAGCTGACACTACGATTTGTGTTTGTACGCCGAGACATAGGTCTAAAGATACGAACGTTCGTATCCGGAGCCACTGCCTTCTTAAATCCACTTTATTGTTTCATATTGATATCTTTTACTTGTACAAAACGTATATTTCTAACATGGGGGAAGAATGGCCCAATGCCAATGGGGAGGGGGTGATCCCACATGTCAGCTTTTAATTCCAAGTACAGTGTCCACAGAATAATGTTTATCAAGTGATATTATTTTCGTTAGAACCTATAGAAAATTACTTTAGGCAGTTTTGACCAATGTTCACGATGTAACGTATACCAGTGTAAAGTCAGAGGAAACAAAGGCTAAAATACCACTGACGAATCAGTGACCTTTACGAGTTAATTCATCACCTTGGAATTTTTCATATCGACAAATGACATTTTAATTCATTAATTACGTTGCAAACAAACCTTTCATTTCCTTAAAATGGCCGAATATTAAAAATTTCGACGCCCAAACATTCCTCCGACAAGTTGTAAACCGATTTCAAGTGTCAAGGACTTGACCTCGTGACCTTTGGATGTGCGAAATAGTCCGAAAAGGTCAAAATCCGCGTAACCGATCATTTTTCTTTTAAATGAATAACATGGGCAATCTGAGTGGTTTTATTGATTTATTTCTTATTTTCAATTATTTTCAGGTGAAATGTTGTTTGCAATTGTTTATAAATAAATTGCAGAATAATGCAATGAGCAAAACATCGCGTTGGGCCAAAAGTAGGCCAATTTTATACGATCGATGATAAAGGTTTGCACAAAACGAATAACTTTTACAAGGTGCTTGCGCATTAATGATATGGATATTTCAATTTATTGGATAAATGTATCATTTCTGGATATATCGTGCACTGTGTTTTGAAGTTTTATCTAAACTGTCTTACAAATGCATAAGATAAATACTTCCCATTTTAATTTCAAATGCTCGAATTTTATGAAGATCTACATGTACCTGTCCTCTCTGAATGTCAGTCGGACTCCTCGTGTGATTACATACATGAGCTCGCTACAGCCGGCAGAGCACGGACTGTATTACGCATGCCCTCTTTTTATATCCATTTACATATTCATCTGTGTCTCTGGGGCCTCTGCGTTTTGCGGTCTTGTTTGTGTGATGTCATCTTACAGTGAGGAGGTTGTTTTACACCACAATTGTACGTTCTTCGAGACCTCTGGGTAATTGGAGAAGTGAGAGGGTTGTGCGCACGTAATCCAGGATAACCACACCATTTGCTACTTGCGTGACAGATGGCCGTCCAAAGTCGGCACCGGTTACCCATTGGTCTCGTCGGTTTATGTGTATTCTTTTGTGTTTGATGTTTGCATGTCGTCGTGTCTCTTTTCCGTCTCGTGCTGTACTCGTCTTTTGTGTTTTTGCATCGGGTGTTTTGGTGTTTTACTGTTGATGCTGCAACGGGGTCTTGTTGGAGATCTCCTCCCTTCTCTTTATGTAAATTATTAACTTGATGAATTTGACAAAATAAATTATAAGCTCTCACCCACTTGTTTCTTTTTTATGTCCAGCTACTGTTGGTGATGAAAATCACTATCTTTTATATTGATTTTAGATTTATAAGTAAACAGTGGATCCAGAATCTCAGATACCGGTTGTGGTGGTGGTGGGGGGGAGGGGGGATCAAACTCTGTCCGGCCGAGCGGAGGAATCCCGGGGTAGTTACAGCGGCAACAGAGTCGTTTGCTATTCGGTCTCTCAGTTGCCACTGTAATTACAACCAGGGAGGGTGTTACCCCTCCCATTGGTGGTGGTTGGGGGCCCCTCCCCCGAGAAATATTTGTTAAAAGGAGGCAAACTTGTGGCATATTTGATCTGAATATTAGAAGGGATCAAGCGTATGATTCTGTATCAGCAAACGATGGATTGTGTGCTGAACAAAAGTAAAACCAGCTGTTATATCAATTTTGACATTTTCTTATGCTAATACCATTTTTTCTTCGGGGTGTCGAAGTCAATATAACTTCCAAGTTTCTCTCAGGAAATGGGCGGATAAGGCATGGTCCATTTGATATTCAAGGGGGGGGGGGGGGGGGGCTTGGGTTTTTTGTCGGAGCAAGATTATTTTTTTCATCCCAGACCGGGGCAAAATTATTTTTTTCTGGCAAAGTTGTAGCAAGGAAATTTTTTTTTAACAAAGTGATGCGCATATTAAGAATTTTTGTGTTTTATCAATAAAAATTATTTATATTTTTACTCGAAACTCTAAATATTAATAAATTAGTTTATTTTTATGCAAGTATTCAATTCACTTTTAAACAGAGAGATAAAAGATTTTTACAATAGTCAATACAATTCTCAGTACCGGTATTTTATATAAGGTGCATGTATAAGAGGGTCTGAGGGGAAGGTCTCCTAGACAATTTTTTAAATGTTACTAAGAATTGTAAATTGGTGAATAACTGAAGTTCTCATTCCAAGCTTACAATAACATGACTCTATGGGATACATGCAACATGTACGTATTAACAGCAATACATAATTATTGATAATTTGGTAATATATTTAAGGTTTTAAGGAAGCCCTTTTTCATTCACATGCATGTACATGTATAACGTTTGGTATCTTCAAATATCTTAACTTAAAATGCTATTAGTAAATAATTTTTGATAGAAAACTATGGCGAGCGAAGCGAGCCAAAAATTTATGATACAATTTGAAAACTGCGGCGAGCGAAGCGAGCCGGAAAATTTTCAAGAATTTTAGTGAAATTTTATGGTAGATCTTCAAATTCAGATTATTTGTAAGAGCAAGATTATTTTTTTCTGTCACACCATAAGCAAATTTATTTTTTTCATCAAAATTGAGAGCAAAATTATTTTTTTCGAAAAAAAACCCAAGCCCCCCCCCCCCCCCCCCCCCCCCCAGAATATCAAATGGACCGTGCCTAAGGAAAGTTAACCAAGTGTTCAGTCAATATCCAGGGAGATCCAGCCTATGGGTATTTTTTACTATATGAATAATATAAGTGTCAGTGATATGCCGAAAATTTTCTAACAATCGGTCGCTTTTGTTGATCGAAATGTCAAAATGAACTACAATGACTGAGAAGACTCAATAAGAAATATCGTGCTATCAGGGACGTTATACATATTTTATATACCTTCCTGGTGCTATATAACATGATTTTCTTCAAATATTATATTCTGGATTTATCAGACCGTAAACACGTGGGCTGGCCAGAGAAATCGAACACTCACTCTCACTTTCATAGTATAATTGACAGCGCCGCCGTAATAGAAATAGTTTAAATCAGCTTTGTCAGTATAGTAATATTATAGCAGGATATTTCTTTTGCCATAATTACATTTTCTAAACACGGTACTTTGTGAATGTTACCGAGAAAGCTTTGAGCATTTCTCAAAGATGGACTGGTTCGTGTAATTCAGTCGACAACGATAACTTTTTGTGAGAGAATATTGAATTTTCAATACCCAACCTTGTAAGTGGATACCGAGGGTTAATGAATAGAGCTACACAATGATCACAGCAGACCATTCACGCACACGACACCAACAAACAACGGACAGGCCACAGCTATACAAACGACACAATAATCACAGCAGATCATGCACACAACATCAACAAACAACGGACATCACACAGAGAATAATGAGGACTAATGGTTTTTAATTTACAAACTCTACTGAGGAGAGAGTCAGGAAATTATCTCCATCAGGACAACTACACAGCAGATCACACACACCACATCAACAAACAACGGACATCACACAGAGAATACTGAGGACTAATGGCTTTTAATTTACAAACTCTACTGAGGAGAGAGTCAGGAAATTATCTCCATCAGGACAACTACACAGCGATCACAGCAGATCATACACAAGACATCAACAAACAACGGACATCACACAGAGAATACTGAGGACTAATGGCTTTTAATTTACAAACTCTACTGAGGAAAGAGTCAGGAAATTATCTCCATCAGGACAACTACACAGAGATCACAGCAGATCACACACACGACATCAACAAACAACGGACATCACACAGAGAATACTGAGGACTAATGGCTTTTAATTTACAAACTCTACTGAGGAGAGAGTCAGGAAATTATCTCCATCAGGACAACTACACAGCGATCACAGCAGATCACACATACCACATCAACAAACAACGGACATCACACAGAGAATACTGAGGACTAATGGCTTTTAATTTACAAACTCAACTGAGGAGAGAGTCAGGAAATGATGTCCATCAGGACAACTACACAGCGATCACAGCAGATCACACACACGACATCAACAAACAACGGACATCACACAGAGAATACTGAGGACTAATGGCTTTTAACTTACAAACTCTACTGAGGAGAGAGTCAGGATATGATCTCCACCAGGACAACTACACAGCGATCACAGCAGATCATACACACGACATCAACAAACAACGGACATCACACAGAGAATACTGAGGACTAATGGCTTTTAATTTACAAACTCTACGGAGGAGAGAGTCAGGAAATGATCTCCATCAGGACAACTATACAATGATCACAGCAGATCATAGACGCATACGACACCAACAAACAACGGACATCACACAACTATACAAACTACACAGCGATCACAGCAGATCGTACACGCACACGACATCAACAAACAATGGACATCACACAGCTATAAAAACTACACAACGATCACAGCAGATCATACACACAAACGACACCAACAAACAACGGACATCACACAGATATACAAACTACACAGCGATCACAGCAGATCATACACACAAACGACATTAACAAACAACTGACATCACACACCTATACAAACTACACAGTGATCACAGCAGATCATACACGCACACGACATCAACAAACAACGGACATCACACAGCTATATAAATTACACAGCAGATCATACACACAAACGACACCAACAAACAACGGACATCAAACAGCTATACAAACTACACAGTGAACACAGCAGATCATACACGCATACGACATCAACAAATAACGGACATCACACAGCTATATAAACTACACAGCGATCACAGCAGATCATACACACAAACAACACCAACAAACAACGGACATCACACAGCTACTAGTATATAAACTACACAGCGATCAAACACACAAACAACACCAACAAACAACGGATGACACCAAAGCTTAATCTTCAAAATGGGTCTTAATGAATATGTGTACCAAATTTCATGTTTTTTATCAAAAAGTGAACGATTGATGCTAGAATCTGCTGGACTAGTAGATTATTCATGAGGGTAAAATTTCCTTTAAATTATTGATTATGGGGTCAAAAAGTCAACGAAATATTTGCTCGCATAACAATCAGAGTTTCCCCCTGATCGATTATTCAATATTGATGTAAAGTGATGATGTTGGGGTCAAAAGGTCAACTTTTGCATTAATGATTAACAAAATTTAAAGAGTATTTTGGCGACAGAATTAACTCAAATAACTCTGATAGGTCATCAAAGAAGAAAGAAGGATCTTTATTGATTTCGGGGTCAAACTTGGCATGCATGGAGAACAAGGCCTCAACACCAAAGCTCCAATTAATCTTGACCTGAAGTGATGAAACAATTTAGGATAGTAACTTTCATACTTTTTTGGCATATTACATTGTTTAGATTTGAGGATCACTGACGAGGGTTAAGTACCCGAAACGTGCATGTCTGGTCCATGTTGCCAATTTATCTGTTCTTAAATGATGCTATTCAATTTGAAGACGTTTACACTTAAGACTAGTCAGGGCCAAGAAGTAATTTGAGTGGCAATCTGCCCTACCACTCAAAAGTCATGACCAGGGTTAAAGATTTTCAGAAGTAGGCCAATCTCCAAGGTAAAAAATGTTAGTACCAACAGAAAGGTCTTGTCACATAGTGAAATGTGAAAGCTCTAACACTTACTATTAATGAAAGAGATGAGAAACAATGAGTTAGCCCAAAATGGTAACATACTTGCATTCTTCAATATGAAGACACATGTACATGTATGCATGCCGAACACTGGTACATGTAATTTTCTTGGTATGTTTTGAGGAAGGCAGGACATACAGGAAATAAGAGAACTAATGAACATTGGTCATTTCATGTACTTAAATTATTTATTGACATCTTCATGTTGGCATTTATCATAAACAACATCAGAAAAGGCAGATATAATATAATGATTTCATCAATGAACAAAGTAAGTTCATTAATTAAAATTTCCTTCCATATTACATAATTCTAAAAAAAAATTTACAACCTTATCAAGTGATGAAGTTGCAAAAGAATAAAGCTAGATGCAAGAATTGTTTGAAAAAAATAGCAATCCAAGGAATGCTTGTGTCGCCTGCGAAGCGGCCTATTCTAGGAGGTAAATCACATGGTTCAAAATTACTGGTATCACTATAAAAGTCTTGTCTAATGAAATTCGTATGTGAAATATCAGACCTCTTATTTACCAATTGAAAGATATGGTCAATCTCAAATTTTCAGAAAATAGTGTCAATCAACTAGGTCAAGGTCACTACCTAAATACTTAGGTAACAAAACAAAGGTCACATCATAAGAAATATATGTGTGAAGTATTAAAGCCTTATATCACTTAGCAATCAAAAGATATACGCAATCCTTAGAAAAAAGGTCAAATATGTAGGTCAAGGTCACTAGGTAAAAAATTATGGTATGTTTAAAAAAGTCTTGTCACAAAGAATACACGTGAAATATCAAAGACCTATCACTAACCTATCAAAAGATATAGCGAATCCAAACTTTTTTTGAAAAATAGGTCAAATATCTATGTCAAGGTCACAAGGTCAAAAATCATGGTATGTGCAGAAAGGTCTTGTTACAAGGAATACACAAGTGAAATTTCAAAGCCTTATCCCTTACCAATCAAAAGATATATACAATCTTAATTTTTTGTTAAAGTAGGTCAAATATATAGGTCAAGGTCACTAGGTCAAAATTATGGTATGTGTAGAAAGGTCTTG
Organism: Pinctada imbricata; assembly: GCA_033119305.1. NCBI lineage: Eukaryota > Metazoa > Mollusca > Bivalvia > Pterioida > Pteriidae > Pinctada > Pinctada imbricata. The sequence goes on from VSWD01000006.1 coordinate 46,106,235, forward strand.
TTACAATCAGTACACATGTGAAATATCAAAGCCCTATCACTAACCATTCAAAAGATATAGCAAATTTTAACTTTTTTTGAAAAGTAGGTCAAATATCTAGGTCAAGGTCACAAGGTCAAAAATTATGGTATGTTTACAAAGGGTTAGTCACAAGGAATACATGTGTGAAATTTCTAAGCCCTATCCCTTACCATTCAAAAGATATAAGCAATCTTATTATTTTTGAAAAGTAGGTCAAATATGTAGGTCAAGGTCACTAGGTCAAAAATTATGGTATGTGTAGAAAGGTCTTGTCACAAGGAATACACATGTGAAATATCAAAGCCCTATCACTTACCATTCAAAAGTTATGGGCTGTGACACCCAAAGTGTGACAGACAGACAGACGGACTGACTGACGGACGGACGGACGGACGGACAGACGGACAACGGACAAAGTGATCCCTAAGTGTCGCTTTGCTTCGCAGGCGACACAAAAATCATATCTCAGTGACATGAACTGTTGAAAAATACACAAGTTGGCAATAAAATTGATACTTATGAAAATTCCAAATCTCTATTTCTAGAATTACTTGATAGCTGAATAATATAACTCTAACATTCAAACTGGGGAAATATATATCCATTGAATTGTTAATTGACAAAAAAAAATTACGTGCAAAACAAATACAATACAGCATTGATTTTCAGTCAGTTTTAAAAGTACTTGGATTATTTGTGTTATGAACTTAAAACAGAAATATCTATACGAGATAAATTTTCAGAAAAAGGTTGAAATAATAAGATCTGAGGGAAGTACAATTGTCATAAGAATTTTTACTTAAGGTCAATAAATAAAATTGCCTCATTGACTACTTTCAATTTGACAGAACCAAAGATGCAATTTTTAAAAGTTGGCTTCAATGGTAATCTAACACTGAGCTTAAACATAGGACACACATAAATATATTATCATATCTGTAGGTAGATCAAATTCTGATGTTGTTGTTATTAAATAGAAAGACAGAATAGCAAACAGGGTAGTTCATATTTGATTTAAATAGATAATTTAGATCTTTTCATCAAGAGTTATGTCCCCATTATTGCACCACCACAATCATCTAACAGGCTTCATGTTCCAGAGTCCATCATTAAGATAATGTATATTCTCTATTCCTATCCCTTTGTTCTTTGATAATCTGAAAATCAAAGAAAAATAAAAATTATGCCGTAATCATTACCAGTAGTGAATCACCATTTTTTTGTGAGTTACATATTGAACAATTTTCAATCCTGACTGTGTAATAATTCCATAACTTGCGTAAAACATTGAAATTCTAAAAACTTTTAATTTGACATTCTATTTTCCTTTTCATTCCTCAATAAATTTATGTGTACATGTAGATGCAAGGTTTGGATGATTAATAAATTTAATGAGAAGAATACATACTTTAAAAACCAAAATTAGAATATTTTAACCTTTTTATGAAAATATCATATGAACACCCTGTGATACAAAAATACCCTTACATTTCTTCTGTGGACATTTTTGTCAATCCCACTGCCACAGCATGTTCTTTACCCTCTGCCATCACACCTACAACCAGTTCTTTGTCCAGCTTTGTCATCCTGGCACCTGGGGAGGTCAAACCCGGACACATGATATTGGCACCACTAAGTACGAACCTTATAGCACCTTTATCAACCTGCATGTGTGGCAGTATGAAAGGATCTGAAAATAAACATAACCTTATAGCACCTTTATCAACCTGCATGTGTGGCAGTATGAACAGATCTGAAAATAAACATAACCTTATAGCACCTTTATCAACCTGCATGTGTGGTAGTATGGAAGGATCTGAAAATAAACATAATTTTAGAGCACCTTTATCAACCTGCATGTGTGGCAGTATGAAAGAATCTGAAAATAAACATAACCTTATAGCACCTTTATCAACCTGCATGTGTGGAAGTATGAAAAGATCTGAAAATAAACATATCCTTATAACACCTTTATCAACCTGCATGTGTGGAAGTATGAAAGGATCTGAAAATAAACATAATCTTATAGCACCTTTATTTACCTACATGTGTGGCAGTATGAAAGGATCTGAAAATAAACATAACCTTATAGCACCTTTATCAACCTGCATGTGAGGAAGTATGAAAGGATCTGAAAATAAACATATCCTTATAACACCTTTATCAACCTGCATGTGTGGAAGTATGAAAGGATCTGAAAATAAACATAACCTTATAGCACCTTTATCAACCTGCATGTGTGGCAGTATGAAAGGATCTGAAAATAAACATAATTTTAGAGCACCTTTATCAACCTGCATGTGTGGCAGTATGAAAGGATCTGAAAATAAACATAACCTTATAGCACCTTTATCAACCTGCATGTGTGGCAGTATGAAAAGATCTGAAAATAAACATAACCTTATAGCACCTTTATCAACCTGCATGTGTGGCAGTATGAAAGGATCTGAAAATAAACATAACCTTATAGCACCTTTATCAACCTGTTTGTGTGGCAGTATGAAAAGCTCTGAAAATAAACATAACCTTATAGCACCTTTATCAACCTGCATGTGTTGCTGTATGAAAGGATCTGAAAATAAAAATAAACTTATAGCACCTTTATCAACCTGCATGTGTGGCAGTATGAAAGGATCTGAAAATAAACATAACCTTATAGCACCTTTATCAACCTGTTTGTGTGGCAGTATGAAAAGATCTGAAAATAAACATAACCTTATAGCACCTTTATCAACCTGCATGTGTTGCTGTATGAAAGGATCTGAAAATAAAAATAAACTTATAGCACCTTTATCAACCTGCATGTGTGGCAGTATGAAAAGATCTGAAAATAAACATAACCTTATAGCACCTTTATCAACCTGCATGTGTGGCAGTATGAAAGGATCTGAAAATACACATAACCTTATAGCACCTTTATCAACCTGCATGTGTGGCAGTATGAAAAGATCTGAAAATAAACATAACCTTATAGCACCTTTATCAACCTGCATGTGTGGCAGTATGAAAGGATCTGAAAATAAACATAACCTTATATCACATTTATCAACCTGCATGTGTGGCAGTATGAAAAGATCTGAAAATAAACATAACCTTATACATGTAGCACATTTATCTACCTGCATGTGTGGCAGTATGAAAAGATCTGAAAATAAATATAACCTTATAGCACCTTTATCTACCTGCATGTGTGGCAGTATGAAAAGATCTGAAAATAAACATAACCTTATAGCACCTTTATTTACCTGCATGTGTGGCAGTATGAAAAGATCTGAAAATAGACATAACCTTATAGCACCTTTATCTACCTGCATGTGTGGCAGTATGAAAAGATCTGAAAATAAACATAACCTTATAGCACCTTTATCAACCTGCATGTGTGGCAGTATGAAAAGATCTGAAAATAAACATAACCTTACAGCACCTCCATCAACCTGCATGTGTGGCAGTATGAAAGGATCTGAAAATAAATATAACCTTACAGCACCTCCATCAACCTGCATGTGTGGCAGTATGAAAAGATCTGAAAATAAACATAACCTTATATCACATTTATCAACCTGCATGTGTGGCAGTATGAAAAGATCTGAAAATAAACATAACCTTATACATGTAGCACATTTATCTACCTGCATGTGTGGCAGTATGAAAAGATCTGAAAATAAACATAACCTTATACATGTAGCACATTTATCTACCTGCATGTATGGCAGTATGAAAAGATCTGAAAATAAACATAACCTTATAGCACCTTTATCAACCTGCATGTGTGGCAGTATGAAAAGATCTGAAAATAAACATAACCTTATAGCACCTTTATCTACCTGCATGTGTGGCAGTATGAAAAGATCTGAAAATAAACATAACCTTATATCACATTTATCAACCTGCATGTGTGGCAGTATGAAAAGATCTGAAAATAAACATAACCTTATAGCACCTTTATCTACCTGCATGTGTGGTAGTATGAAAGGATCTGAAAATAAACATAACCTTATAGCACCTTTATCTACCTGCATGTATGGCAGTATGAAAAGATCTGAAAATAAACATAACCTTATAGCACCTTTATCTACCTGCATGTGTGGCAGTATGAAAAGATCTGAAAATAAACATAACCTTATAGCACCTTTATTTACCTGCATGTGTGGCAGTATGAAAAGATCTGAAAATAAACATAACCTTATAGCACCTTTATCTACCTGCATGTGTGGCAGTATGAAAAGATCTGAAAATAAACATAACCTTATATCACATTTATCAACCTGCATGTGTGGCAGTATGAAAAGATCTGAAAATAAACATAACCTTATACATGTAGCACATTTATCTACCTGCATGTGTGGCAGTATGAAAAGATCTGAAAATAAATATAACCTTATAGCACCTTTATCTACCTGCATGTGTGGCAGTATGAAAAGATCTGAAAATAAACATAACCTTATAGCACCTTTATTTACCTGCATGTGTGGCAGTATGAAAAGATCTGAAAATAAACATAACCTTATAGCACCTTTATCTACCTGCATGTGTGGCAGTATGAAAAGATCTGAAAATAAACATAACCTTACAGCACCTCCATCAACCTGCATGTGTGGCAGTATGAAAGGATCTGAAAATAAACATAATCTTATAGCACCTTTATTTACCTACATGTGTGGCAGTATGAAAGGATCTGAAAATAAATATAACCTTACAGCACCTCCATCAACCTGCATGTGTGGCAGTATGAAAAGATCTGAAAATAAACATAACCTTATACATGTAGCACATTTATCAACCTGCATGTGTGGCAGTATGAAAAGATCTGGAAATAAATATAACCTTACAGCACCTCCATCAACCTGCATGTGTGGCAGTATGAAAGGATCTGAAAATAAACATAACCTTATAGCACCTCCATCAACCTACATGTGTGGCAGTATGAAAGGATCTGAAAATAAACATAACCTTATAGCACCTCCATCAACCTACATGTGTGGCAGTATGAAAGAATCTGAAAATAAACATAACCTTATAGCACCTTTATTTACCTGCATGTGTGGCAGTATGAAAAGATCTGGAAATAAACATATCCTTATAACACCTTTATCAACCTGCATGTGTGGCAGTATGAAAAGATCTGAAAATAAACATATCCTTATAACACCTTTATCAACCTGCATGTGTGGCAGTATGAAAGGATCTGAAAATAAATATAACCTTACAGCACCTCCATCAACCTACATTTGTGGCAGTATGAAAAGATCTGAAAATAAATATAACCTTACAGCACCTCCATCAACCTACATTAAAGGATCTGAAAATAAATATAACCTTATAGCACCTTTATCAACCTGCATTTGTGGCAGTATGAAAGGATCTGAAAATAAATAAAACAGATTCATTGTTCAAGAACACATAAGTCACGTGCTTCAACTTCATTTAACTATGATGGCATCATGAAATCATGTGCTTTAGCCTATAGGATATAAAAACTGTAAAGGTGGAAATTTTCGCATGGGGGCAATTTTTGCGTTTTTCGCAATGTATTATTTTTGTTCTTTTTGTATTGTAATGTATTGTACAGAAAATTTGGTTTGGCTACCCAGCCTTATCATCTACCATTTAAGAATTATGCCCAATTTCAAAGTTTTTAAGAAGTAGGTCAAAGTCCAAGGTCAAAAATCTTGGTATTGATAAAAATGTCTTGTCCTAGAGAATATCAGTACACATGAGAAATATGAGAATCCTATCACCTACCATTCAAAAATTATCCCAAATATATTTTTTTTCAAAAGTAGGTAATAGTTTAAGGTCAAGGACACTAGGTCAAAATTTTATGTATCAGCATAAAGGTCTTGTCACAAGGAATATGCGAAGGAATATGAGGTCACTAGGTCAAACTTTTTTTGTATGCGCAGAATGGTCTTGCCATAACGTATACTTGTGTAAAATATACAACTCCCTATCTCTTACAGCTACCAAGTTCTGGCCTGTGACAGACAGACATATGGACAAACAGACAGACAGACACCAAACAAAGTGATCTCTAAATGTCTATATTCTTTGCAAATAACACAATAAGGTGAGGAATTTAAACTTGAAGCATCTTTATATACTTGTATACAAATGTATGTGGTACCCATAATAATAAAGCATCTTATGTTTGTTTTCAGATCCATTCATACTGCCACATATGCAGGTTGATAAAAGTTCTATTTAGGCACATTTACTCAAAAGACATCTGAGAAATGGTAAATGTAAACATAGTGTACAAGTTAACTGTTAACCACATGTACCTCAAAACGTTTAGACAAGACCACTTACATTTGTCAAACATGCACATAAGAAATATCATCAGGACATAATTATACATGTATGTGTTAAGATTTCTCTCTTTTATTTATACAATTACTGTTTTTTGGAATGTGATAATACTGTGATAACCTACAATGGATCCAGAAATTATATAATGCTACTGCACATTATGGTACATAATTTCTGGATCCATTGTAGGTTATCACAGTATAATCACATTCCAATAAGACAGTTAATATATATATATTTGCATTCTACTTTTTCATGCTTAAATGACATTAAAATATGTTTAAACTCCATTGCTAAGGCTCTGTTACTACATGATGTCATGGTACAAAAATCAAGCCACCTCTTTTTTACTCTTATAATCACAATGTAAATTCTATACAAATGAATGGGCATACCTAAATATAAGCTTGATAACCAGATCAGCATTTAGTACTTACATTTATGTAACAACTTTAGGGTGGGCATATAAGGACCGTCTCGCTGTCTGAAGAATACAGGTTCTCCTGCTGAGTTTGACAGGATTTCTATATGTTCATGACTGAGAAAAAAAGTGAAAACATCATGCTTTGTAATACTGGCAATGACTGACATATTATATTTATTTTTCTCCAGATAAATTGTTAGTCCTTTTAGAATTGGTTGTTGAAGCATCTCAGCAGCTAGGTTATATAAATAGAACTAATAAAATATCAGCTAGGCTAGTTGAATACATGGATCTTCTCTACATTTTGTTATTTTACTGGTTCAAATTATTCTTCTGTTACATGTATATAGCATGTTGCATTTTAAGAGATGTTCAAAACATGCATTCAGCTTCAAAGAGAAAGACAGATAATACAAACCAACTTGTTGATCACTAATACATAGAAATATAAACAACAAATGCCAGTTTTCATTGCCAAGGCAACAAGGTCAAGTCAACATGACAGCTTCACACCCTGACATTCTGCTGTTTCATGAAATCATTTTTATCATATGACTCAATTAAAAATCACCATTTGATTATCTTTAAGTCTCCCTTTTTTGGTATAATCTGATCCAAATATTGCTCGATGTGAGGATAGTTCTCTAGCAGTGTGTTCCTTATTCCTTTTTGTACAGAAGATTTAGCATTGTTAACACCAGACACCATCTCACGATCATCAAATCTGCAAAGAAAATAAACTCTGTTTTAGTAAATTGTAGTTTAAAGTATTTAACAAAAACATTCCATTTCAGTATATATCTCATAATGAGTGTAACGATAAATTATGATTTGATATATTTTGCTATTCAGTATTGCTGCTACAAGATTCAAGATTATTTATTTCAAAATCATGGCCCTTTATAGGGGCATAACACCGGACATACATGATTACATTTAGATAAAGTAACATAATATAGTTGTGAAATACGAAACACACACAAAAAAAGGAAAAAAAAAAAATAGACAATATAGTAGCTACTCATAACAGTACATGTATTAAATGATTATCTTTCTGTGACATTTAAATCGTTGATCTATAAACAATTCATATTATTATGTAATCATTAAATTCAAATACTATATGTTAAAGACAATATAGCTAAATAATTTCCATGGACACCAGTCACATTTATCCTTGACATGAAGAAAACAGATTTAGTTTACCTACCAGTAGGCTTAAAATGAAATAGCAAAAGCGTAGGGCGTTATTATATAAAGGTAAAAACTCATAAAAAATACGCAAAAATCGTAAATGTAGGCAGGTCTGTCGAGTTAAAGCCTAGGTTAAAATTTCTGACGGTAAAAAAAAAACCCAAAACAGACAGACAAGTAGAGCTTAAATTCACAGGTATTCCAATATTCGTGACATGTATTCGATTCGTATTCATATATTCATTATTACAAGGACTTTTAAGAGCGTCCTCAAAATAGGATGTCTGACCATTGGATTTATTTGAAAAAAAATTATACTTGGTAAAATTAACAATCGTTAAAGCTTAACGTTTGCATGGAGTAAACAATTGTAACTCTAAAACATCCTGTAGGCATGCAAGTCGTGGTCCCAACTAGCTGCACTTGCCAGTGATGTACGTGGCATCCGCAGACTTGAACGTGCAACCCCCCCCCCCCCCTAAAAAACTGGGAACATCATGGGATATATTAGAAGTATCCCGTATGTGAACATGGAAATTATACGGAGACATGCAGTACATTGTATGCACGACGAATCTTGCACACATGCTTGTTTAAAAGAGAGGTTTAGTTACATGTGCTTTCAATGTGTATGTATGACTTACAAGTGCACGTCACAGTTTGACTTCATAATCCGAAGACGTCGTTTAGTTATATGTATGAACTGGAGAAGGTCTAAGTATAGCTGTGTAGTAACTAGCTTCTTTTCAATCAGTTTAATCTGCGAGAAATGTACATCGAGATTTGTAAAACCTGTACATAATGAAAGTTAGAATCCTAAACATACTTTATAACACCGAAATCTGGAAGTTCAATCAATGATAAGTGTGGAAATTTTCGAAGAAGTCAACCGTTCTGTCATTACGTATAGAGCGTCATTTACATGTCCATAACATGTAGCTATGCGTAACGCTATGACATCATTTGATTAAAGACTGCAGGAAGTGATGCCTTTATACATACACGTTAACGCTCTAAAACTTGAAACTAAACCTCTCTAATATAAAAACCATGTACGTATAATGACCAGCGCTACTGGATGTTTTCAATATTGACATCTTTTCCGTGTGCATAAGATAACACTGTCTTGTTAACCTTAGTTACAACATTCTTTAATTAATTGTCTTTCTTTCTCTTCAACATGTTCAAGGCACAATATTGCCAAACCCATGCTGAGTGTTTGTAATACAGGCACTTAATAAATACTAAAGAATATTTGAATACCAATTTTCCATTCAAATATTCGCTCAAAACTATTCATTCACGAATATTCCAACGAATATTTTGAGGCAGTAACTTATACAGTGCAACAAATAACATGAGCTCTGTAGAGCTCTTCAAGTGGACTACAAACGGACAGGAGAAAAAACCATAAGCCCTGAATCTCCAATTACAAAAAACATGTACAAGGGTAAAAAAAAACAACAATCATGCATCATATGGCAAAGGAAATTTGCACTAATTAAGAAATCTAAATACTTAATTCATAAGATTAAAGACAAACTATTATTTAGTACGCACTTTTTGAACATCTTGATCTCTTAATAAGCGAAAACTTTACAAAAAATCTTTCAGACTGTCTCAAAATCACGTTTTATTTTTGCAGGAAACCAATTCTCACATTGTAAATAGAAAAATGAAATGGGGTCACATATCCGGATATTCGTGTATCGGCAAGTTCGTGCGTCGGGTCGTCTGTCGTCGGTTGGAGGATGGTAGACTTGCTCAAAACAAAGAAAAAACACATAAGAACAAAACACGACTAAAAAAGAAATGAAGAATGTAGTTTAGAAAAAAATACCCAGATGTTTCACCCCTTCTCTCTTAGTTACTTTGACCTTGGGGCAAGATGATATGACACCTTTGAGTCATAAGCAACACCACAGTTAAACATGTAAGTGCTTCAAAATGAATCCGATGCAACTCTAGCTAGGCGACCACGCAGACAACGTCGATCGGTTTTGAACCCAAAGTCATCAAACAAAACATAAATTCTTTCAAAATTTAAATGTGTTTTCTGCCCCAAATCAAAGAGTTAATTGTTTTTATAATTCACGAAAAATGTAATTTTCAAAGTAAGACGATTATGTCAGATTCCTCAGAGTCAAATAATTAATATGAAGTTGCAGCTTCTTTGTTTTTCTTCATGGCTGGCTGGTACATTTGTAGCTTGAAATCTCAATTCCAAAAGGACGCAAAACAGATTAAAATACAAACCAACCAAATCAACTAGACATTCTGCAAAAAGAGAAGCAAAAATGTACCAAAAATGGAGATGAGATCAGGTGTCCGGGGAGAGTAAGTATCTCCTGCTTGGCAGAAACACCCGTGCAAAAAATATATATTTAGGTGAATGTATCAAACTCGTTATTTTATGGTGGTTCTAACCTAAAATATCTTTTAACATTGAGATCAATATAGTACATCGTATTTACATGTACATATTGTCGTCCAAAAATTCGTGGTGAAGTTCTACAAAAATTACATCCTTTGTAAGCCAGTCCATCATCTGAGAGTTCCCGGCCCAGCTTCCTTTATCGCAGTTTTTGAATTCTATATACTTAAATCTGATGACAGTTAGACCTTCGATGCAATCATCAATGTCTACGTCTGTATAGATTGATGCTTTGTGATTTCCTTGTAGTAGATTAGTATTGAAGTCATCAAAATTGAGACTCAAGTCTGAATAGTGCAATATACAATCTTGCTTATTCAGAACTCAAATGACTATCCTCAAATTCCTTCAGATAAGTTCGGGATCCAAGTAGACACTCAAAACTTCGATCGCCCGTCCTTTATGAAACAATACTTACTCCTTTAGGCCGATCTATGGTTTTGTCATCCTATGAAGAAAAGGGAAGGATTTCCAGCATGACAACCCTGCAGACACCCAGCGAAACAAAGCCACAAGAAACTGACACAGATTGACATCAGGCAAAACTACAAACCGCACAAGGACGCTAGAATATGATCATACAAAATAATCGAAACAGACACACAGAAACATCAAACATCAAAGACAACACATAAAAGGAAGGAGACCAATGTGCACCCGGCGCCGACTTTGGACGGCCATCTGCTATTTTATTAGCAGATGGTGTAGTTATCCGGGTTACATGTGCACAACCCTCCTACTTATCCGGATACACATAGGTCTCCATAGACGCACAATTGTTGTATAAACGTTAAACTCCTCACTGTAAGGTTCCGCCTTTGCTTGTCCTTCTAATGAGTTAAAGAAGATCTGGACGATAATCTCAACAGCACTCACAATAGTGCACCAAATTGAGCAGCGACGGACCCCTAGCAGGCTAGAGGTGGGACCATGTGTCCGGGAGGAGTAAGCATCTCCTGTTGTCTAGCCGCACCCGCCGTCGATGTTCACGCACGAAAATGAAACAATATATAAAATACATACACTGTTTGAGGTTATGTCTAAATAGAAAGTGCTATGGCGACAATGTCAGGGAAAAATATTAAAAACACTTTTAAAGTACTTTCAAACCCCTCACGGGGAACTTTTTTTACGAGCTCCACATGGCAAAGGGCATAAGTGTGACACAAATGAGTTAAAGAAGATCCTAAGGATAATTTCAACAGCACTCACAATAGAGCACCAAATTGAGCAGCGACGGACCCCTAGCAAGCTAGAGGTAGAACCAGGTGCCCGGGAGGAGTAAGCATCCCCTGTTGGCTAGCCGCACGGTCCGCCGTCGATGTTCACGCACGAAAATGAAACAATATATAAAATACATGGACTGTCTGAGGTTATGTCTAAATAGAAAGTGCTATGGCGACAATGTCAGGGAAAAATATTAAAAACACTTAAGTACTGTCAAACCCCTCACTGGGAACTTTTTTTACGAGCTCCACATGGCAAAGGGCATAAGTGTGACACAAATGAGTTAAAGAAGATCCTGACGATAATTTCAACAGCACTTACAATAGAGCACAAAATTGGACAGCGACGGACCCCTAGCAAGCTAGAGGTGGGACCAGGTGCCCGGGAGGAGTAAGCATACCCTGTTGGCTAGCCACACGGTCCGCCGTCGATGTTCACGCACGAAAATGAAACAATATATGAAATACATGCACTGTCTGAGGTGTTCAACGCAATTCACTGTCTGATGTGTTCAACACACGCAATTCAGTTCTGGATTTCCAACGACATATGCGCTTTCAATATCCATTTCCAGAATATCCTAGACGTTTGTATTTGAGACGGATTGTCTGAAGGTTTGCAATGCATTTGTAAATACATCGAACAATCTAGGCAGTGAGCGGTCGAATGCTGTATAACTTATTGGACTGCTAGATCAGTAAATGTGCTCGTGGTTCTGTTTTTGTTTTTTGTTTTGTTTTGTTTTGATTTTTTGGTGGCCTTATACGAGATAGTTTGAATTTGTTAAATTTTACTCCATTTTTTTTTTTTTGCATCATAGTGAATTTAAAAGCTAAAATAATTTACCCCTTCCCCCCTTCTTATTCATTTTAGAAAAACAAAATCACGAAAACGAAAATAAATAACAAAAATACCTTCACCAAAATTCTGACTAGTTCAGGAACCTTTATTGAGTTATTCAAAGTATATAAAGACAGCATCTTCCACAAAGTCTAGAAAGATGTCAAAATCGCATAAAATATTACTTCTGCATGGAGCCAAAATTATGAAAATAAAAACAATTCTCATTCCTCTCAAAACATCCCTCTAATCATCATGATTATACATGCTTCGGTTGTGTGAAACTTGTCTGTCTTCGGGGGCGTGTCATAACCCATAATGGAATAAAATCCTACAGAGTAATAATTTATTTCATCACATGATCCACCCGCTATGCAGTTTCATATATGGAGGGGGATTAGGGTCACAATGCTATTTGACTTGCTTACATGCTTCATGCTATGTTGCTTCATTCAATGTTTAATTATGCCATGCTCATTTGTCTTGTTTTCATTTCAAATTGACTTTATTGCATTTGTCTTTCTTCTTTATGCAATGTTGCTTCCGTGCATTTTACATTTGTCCTTCGTCAATGCATAATTGTCGTTCTACCATGCGTTATGACATCTTTCATTGTGCAATCATTCTTTCGTCCTAATGCCATTATTGTTTCGTCAATGCTAACCTCAATTTTGATACCAGGTGGCGCTCCGTTTGTGTCCGTTCCTTGAAATGATCTTTGAGACGTCCCCTGTTGCAGTACTTGGAAAAATGAGTTATAAATAGCGGAAAAAGCAAAAGCCGATTGAAATATTTGAACAAAAAAAGAGAGAAGAAATTATTAAATGATAAATACTTGAGCTTTTTCTGTTTGTTTGGCTCTTTTGTTTGTTTGTTTTTTCATTGATACAGTAATAGCCATTTGGGGCTTTGAAATGTGTAAGTTTTACACAAATAATGAAATGACTTCGTGGCTCAGCGGTCAGCGTGCTATGCATTTTTTGCATTTTTTCCGCGTGGGTTCGAATCCCATCGGCTACATAATTTTTTTTTCTGAATTGTGAGTGGGAAATTATATAAAAGTCAGATTTTTTCTGAGATATCGTGGGAAAGGCGGTATTTCATATCGAAATATTCTAGATAAATTGAAACTGCCGCGCGTCCTACACTGATCGAACCTGATGGAAGCGGAGCATAAAAGTTTAAACATAGAGAAGGATCAGAGATGCACAGCATGTAATAGATCTTGAGTCCAGTAAGATCTTTGAAACTGCCGCGCGTCCTACACTGATCGAACCTAGAGATCAACATCCCCCGGCCCCATTGATTCAGTCAATAATGCAGTTTCTAGTCTCCTTTCATAATTTTGACCTTGAAAAATTTACCTTTTGACATCTCGTTGTCCTGGACAAGAGCGTAGGAGAAAGGGAGGGGGGGAGGGGGGGGGGGGGGGGGGGGGGGGGGGGGCGCGCATCTTCTCGCCAGTTCTCTATAGACTTTCTGAATAATTGAGCTATTCTGATCCATCCTTTATACATATTACTTTATCCATGTACATGAACACATTTAACTCCATCTGTATAGAATATTATTACATGTAATGATAGAGGGTATAGAAAGTATTTCCTGATAAGTCAATATTTTGCTAAAAATAATTCCTGGCTTGCTACCGCTCGCCAGACATTTAATGATTTATAAATTCATGTACTCAAAATTTAGAATTGCACCAGAAATGTTAAATTTTGTGCATACAGAACATGAAACCCCATTTTTTTTTATTCTCCCCCCCCCCCCCTGTTGTTGCTTTTTATTATTATTATTCATTTATTCTATTTTTTTTTATTTATGTATTGTTTTTTTTTTTCTTTTTTTTTTTTTTTTTTGCTTGTTAGAAATTTTTGGATGTTGTGCCCCTCCACTTTTCAGGCAGAGCTACGCCGTTGGTCCAGGACTACGCCTGCTCAGGAAAGTGGCACAAAATTCACAGCCTTTTTCAACAATCGCCAAAATTTACACCATTATTGTGTTCCTATACTCCGTGTTAGGAGCGCAAGGAAGGTATATGGCAAACTTGTCAGATTCTTCTCAGTTGTTCAGTGGCGGATCCACCGTCCCCTTTGCCGGGGGTCAAGGGGCGAATTTTGCCGATTCTACTGATTTTACTGATGTACCTGTTTTTGCCGGTGTTGTAGCATAGATCATCCCCCCGCATAGGCCATCCCCCCGGATGAACTGGCCCAGTATAGGTCATCCCCCCGGATGAACCGACCCAGTATAGATCATCCCCACGGATAAACCGGCCCAGTATAGAACATCCCCCACGGATAAAGCGGCCTAGCACAGACTATCCCCCACGGATGAAACGTCCCATCATAACTTATCCCCTCTAAACACAGTACGCTTCTTCCCCCTCAAGATGGAAATCCGTTTTGCTTCGAATATTATAATATACCAAGTTGATATAATCATAGGGGTTTTCTTCAGTTTAGGTTTTCTTTATAATTGTGTTTTTTCCTCTCGCTTACATTCCTATGTTTTAATTTCTTTTTCTTTTTACATTAAAGTACCAGAATGCAAAGGAATATGTTGTTTTATTTCCAATCATTAATTTTTGTGCAACATTTGATAATTCTTAAAACGTCTTCTCTTAATACAGTAATTTAGCAAGTTTTATTTTTTATTTTTAAAAGTGTGTTGATATTCTTTGTGTATTTATATATCAAACAAATTACATGTTCATGTACATGTATTGCCAAAATGATTTATCATGTCTACAAATCTGAGATTACCCACGAAGAAGTTTTTTTTTTTCAAAGAATATAAGATATAAGTATTTCCAATTAAATTAGTATACTGAAAAATATTTTTTCATAAAGTCTTACTAATTTCTATGTTTATATGAGGCGCCGTTTTATTATTCATTCCTTATTTTTTGATACCACAAATATATTTTTTCATCAAAATCTTAATTTTTGATATAAAAAAAAGTGATATCAAAAATTTCATTTTTTGATTTCAAAAATTTTATTTTTTGATAAAAAAAATACATTACTTGATATCTAAAAGTAAAAAAAAAACCAAAAACAAAAACAAAAGAAAAGAAAAATGGGTGTCATTCATACCCATTGTCAACTGAACCACACTGTGTTTTATGATAATACTAAGACAGTTTACGATTGGAAATCCGGAATTAGACAGGGGGGGAGGTTGGACCCGGGCCGCTTTATCTCCCGGGGGTAGTTCTATGCTGAAACTCTACAAGGGGATAAACCGTGCGGATAGAATATCCCCCTTACAGAGGGATTGTTCTATACTGGGCCAGTTCATCCGGGGGATGGTCTATGCTACAACACCGGGAAAATATTGGGTCTGTGCAGGAGCATCCCCTAAATCCGCCACTGTTGTTCGACCCAAGATCAAGGTTAAGATTGAAATCCAAGCGTGTGATGCTTGCAAGGATTGACCTTGAACAAGTCCATACTTCAAATTCAATTATTATAGAAGTTTTATCTTTTTATGCAAGAATCATCCTATTCATGGTACAAAAACGACATTGACGGGCAAAAACATTTTATAAGTACCCCCAATTTTTTCCTACATCCTCTTCTGGGCAGATGGACAAATTACATCATACATAAAATTAACAATTGGAAAAAATGTATCCTTGTCCGGGATTCGAACCCACTCGGAAAGGTGTAAAAACAGAGAAGAATGACTGTGGTGCTAACCACTACGCCACGAGATTCATCAGAAACATTTGAATTTTATAGTGTTAAAACTTACAAAAATCTGATGCATACAAAATCAAATATTTACTTATTAATTCATAATATTTTTCAAATATTTATACAACCAATCTACTTCTGTCCTCGTGCGATAATATAATTACGTTCCGAACGATACTGTAGTAGAATTTAAAAGAAATTTCTAACGACAGGGGATGTTTCAAAGTTCATTTCAAGGAACGGGCACATGCGGTCGCGCGAAGCGCCATCTGGTATCAAAATTGAAGTTAGCATTGACGAAGCAATAATAGCATTAAGACGAAAGAATAATGGCAGTAAGAAGGATGTCAGAACGCATGGTATAATGACAGTTATGCATTGACGAAGGACAAATGTAAAATGCAGGGAAGCAAAATTACACAAAGAAGAAAGATAAAGTCGATTTGAAATGAAAGCAAGACAAATGAACATCGAATAATCAAACATTGAATGAAGCAACATAGCATGAAGCATGTAAGCAAGTCAAATAGCATTGTGACCCTAATCCCCCTCCATATTCATAAAGCCATTTCATAAATATATGATATGATAACACGTTACACATCACTCTGCTTTAATGCGATTGGTCAAGTTTGGAACCTAATCACATAAACTTTGACAAGTGTGACCTTTCAAATATCGGTCAATTGTTAAATGTAGACGCGGATTCAATATCAATGATTAAAGTTGCTGTAGAATTAATTATTGTATTGAAATACTAGGCAGATTTGAAATATCTTTCTCTTACGCACAGAATATATCCATACGATGGGGAACTACTTCTCATTGCGTACCAGACGACCTGTAAGTCACGGCGTGGTTCGCCTCTAATTCTCAGAAACGTTGATTTTACGTTAGAAATACACATTTTTTTGGGGAATATCATGTGATAAAAAGAATCTCAAATGAATTTTCATTCCATACGATGTATTGTATGAAACATTTTATGCGTTTTATATCCCCTCGCCAAGGCTCGGGGATATAAAACACACAACTCGTTTCATAATACATCGTATGAAATGAAAATTCATTTGAGATCCTATATACATGTATATTATAACTTATTACATTATGAATAAAAACACAAACACTCAAAGACACAAATTCTCGGTGCCTTGGCCTTAGTGTAAAAACGATGGTCTATAATCCATGTCCTGTTCACTATTGGATGTTCTGGCGATTTATTCTGTCGTCTGAAGAATTTTGCTATAAATTATTGTTTCCGATTATTGACCTCCTATAGTCGTAACTGGAAATTAACTTCAACATACCCTATCAGCTGCCTTCAAACCGCAATATGAAAAATAAAATGTCTACGGGAAATCCCCATGTTAATTTCAAGCCGCCGCAATCTTGTTCTCCGTGTCAACAATAGTAAACAGTGACGCCAAAGCCTCCGACGTCACACATTTTCAGCGACTTTACTATAGAAAATCCCCGTAGACTTTTTATTTTCCGTCCAATTTCTAACTTAACTGACGCACAGCCAAAACAATGGTATTTTCTGTTATGACTAAAGGAGTACTATAGAATTGATATCTTTTTGGAAGATGACATTATCATATTTTAGAGAAAACCGGGAAAACAGGGTGCTCTGGAATTAGTGAACAGGACATCCATCCTTGCATTTGCAGTGAACGCCAGAGATGCAAGGATGGATTTTACTTAGAATTATTATAGATTGTTGTTTTTACACTTGATAAATACCAAGGGGCCGAAAATTTGTGTATTTGAGTGTTTGTGTTTTTATTTGTATCATCCTTTCCCTCTGGAGAAATATTTTGAATCTATAACATTATGGGTTGGGTTGTAACTTGACGGATCCGGAATGCATTTGTACGGGGGACCATCAATAATTTCTTCATTATCGATGTCCCATCAAAGACTCCGGAGAAGAAGCCAAAAAAGTATAAAAAATATAAATATATGTGAGACAGACTATGGACGGCTCACTATGACTTACAATGAGCATTTGATTCAGATGCTAAGCATCAGAAAAATAGCTAAAAGTTAATCAAGCTTTAAGATGAACCGAGTACTTTGGTTGATGTAGTAGATCTATTCCTTTGAGCAATAAAAATTCAATTGAATGAACTTATACTGCCGATTGTAAAGAAAACATATTGAAAATACGAATAGAAAATCTTCCTTTGATTTGGGTCTTTACAGTGATACACTTTAACCTTTAAATCATATGGAAGACACATGGACAAATAAACTTACAAATGAAAAGGGATTTCATATATACATGTACAACTGTGAGATATAGAATTGATGCATGGTCATGTTTTTTTTTTTTTTTTTTTTGATCAAATGATAAATATCATATGGATATCGTCTGGCATATCTAACGTAGTATAACGAAGACGATGCCGTGGGTTTCCGACGATGCAACCGAGTATGCTTGTAAATATTTCACTATACCAAAATGTTTGTATTAAAGAGATTCACATCATAATTCTCTCTCTCTCTCTCTTTCTCTCTCTCCTACTCTTTTCAAGATAGTTTCATATTATATATAATTATGTATATCATTTCATGTGTTTGTTCTGCTATCCATGTACATTGATTGTAGAGAGATGGCGTTGATAACGTTGTTAAACTTTTGCCTAATCCCATTTCGTATTGTGGAAATAAAATATGTTTAAACTAAACGGGAAGGACGATATGTATGGCAAGCCGATGAGGACCAAAATAGGCATTTTCTATTATCAGAAATTCAATTCTAAATATTAGAAATTGTTTTCTAATACATGTATAAGAAATTATTTTCTAATATAAGAAAATCAATTTCTAATATTTTGATTTTCTTATGTAAGAAATTCATTTTTTTATATAATAGAAATTCATTTTCTGATATTAGAAAATCATTTTCTAATATTACAAAACGAATTTCTTATATCAGAAAATGATTTTTTAAAATAAGAAAATGATTTTCCTGATATGAGATAATTAATTTCTAATATTAGAAATGTGAAGTTTTGTCTTTACATGTTTAAGATCCCTATATTCCTGTTCAAAGCTGAATTCTTAAGGAGCTATTAAGATAAGGGCTTGATTTAGCCCTGAAATAACTCTATTATTTCTCGTGCGCTGTCCTTCTATTTCAGGTAAAAAGTGGTCGGGATTAAAATATAAAGTATTAGAAGATTCTTAGTAGGTATTTTATTTAAATAGATTTGGTGAAAGATGTTCTAATTACAGGTTGAAGAGGTAGGGGTACTGATGAGAGAAACGTCAATAATCGAGCGAAAATTCACAAAAAAATACATTAGTTTACACAAAGTTGATGTTTCTTATGCTTCTCTACCTTTTAATGTCAAACTTGGATAAAAGAAATTAACCTTGATGTTATTATATCAATATAATTAGCTTTCAGGCGCGAAATACGCACAGTGTAGAAATAGACAACTTTCTCGTTCATTTCCTTCCTAACGGTTAATCATTTGATCGGAGCACACTCTGAATAGATTGTTACATGAAATTAAAAGAAAAAATGACAATTTTAATTTATTTTACCGCTCTAAATACTGATTTTAAAATAGTCATCCATCCCCCCTTTTTTCGTTTTTCGCATGTGGGGCATTGCCCCCCCCCCCTCGGTTCAGAACCCCACTTGGCCAGAAAATTTGTTTTATTGATATACACCTTTGGTAAAAGTGGCATTCTAAACCGAGGGGGGGGGGACAATCTTGTAGAAAAACTTTTCCGTTTTCCATTGATTTCTACAGGAAAAACGCTTATTTTAACCCCAAAATCGGTCTTATTTTGAATAATTTATCCAACCTGACAGAAGATTCATATCTGAACCAAGTTACTGCTTATTTTTACCGAAAATCTTTCTCAATTTTTGCATTTTGAAATTTCTACTACGCCTTATCTTAACAGCTCCTTTCTTATATTAGAAAATCGCTTGTTATTTCTAATATTAGAAAATGAATTTCAAATATAAGAAAATGAATGTCTTATGTAAGGAAATGAATTTCTTATATAAGAAAATGAATTTCTTTTAAAAGAAAATGAATTTCTTATATAAGAAAATGAATTTCTAATATTAGAAAATGAACTTCTAATATTAAAAATTACAGTCTTTTCTGATATTAGAAATTCATTTTCTTATATTAGAGACTCATTTTCTAATATTTGAAATTTATTTTGACTTGCCATGTTTTGTTCAAGATTATCGAAATTGTTCAATTCAAATGTAATTGTGATTCTGTATTTAAGATGTTCTTGACATGATTAAGAGGGTAGTTTATGTTTATTTTCTTTTTCTTGTTGTTCATTCTTGTTAAAGACTTCTCTTGCATGCATGAATAGAAATTTGCTCAATAGTTTATAAGGAGAGGAATTTATATAAGCTTGTAGCTTTCTTTCCAATCCTTGATTATGTATATTTCCACCTGTCATTTCTATTGAATTTGAAGTCAATAAATATGTTTAAACTAAGATGTTCTAGTTCGTGGTGTCAGTTTCATTAACGATAAACGTCAAGAATGTTTGTTGATATCTCTTTTTTTTCTGTCAAATTGGAGGGTTTGAATTGATTATCCGGATAACCAAGAGATGTACTGTCATAAACCATCCTACAAACGAAAAACTTTTAAAAATGTAACGTTATGCCAGGACTCAAACATAGTATTATGCAAAACGTGAAGGGAATAAAATATTTATTCACAATTCATTCACACAAGCGAACTTCATGGTCATTTTATGAGCCTATAGACTAAAATGTCAGTTAACTCAGTTTACAAATTGGATAACTGAATTTTCGATAAAAGCATTTATGATTAAAGTTAATTAATATTGTGTCGTTAAAAAGTAATTTTACCGAATTTGCCAATCTCGTTGTAATTTGGTCTTGAAAGTACATGTACTTATGTACGTTTATAGCAATTATTGTTATTCTGTGGTCATTCTCTCGTGTAACAACTCTGGTAAATTCACTTCTTTTTAACTTATAGTTGGTCATTAGTCATGTTTGGCTATCATTGGACTACATTTGTATTATCATATATTTTCCTTCGGGTCTAAGTATATACATGTACTACTAAATTAAACATTTTATGTTTCTAAAGCAAGTTCCAGACACGGTCAGATAATTTCTAACGTTTGCTGCTTCTATTCACAGCGAATTTGCATTTTTTTTCTTTCTTTTTTTTTCAGACAGCGCTTGTTATTGTTGATTTGGTTGACCTCACACTGCCCCTTACAGATGTTGAACATTTCACACTGTACATCCAGCAAGGTAACGTAGATCAGATGATGTTATACAAGTATATAATTACAAAGTTCATTGCCATGCTAGGTAATCGCGCGTACACGATCTCATTAGTTCACGCATGCATATAGACATAAAGGCGACTAAAATTATGAAGTACTAGTGTCGTAGTGAATAATAGCAACAAGCCAAACTCCTATAAGATGGCGACTCAGGCTATGACATGTGTTGCATTTTTTTTTTTTTTTTGCAGTTTGATACTTTAAATCCACACTGTACCATCACTACTTCCTATCTATCACTATGGTTCTGCTTATGAAACGTCGTGCTACGAATGACTGTGGCAATGGGGCTTAATGAATGTAAGTTATAACCTTGCAATTTCTTTCAGTAAATTGAATGCTTTTTATATTTCATTAACCTCATCCCCCTCCTTCAACTCTCTTCCATCTCAGGACATCGATCTAATGTCAATGGATTACGATTCTGATGAATAATTCAATTTTGGGAACAAAAGACATCACAAGGAATGTTTTTGTTATCAGACAAGTATCTCTCGAGTAAATATGCTTCACGAGGTAACGAAATCAAAGGAGATCCCAGTTAATAAACGACAGTCAAATTATCTTGAGGGATGCGCCAGGAGACGGATATAGAAGATGTAACCAATCATATTTTCAGCATCAATACTTCCGACGTAATTGCATTTCATGCGACAGGAATCATCATATAAAGTTGGGAGAAAAACAAGAAACAGGATATGTAAGACTGAATTACCAGGAAATCAAGTCAGATCTGTCATTATGAAGCTTTGTTTACTAATGGTAATATACTTTGTCGACTGAAAGATGATATTGTTAGCATGGTAAGAATTCATGAAAAAAATCTTCCTAACAGAAAATGTCAGAGGCATATAATTCTATTGCAATCTTTAAGGATCATTTACAAGAACATGAATCCGTTAATTTTTCATAGTCATTTTGTCTGTATAATAAAGAATGTAATACTGATTAGTGTTGTGTCGATTATCGCCGACGTCGGTGACGATGTCGCCAAACCTTTCCGATTACGATAATCGATTAAGATTTTGATAATCGATTATAATTGTTAAATTCTAAGAATTATATATTTGCTTAGAAAAATCTTATTTTTGCTAGAGATACAGTTCAGAAGTCGTACTTACAGCTTTAGACGTGTGATATCGTTAATTTGGGTCAGTATGAATACTCGAATAAAAAATTTCGCCGAGTTCCGATTCCCAAACTTATATATATACAAAATACAAAAAAACTCCGCAATATATATTTCTAGTTAGAATCTATCGAAGAGATATTCTTTTGAAAATACGTAAATGATGTTTAAAATTGTAAGAGTACAAGTTAAGAATGTGACGTTATACATGTAGTCTTTCCCTTTTAATTGTAAGGTTTTCATGGTATATAATTTGTTTCCAAAAACGAAAAACATCATGCTCAACGTATAAGTAACCTTGAAGTTAAGAATGAAGTTATTCACAAGGCTCCCCCATTCTGTCTGAATATCCATCAGAGGAAATTGCCATCAAAATGGGAAATGTTTTCCATTACAACGTTTGGCAGACAACCAGTTTGGTTTGTTTATTTTCTTGTATTCTGAATCAAACCTGCAAACAATAGTAATATGGAATTCCTGAAATCACTTCGACGAAAGTAAGGGGCTAACGTAATCACATTACGTTTGACCGTTTAATCTGGCATATAATACAGAACTACAAAAATCATTCCAAGGAATGCATTTGTCGCCTGCGAAACATAGCGATACTTAGGAATCACTTTTGTATAGGGTGTGACAGACAGACGGACAACGGACAAAGTGATCCCTAACTGTCACTATGCTTCGCAGGCGACACAAAATTAGGTTACTCAATCAATGGAATCCATTTAATTTTTTTATTATGAGCCATGTCTATTTTCATTCGTCCAGAGCATAAGACTAAAAGGTACAAGGATTTTCTGCGAATCGAGCGTTTGTCCTTGCGGCGCGCTCTTTCAAAAATGCTTTCCGCTGAATTCAATGAAATAGCAAAGGGCATAAACGCACATGATTAAATCAACAATGAAAAACAAATAATGATAAACAAAGGATTTACAGACACTGGTCAATGAACATGTTGGAATTGGTGGGATTAGCATTAATGAGCTGAAATAAACATGAAATGAAACACACACCACGTTACTCTCTCTCTGAAGGTCAAGCACTAGCGCTAGTTCATATTTATTTGATTATCATGCCATGACGGATGAATCACTTTGTTCCATTTATCTGTATGAAAGCAGATGTTCATTGTAATTATAGAATATTATGTCAAATCGTTGTGTCCGAACGGCGGAATGATGAACTATGTTATTGTGGCAGCTGCCATTATAACTCCTAATAGTCCTATATGACACAATTCTCTCCCTTGCTGTCCATTCCCGGGACTTTACTTTGCTCAATGAGCATTTCTCAAAACACGCCACGCACAGCAACTGGACAGGATCAGTAAAAGGAACGGTAAAACCATCGACGCAATCCCGATATCAGGACGTAAAACTCCGTACTACTTGTCAGAGCGTCAACACATCCGATAGTGTGTAAATCGTCATTGATTAGCCGATGCGGATCCTCGCAGTCCTTTGACGGTCCGTATATCGGAGGCCCGTCCGAACCGTGTTTTCCTTGACAATTTTCCATATTTCCACCGCGCACGCAGCATGTTTCCGGAACCATTGGAAACTTGAATTCACCTTTCGTATACCACACACTGTACAATTTGTATATGGCCCAGGAGAATTCAGAACTGACGTTTCCGTACGCACCACAACACTGGTAATTTTCCTGAATAGAATCAACCACGTTAGTTACGAACTCGTTCTCCGGGTTTACATCGAGATCAAATTTGTACTGTGTGATAATGGCGTTTTTAAAGGTACTTTGATTGAATGATCCACTTGCGACTTTTCCTCTCATAATAATAAGAATCGCACCTCCAACTAACAGAACGAAAGACACAAAGGCTATTCCAATAGCGTATGCGTTCAATGTAATTTTACCGAACTTAATTGTTCCTATAAGTCCAACGATCGAGACTATAATTTTCAACACGCCCAACACAATGAAAATGATTGCAATAATTCTGAGAAAGGAAAAGTTCACTACAAATTCGAGTCGTCTTAGTGAAAGATGGTGTGCTACTAACACAACAATACCGGCTATAACGAACACGACGCCAATCACAAGTGTTAATATAATGTACAACGCAAACGCAACACGTGACTTCCGGTAGGATTTGCCTTCGTACTTCCTGTTTTTCTCTTCTTCGTCATAAGGTTCACTATGTCGGCCTCTTAAGGGTAAAGTGTCCTCACTTTGAAAGTCGAGTGGTTCTTTCTCTTTTGCTTCCATTTTAGAACTATGTGGATCACAAGTCTTTTGTCATTTATATCTACAAAATAAATATAAAATACGATACGTTAGACAGGTTTGTTTATGACAAATCTAGATTTGCACTCAAAACCAAAAACTGTCGTGATTTAAGTAGAAGATTTTGTACACGGTAATTGTCCATAAATCACACTTGTTATACTGTATTCTGTATTTAATCTAATGTTATAAAATGCAGATGATACGTTCTGCACCACGATATAAATATGTACATCTTGTTAGAATATTTACCTGTTCAGAGATATCAAATAAACGCCTTCTATAGGATCGTCAGTAAAGGAAGGTAACTAAATTATTCGTCAATGTTCACATAGATCTGGTAACGTACAATCTTGTACGTTTCTTATCACATATCCACAGGAGGTTATTGATTTTTCCCAAACTATGCCAGTTTAATCTCGCTCGAATCTACAAACTTCAACATATATTAATTTATGGGGTACCTCATATATCTCTCTTCACTCGAACTTCACTTCCGACGTCCATAAACGGTCATATAGACGTCCTAAAATGTAGTGCAACAAAACAAGCATATTGCAAGAAACACAGCAATATCATGAAACTAAATACGATAATAAGAACCCAAACGAACTCTCTTACACAATATTGTCACGACAAACAAAATTCGAGCAGACAACTACAAAAATCCGTTTAGCAAATATAAGTATGATAATGACATATTATCGTATTGGACTTGTATCCTCGCAACCCTTTTTTCGTTGTGAAGTGAAGACGTGCGATAAACCCCATATAATTGCCTTTGGGCAAAGTTCTATCAACGGCTTAAACTATACCTGTGGGTTATCTATTCATGTCCAATGACCGAAAACCACAGGTAGAACGACTTTTTATCAAAATCTCAGCAGATGAAACTAGTTTAAAAATGAAATATAGAGCGTGTGCACTTGAAAGTCAAAAGTATTAAAATGACACTGCATGGGACACATTTTTGACTTGTTATGACTCGGCTGGGAAATATTTCTGTACAATTAATGAAGGTTATCATTTACAAAATATCATGACAAAAAGAGGCTTTGAAATTCAACACTTTTAATCGTACACAAAAAAAATCATAATTTTTCTTTTCGTGTTAAATTCTTAAATTGCATCAATAAAAATAACAAGAAACAAAAAGAGTAAAAATGTTACCTGTTTTATCGTTTTTCCTCCTTCTCGCTTGATGGATGAGGATTCTACGTACAAAAAAAATATGGCGGATCAGGATCAGTCGTGCGTTTACTTTTTACCTACCAATCAACGTCAGCGTTATATCAAATCTTGTACCTCGTTATGGCGCCGCGGGCGGTTTTTGACGGACTGGAACTTCACGGGTCGTGTCGTCTGATGTCCCGTATTGCCGCGAGCCACTTTTGCCTGTTGCTGACCATAAAAATGTGTAAATATAGAATGTGTTAATTTCAGATTACGATCGACAACGGTATTGTTGGCCTGGTCAAGTATGTAGGTCTACACGAACTGGTCTACATTTTATCCTACTTTGTTTGTGGCCGGAAAGATGGGATCCATGTCCTTCTGTGATTCATATTTATTTTCCAAACATCAGTGGAGAAAAAAATCAATAGTCTATGAATTTATATTCAAACCAGGAATCAATACGATAATACCATAAATGATTGTAGCAGACCGAGGAAAAAGGAGTTTGTATTTAAATGTACAATGCTCTTAATTGGTTTTTTTTTTGTTTTGTTTTTTATATACGGCCTATAATTTTATGAATGTAATTACAATTTTATGAATATTTGCATATTCAAATGAGTGTGAAATGAATTAATTGAAACTCCTTGAGTCTGAAAGTTTTACTAATGCAAAATGTACCTCATTCAAAAATATTATGGATTCTTTTTTTCATATCGATTTTTGTTAGGTTCCATTCTTATTCATAAGGACATTGCATAATGCAATACGACTCTAATATCTGAAGAATTGGGGGCGATTTTTTGTTTGTATGAAAATAACTACTTATTCTGTAAGAAACCCAAGCTTCGTGTTGTATGCACCATACACGTACACATATATATTTAAAAAGAAAAATCAAAGACCAAAACCAAAACTTTTAAAAGTAATTTAATTTGGTGGTATATTTCTGACTTCTTCATTGAAGGAGGAGGAGTATACCACCAAACTTAAGCATTTGGCAATTATTAATACATTATCCAAATGGACGATATGACAAATATGGACAATGACCATATCCCAATACACAGTGAAAAATCGATAATTCAGAAAATCATAAACCGAAGGCATACAAAAATCAAGAAAAACAGGAACCAAAGCAACAAACAAAAACCTTCACCACACGAAAAGAAGAAAACTCCTAATATGGGAGTGAGACCAGGTGCCTAGGAAGAGTCAGCATCTCCTGCCCGTCGCTTCAAGACTAATGTTCCTTTTCGTGAATCATCAAAATTAATATGTAAATACCGTGTGTCCTTTCTAAATATTCTGCAGATTCTGATTTATTCAAGGACTTCGAAAACTACAATTGGTACATGTTACATGTACATTGCTGCATCAGTGAATGGAAGGCGGACACAAAACCCAAAGCCTGGATTCAACAATATAAAATTATTGTCATTGGGCACACAAAACCCAAAGCCTGGATTCAACAATATATTGTCATTGGGCACACAAAACCCAAAACCTGGATTCAACAATATATTGTCATTGGGCACACAAAACCCAAAGCCTGGATTCAACAATATATTGTCATTGGGCACACAAAACCCAAAGCCTGGATTCAACAATATATTGTCATTGGGCACACAAAACCCAAAGCCTGGATTCAACAATATATTGTCACTGGGCACACAAAACTCAAAGCCTGGATTCAACAATATATTGTCATTGGGCACACAAAACCCAAAGCCTGGATTCAACAATATATTGTCATTGGGCACACAAACCCTGACAAAAAAAAGAACAAAGATACAGAGATTCCTAACGGTGAAAACATAAACTCTCAAGAAAAAGAGGGCAAATCTTATATATAATTAATTTTAACCGAAATTATTGTAAGTGGCGCCCATGCAGAGCCAAACAAACATCAAAGTGTCCAAAACAATCATGGAATCGAAAATATGTCAAGAAATCTTCCAGAATATATTATGAATAAACCGTATGTATAATTATCGTGCATTTAAACAAACAATATAACCCCACCACTTCCGTGTCTATGCCTTGAGAGATTTTAACTATGAAAATGCGGAGTTTCTTTGTCAAGAATCCATAGTTATTCTAAAATGTTCTATTCAATAACAGAACAGATTTGAACAAGAAGTATGCAAATATTGTGATTGTTGAGCCTTGAGCGACTCTAATCAGAGGTGACGTTTTAAAAGGATTATCTGTATGAGATCTGTCTAGGCTGTTTGTACCTTTCCTCTTACTTGCCTATTATACGAAAAGAATATAAAACCTGTCATGCGTTTGAAGTCTTTGTCCCTTTTTAATATTCATACATACAGTACCATGAACTTTACAAAGGATATATTTGTCAAGTTTCATTTATCTTTTTTTTTCTACAAAAATTAGATTAGCATGCATTTGTCATCTTGTCACCACCACCAGGGAAATATGTCCAGAGTGTGGTATAATCTAAGGGAGGGGGGGGGGGTGCTGTTTTGAAAGATGTAATGTCCCCTTTTAAGGGGTCAATAAAGCCATAATTATTTATTAAAGTCTTTCGAAGACGGCCAAGTTCGAATGGCCAAGTGACCTTGAAATATCTATTGATTAAGTATTCTTTTATTTGAACATGACATCCAACAGGCGCAAAATGATATCGCCGAGAAGCTGGATCGTCGAAAAGCTCCTATCATCTAATCAGTACTAGTACTTTTGAAGGTCGATTTTGATTTCTGTGAAACAATCTATTAAAGAAGCTTATAAACCAAGTGTGGATATTAACAGATTCCAAAGATCTCATGTAACACCAAAGTTCCGCTAGTTTTATAATGTTTTCTATCAAATCATTTGAGTTTTCGATTCATTATACAACGATTATATTTTCAAAATTGAAATTTTCCTAAGATCATTGAAAATGTCTTCATAAGAAAATGGTAATTGAAAATTTACCTTTATTGTTGTTACACTAAAACATATATTGTGAGGGAACTCTTTTTCTAGTAATTAGTGTACAGAGGAAGACGTAATTAATACGCTTTTCCAGAGCAAGCTCAAACATATACTATTTCGTTCTGAGGGCAAGGAGACTAACGGAAAAACTACTGAACCAAGCATACATTTGTGAGCAACTGACTTTGTCACTACATTTATTTGGACTATAAATAAAAAGTGTATTAAACATTATAGCGTCTCGTTGGCTAAAGTTGGAAGATATTTTAGGTTAGAACCACCAAAAACACCGAATTTGTATATTTACCGGATACGACTTCTTTTCTGTGCGGCGTAAGTGATGGGTGTTGCTAGCAAACAGGAGATGCTGACTCTCCCCGGCACCTGATCTCATCTCCATTAAGAATTCACTTTTGCTTCAAGTTGATTGTATTATTTGAATCTCCATAGAAGCTTTAAACTAGAAATTCATCGTAGGTGTCGCTGTTAAAATTAATCTTGGTGGCACCGCACACATGTAAACTTCTGTAGGTCTAACTAAATTACATATATTTGTTGTTGAAACATTTTCTAATCATTGATCCCAAAAAGCCTGCCAAACAAAATACAATAGCTAGGAATATCCGCTGAGCATATCGAATTTCAATTGCTATTTCTGACCACTTTTCTATTGTCCTTTACTAATTTCCAACATATGGTTGAAAACCATTACATGACATAATTGTCATGTAATGGTTTTCAACCATATGTTGGAAATTAGTAAAGGACACTATTTACAATATCTGCTACTAGGCAATGATCAATAAAGTAGCAAATAATTACACATTTACATGTGAAAAGTACTGGTATTGCAATGAGATAATCGAAAAAGGATTCGTAATAAATTTATTAAAGGAAAAAAACATACCTTTGTTCCCACTAATTTTTTTTAAAATAATTCTATAGAAGATCAGAAGATCCAGCTTTTACGAAGATACCAGTGGGTAAGACTTGGGATTACCTTACATTTACTGTGCTTCTGCACTGATTTGAAATTTATTTGTAAACTTTTTGATACTAAACTTGATTCCTTCTTGAACTGATGAGTATCGCCCTCTTGGCATGGATCTGTACTCAGCTGGCTCTTTTGCATATATTTAAGGTCATTTAAGAGATCGCTATTCTTATATTCACTACCAGTATTTGATTATCCTCTCTGTCGACCTTGAGCATCACTGATGACACATTATTTGTAGAAATGCACATATGGTGCACTAACTTCCTACGATAGAACATATATTTCAATATGATTACTGTATACCGTATTCCAGAAATTCACAAATCCCCTTAAATTACCATCAACGCTGAGAAGCTGGATCGTCGAAATGATCTTATCATTTAATCAGTACTAGTACTTTTGAAGGTCGATTTTAATTTCTGTGAAACAATCTATTATATAGAATATAAGCTTTATAAACTAAGTGTGGATATTAAGAAATTCCGAAGATCTCATGTAACACCAAAATTCCGCTAGTTTTACAATGTTTTCTATCAAATCATTTGAGTTATCGACTCTTAAACGATTCTATATTCAAAATAAAAATTTTCATCAGATCATTGAAAATGTCTTCATAAGATAATGACTATCGAAAATGTACCTTTATTCTTGTTACTCTAAAACATATATTGTGAGGGGAACTCCTTTTATAGTAATAAGTGTACAGAGGAAGACGTAATTATGATATACGCTACCGGTATTCCAGAACAAGCTCAAACCTAGACGAGTTCGATCCGAGGGCAAGGAGACTAACAGATAAAAAAACAACTACTGAACCAAGGATACATATGTGAGCAGCTGACTTTGTCAAATGCAAAAATTTTTTAGCCATACAATGGAAATACATGTACTAAATATTATAGCGTCTCGTTGTCCAAAGTTGGAAGATATTTTAGGTTAGAACCACCCAAAACATCGAATTTGTATATTTACCGGATACGACTTCTTTTCTGTGCGGCGTAAGTGATGGGTGTTGCTAGCAAACAGGAGATGCTGACTCTCCCCAGGCATCCGATCTCATCTCCATTAAGAATTCACTTTAATTAGCTTCTTTGCAGAATGTTTAAGTTGATTGTATTATTTGAATCTCCATGGAAACTTTTGTAAAATATTTCTAAATTCATCGTAGGTGTCGCTGTTGAAATTAATTTTGGTGGCACCACACACATGTAAACTTCTGTAGGTCTAACTAAAATACATGTATTTGTTGTTGAAACATTTTCTAATCATTGATCCCAAAAGCCTGCCAAACAAAATACAATAGCTAGGAATATCTGATGAGCATATTGAATTTCAATTGCTATTTCTGACCACTTTTCTATCCACAATATCTGCTGCTAAGCAATGATCGATAAAGTAGCAAATAATTACACATTTACATGTAAAAAGTACTGATATTACTTTGAGATCCTCGGAAAAGGATTCCGAATAAATTCATTAAAGGGGAAACATACCTTTGTTCCTACTAATTTTCAATATTCTATAGAAGATCACAAATATGTCCTCTACAACAAAGACACCGGTAGATAAGACTTGGGGTTAACTTACATTAATTGTGCTTCTGCACTGACTTGAAATGTATTTGTAAATTTTTCGATTCTAAACTTGATTTCATCTGAAACTGATGAGTATCGCCCTCTTAGCATGGCTCTGTACTCAGCTGGCTCTGTTGCATATATTTAAGGGTATTTTAGAGATCGCTATTCTTATATTCACTACCAGTATTTGATTATCCTCTCTGTCGACCTTGAGCATCACTGATGACACATTATTTGTAGAAATGCACATATGGTGCACTAACTTCCTACGATAGAACATATATTTCAATATGATTATTGTATACCGTATTCCAGAAATTCACAAATCCCCCCTACCATCCACACCGAGAAGCTGGATCGTCGAAATGATCTTATCATTTAAAAAGTACTAGTACTTTTGAAGGTCGATTTTGATTTCTGTGAAACAATCTATTATATAAGATGTATAAACCAAGTGGATATTACGAATTTCCAAAAATCTCGTGTAACACCAAAATTCCACTAGTTCAATAATGTTTTTATCAAACCATTTGTGTTTTCGACACTTTATACTCAAAATTGAAGTCTTCTCAGATCATTGAAAATGTCTTCATAGGAAAATGGCTATTGGAAATTTATCTTCTTTGTTGTTAATTACATATATTGTGAGGGGAACTATTGTTCTAGTGTACAGAGGAAGACGTAAACAAATTATCGAATTTTCTGATCGATAACATATATGCAGCGTTTGGATGATGTTAAACGTCTTCAAATTCTATAGCATCATTTATAAACGGATAAATTTGCAGCACGGACCAGACATGCACTTTTCGGGTACTCAACCCTCGTCAGTGATCCTCAGTCTAAAAAATGAAACATGACAAAAGAGGGTGAAAATTATTATGTCAAAAAAGTACCGAAAGATGTAGCAGGATGGGTGAGATATGATGCTACAGGACCCACATTTTAGAAATTTCAAGAATTTTAGTACCAGAAAATTTTGAATGCGTTGAAGAGACAAACGATCAACCGGATAACAGTTTTCAGCAAATTTTGGGAAATCAAACGGGAACCAACATTAATTCATTTAGATCTTATTTTACCTCTTGACGACAATAGTCACTTAGATACTTCAATATATGACAAATGTGACGACTTTGAACAACGTCAAAAGAAATGTCCCTTTTCTGAGTAGTGGCATTATTTTATCTCCCTTTAATGGGGTATTCATTTTGCATTTGATACACTATCTTTCTTCTGGAGGTAAGGAGGTTAACCGAAAAGCTACTACACAAGGGATACAATTGTGAGCGACTGATTTTACAAATTACAAATTCCTCTTTCCTAAGTAGCAGCATTCCTTCGTCCCCTGCCTATTTTGTCTTCATATCGTAATTGATACGCTATTCCAGAGCAAGCTCAAACTTATATGATTTCGTTCTGAGGGCAAGGAGACTAACAGAAAAACTTCTGAATCAAAAATACATTTGTGACTGACTTTATCACTACATATTTTTGGACTATACAATAAAAAAAAATGTATTTTAAAAACATTATAGCATCTCGTTGTCCAAAGTTGAATTTATATATTTACCGGATACGACTTCTTTTCTGTGCGGCCTAAGTGACGGGTGTTGCTAGCAAACAGGAGATGCTGACTGTCCCCGAGCACATGATCTCACCTCCATTAGGAATTCACTTTCGCTTCAAGTTTATTGTATTATCTGAATCTCCATAGAAGCTGTTGTAAACTAGAAATTCATCGTAGATGTCATTCATTTTGGTGGCACCGCACACATGTAAACTTCTTTAGATCTAACTATATTATTTGTTGTTGAAATATTTTCTAATAATCGATCCCTGCCATTTTCTTGTGGATTTTGTTTTTTTCGAAACAGCAGATTCCACAAGAAATTATTATGTTTGGCATGTTGCTTACAATAGTTGTTGGTAATTTCTTGTTCTAGGCTATCATACCGCGGCCATGCAATGAGCGAAACTCCCCCTTGTCCTTAGATGATAAATGATACGTAGAGAGATATTTAAATAAGCTTCGTCTTTGGTCTTTCTTACTGAGATGTTAAACGTCTTCAAATTCAAAAGCATCATATAAGAATGGATAAATTTGCAGACATGGACCGTCAGTTATCCTCAATCTAAACAATGTAATATGGCCAAAGAGTGTGAAAGTTATCATGTCCAAAAATGTACCGAAATACGTAGCAGGACGGGTGAGATATGATGCTACAGGATTTTGATAATAGAAAATTTCGAATGCGTTGAAGAAACGATAAACCGAATTAAGTTGATCGAACTTAGCTACATGTGTCCTCGGGGACTCCTGGTCCATCAGCAGTGACACTCATCAAGTGGTACAAATGTTAAACGTCTTCAAATTCAATAGCATCATTTAAGAACAGACAAATTTGCAGCATGTATACTATACCTTGCATCACATACCTAACTGTAACATGATTCATGTGATATTTGAATATGTTTAAACTGTACTTAGTTCGGTACCACTTTTTAAGCGCCACCTATACATCATTCCGTACTTGCCCTGGACTCTGGAGATTGTTCATTAGATTTTAAAAGTTGTCCTTCATGTTTCTATGAAGCTTTGTTATTGTCTCCGTCTGTTTGTCCTATTTTCGTTTCCCGTGTGAAAGTTCTGCTTTACATTTTATCAAGATTGTGTCAGCCTTTTGATATCTTTATGTTGGCAGGCTTGGGGATCAATTATTAGAAAATATTTCAACAACAAATAACATAGTTAGATCTAAAGAAGTTCACATGTGTGTGGTGCCAACGTAACTTCTTATCTTCAAATTTGCAGCTCAATTGCTGCAAATGATTATCATTCTGTGTACACTGTCTTAAAACAGTGTTTCAACATCCACCACTTAGCACTTTTGCTACCACAGTATCTATTTACTAAATGTTGTCTTTGAAGTTGCTGCTCAATTGCTAACATTATAATTACTACAGCAATTCCATACACTCAGTCCTAGTAATTGTTCGAGTGATCTATGTATATGGCAACGTTCATAAGTCAACTTGTTTGGATGTGAGGATCAATGTTGAGGATTAAGTATCCGAAACGTGCATGTCTGGTCCATGCTGCCAATTTATCTCTTTATGCTATTCAATTTGAAGACGTTTAACATTTGTACCACTTGGCGAGTGTCACTACTGGTGGACCAGGAGTCCCCGAGGGCACATGTAGCCAAGTTCGATCAATTTCGGTTGATCGTTTCTTCAACGCATTCTAATATTTCTGTTATCAAATTCTTTAGAAATTTCTAAATTGTGGGTCCTGTAGCATTATACGTTATATCCCACACACCCATCCTGCTACGTCTTTCGGTACGTTTTAGGACATACCAGTTTTCACACTTTTGGGCATACTACATTGTTTAGATTCGAGGATCACTGACGAGGGTTAAGTACCCGAAACGTGCATGTCTGGTCCATGCTGCCAATTTACCTGTTCTTAAATGATGCTATTCAATTTGAAGACGTTTAACATTTGTACCACTTGGTGAGTGTCTGCTGGTGGACCAGGAGTCCTCGAGAGCATATGTAGCCAAATTCGATCAATTTCGGTCGATCGTTTTATCAACGCATTCTAATATTTCTGTTATCAAATATTTTTTAGAAATTTCTTAAATGTGGGTCCTATAGCATCATACCCCACCCATCCTGCTCGTCTTTCGGTGCGTTTTAGGACAAACTAATTTTCTACACTTTTGGACATACTACATTCGTTAGATTTGAGGATCACTGACGAGGATAAAGTACCCGAAACGTGCATGTCTGGTCCATATACTGTCAATTTATCTGTTCTTAAATGATGCTATTCAATTTGAAAACGTTTAACATTCCATTGTCTTCAAAGTTTTTGCAATTTCTACTTCTTAACTTTGGTTCTATATAAGATGTGTTAGTCGTGTCTTTTGCGAAATTCCGAAATGTATATTATCTGCTGCATTGTTAATTACACTAAAACATATTGTGAGGGGAACTCTCTTAATTTCTAGTAATAAGTGTAAAGAGTAAGATGTAAACAAAATGATGAACTTTCTGATCGGTAATATATTTGCAGCATTTGGATGAACAGTCTTTTCTGTAAATGTGGGAAATAGCGTATCAACTGAGATATGAACAACACACTCGGTTGCAACACCCACAGCAAAACCCTTAAACACCCAATGCAAAAACACAGAGCAGACACCCACAGAAAGAAAGGAGGGGATCTATAACAACACCAGGTTGCAGCACCCACAGCAAAACACCCAATGCAAAAACACAGAGCAGACAAGCACAGGAAGAGACGCAAAAGGGACAAGGAACGTCAACGCACAACACAGAAACACCAAACACAAAGGACTACACATAAACCAGAAAGAGACACAAAAGGGTCAAGGAATACCAACTCACACCATAGAAACATGATACACAAAATATAACACATAGACCAACGAGACGAATGGACAACCGGTGCCGACTTAGAACGGCCATCTGCTACGCAAGTAGCAGAAGGTGCAGTTATCCGGATTACGTGTGCACCCCCACACTTTTCCGATTGCCCAGATCTCGAAGAACACGCAACGAAGGTGTAAAATAATGTAATTCTGTCTACCTTTGATCCTTCTTATTTTGTTAATTATGTCACCATAAAATGAAGGTTGTGAAATACCCAAAGAAATATACTCTGTTGCTTGTATGGATCCGAATTTCAAAAGAAGTTGACCATAATTTTTCTTAAGTTTCCAGAAAGACTTTACTAGTTTGTGAAATCGAAACTCCTGACCTTAAAGTTCCTTGGTAATCTGTAAATTTCTACTATGAAAGTCCAAAACATCAGTACATGCTCTTGCATACCGGATGAGCTGTGAAATGTAGATACTGATGACGGTAATCTAGGAACATCACCGTCAAGTCAGGGAAGAATCCAAAATCATCTCTTTTGTCAAACACATTTGTATGAATCTCTCCATTAACAATTTTGATATTTAGGTCCAAAAATGGTGTTTCTGTATTTGTAACGTTTGCATTGTTTAGAGTCATTTTTGTGGATAAATAGCAAATTTATACTTTCAAAACAGGATTGTCGATAATAAGAATATCATCCAGGTACCTAGAAGTATCAATGAAACATTTCAAATCATCATGTTTTCTTTGCTTTTGAAGATTTTGGATAAATTCTTTTTCATACGTGAATGAAAATAAATCTGCAACAAGAAGCGCACAATCAGTACCCATTTGGATCCCTACAACATCCTTGTAGGATTCTCACCAAATCTTACATAATCTTGTCCAAAAGGAAGGACAAGGCAATACATATATAGGTCACGACGTGTCCATGATTTGTATGATTTGTATTCTGTTGCGGAAAAGAAACCCTTTAATTCAGATGTACAAATATAAGATTTTCCTTCTCGATCAAAACTCCAAATACTAGTAAGAAGAAGGGAGGACACTTCAATTCAATTTTTACATACAGATACATTTATTGAATACGGTAATTGCTCTATCCATATGTATTTCATATGGCAGTATGAATAATACGGAAGTGATCCAACTCTGTACTTTCTTGGAGAAAATTTCAAACCAATTTATTATGCACCAGACACGTGTTTCGGATATTAAATGCTCATCAGTGATGCTTCCAGCCAAAGTGATTTTCAGGAGCCGCCAAAATTCATTTCAGTA
Organism: Pinctada imbricata; assembly: GCA_033119305.1. Lineage (NCBI taxonomy): Eukaryota > Metazoa > Mollusca > Bivalvia > Pterioida > Pteriidae > Pinctada > Pinctada imbricata. Next base: position 46,143,473 of record VSWD01000006.1, read on the forward strand.
GCGCCCTCTGTTTATATTTTGAAATTTCAATTTGTGCTTTTTAACTTTACAGAGAGTGCGCGTATTTTCCTGCAAATTTCCCGTAGGGTTGATTCAGTGGCATATCAAAATAAAATCTATGCTCAAAATAGCATTGGGGGATGGTGCTAAGATGTTACTCTCCTTTGTTTTCGATGATATTTTGGATGAAATGACAAGTTTCCAAATAGCAATTAAATATGTATGATATTAAATTGATAAAGGGCCAAAACAAAGCTTCTTTTAGGCAACAGAGCTGAAAGTAGAGGTGAACGAAAATACTGAAGACATTAACTCCACTACATACTAGTATTTAGACCTTATTTTACCTGTTGACGACAATAGTCACCCAAATACTTCACTATATAACAGATATGACGACTTCAATATCATAATTAGAAATGTCCTTTTTTTGGTAGTAACATTCTTTTATCTATTGTGTATAGGACATTCATATCACATTTGAAATATCATTCTAGAGAAAACTTAAAAAAAAACTTCGACCAGCAGAGAAACAGTTAATACTCAACCAGGGGTAGGAATGTGAGCGACTGACTCTGTCACTGCAAATATACCCGATCTTATCTACAAAATGAACCCTTTGCAGAATGTTTATAATTTTGTATTTAGCATGAATGTATATATCAATTGGTTACTAGTGCTGTTTTTTTTATACTTTTTTTGGATTTGACTTTCACTTTGTCTTTAAATTCACCATTCTATGTATGTACATTATCTTAAAATACATGTATTGTTTTAACACCAACCACTAAGCATTGCTCCATCAACATTGTCACCGCGTGGGATCGACACTTATGGTTTTGTGATTCCTTAAACTGTTTTGGTATTTTTTCATATTCTAAATTAAACTTTACAAACCCGATGAGCCGTTGCAGAAGGGCAATAACTAATAAATCAATTCCATATCGTTCAGGTACATAAAAAGTTCATAGTTTTTGCAAACACGACGACAGAAAATCATTCCTTGTGACGAACTCTTGAAGTGTTTGCAAAAACTAGAGACTTTTTCGATATATAAACGATATGGACTTACTTATTAGTAATTGCCCTTCTGCAACGTCTCATCAGTTTTGTGCAGTATCACTTAAATGACGAAAAAAAAAAACAATTTTTTTTTTTCATAAGAAATCGTAACATCATACGTTTCGATCCCTTGCGGTGATTGTCTTCAGCTGAGAAATGTTTCATCTACTTTGGCTAACACAATATCTATTACTAAACATTGTCTTTGAAGTTGGTGATCAATGGCTTACATTGTAACCATTACAGAATTTTTTTCATTAACTCGGTCCTTGTTATTGTACGAGTGATCTACGAATTACGATCATAAAACAACTTTGATTGTCTTTAAAGTTTTTGCAATAACTACATGTACTTCTTAACTTTGGTCCTATGTAATTTATTTCCTTTTAATAAGATGACAGCCGTGTCTTTCGCGCAATTCAGATATAGATATTATCTGTTGCAGATTTGAATCCTGGAACAAGACACGTGCATACTCTATAACAATGATAGCATGAAAGCCCCATACATTATGGATCTACAGTTATCCTCCAAGCTGAAAAACAGGGAATCCAATGTAGGAATGACCTCAAATGATTATGACAGACAGACACACGATCAAAACAGGCCTGAGTATGAATCACCAAATAGTTCCAGATATACCAGTCAAAATTGAAGCACTGAAGAAAAAGAGGAAGAAAAATCATCGGAGAGTATCAGTCTACTAGCAGCGAGACCAACCTCACGATGAAACTGTTAACTGATGTATTACATTCGCTTATAGACGCTGCAAGAGCTAACATTATCACGATATCGTATGTCTGTGAACATTGTCTTTTAAGTTAATATTCTGACAAGGTATTACTACCATAGACATTATCTTTAGAATATTGTCTTCAAAATTTTTTTTTCATCAATAGCTTTACAGCGAAGTATTGCTCTGTGAACATTGCTTTAAGAATCATTTGTATCAATAACTCCCATTTAGCATAGATATAGCTGTGTTCAACTATCGATTTCTAAAATCAATGTCTTTGCTTTGTAAAGATTGTACCGTATTTAAAATGAGCATTACATCAACAATCATAATATCCGTTGTTTTGTGAACATTGTCTTTAAAATTACCTAGCAAGAGTAACTATTGTGTATCATTGTTTAACGAATGAGTTGGGCAATATACATATAATAAACCATTACTTTGTGAACATTATCTCTAGAATAATGGAGACAGATTCTTTTATTTACCATTATTTTGTATTTAAGTGTTAAACAATACATTATACATGTATATTTGTATTTTCAATTTTGACTTAAATATAATACAATTTTGACTTAAATATAATATTAGTTTTTATCGATATTGGAAAACTTACATTTATACATCTGAATCAAAGAGTTTCTTTTCCCCAACAGAATATAAATCGTACACATCATGGACATGTAGTGACCTGTACAATGCCCTGTCCTTCCTCTTGAACAACATTTATGTTAGGTTTGGTGAGGATTCATACAAACAGGTTGTAGGAATTCCTATGGGTACTAACTATGCGCCTCTTGTTGCACATTTATTTCTATACACTTATGAAAAATAATTTATTCAACATCTTCAAAGACAAAGAAAATTTGATATTAAAAAAAATTTGATATTTTGTAATGTTTCAATAATACTTCTATGTATCTGGATGATATTCTGTCTATTGACAATCCTACTTTTGAGTGATATAAGAATAAAATTTATCCACAAGAATTACCATTGAACAAGGCAAACGTTACAAACACAGAAACACCATTTTTGGACCTAAATACCAAAATTATCAGCAGAAATATTCATATAATATATGACAAAAGAGTATTTTGGTACCAACATTGTATTTCCCCTGGCTTTACGGTAATATTCCCAGACTACCGTGATACGGCATTTACATACTAGTATCACAGCTCACCCGGTACGCTAGAGCATGTACTAATATTTCGGATTTTCATAGTAGGAATTTACAAATTACCAAGAAACTGTTGGGTCAAGGATTCCGCTTTCATAAACTAAGATGACTTTCTGGAAAAAAATTAAAGTCAGCTTCTTTTAAAATTCGAATTGTGGGTATTACACAACCTGCCTTTAAGGTGATATGATAAACAAACTCAGAAGGCTCAAAGGTAGATAGCATAACTATCGAAAATGCGTCAGAATCATCAAATGCCTTTTGTACCATGGATATGATCCAAATGTCACCAGACGGACACTAGGCTTGGTACTTGAACGAAATACAGTCTTGTACCAGCGCATTCTTATGACTTGCTCTTCGACGGATTGTGACGAGGGGACCCCATGACGGGTCCTGTCCAAACCTCTTTGAATGAGACAGGGCCCGACCACCTGTCCTCTCTGAATGTCGTTGGTTATGTGTAGTCTTTTGTGTTTGATGTTTCTATGTCTCTTTTTCGCCTCTTATGTTCGTCTTTGTGTTTTCGCATCGGGTGTTTTGCTGTTGGTACTGCAACAGGGTCTGCTTGGAGATCCCCTCCCTTCTCTAGTATTATTCTTGCATTAACTATTATTTACCATTGCCCTCTCAATATTGTATAAAGTATAGATTACATCCTAATAAACAGGCGCAAGGTATAAACAAAGTTTCTTTTACTAGTATGGGATACTCAAACTGTCACTGTGACGTACAGAGCTGCCTTTGACAATTGCTTAAAGTAGATGTTTTATCAGCGTGCCTGTATCAGCAACTAACCTTTTTACTTCCATAAATAATTTCTTATTCAAACTAACTGACTGAAATATCGATGTACTTCAATGAACCTTCTTTACCGATATCTGAGAAATCATGACGCTTCATTGAATCTGACTTACTTGGTCCGATATTACACATAAAAACGACCGTTGCTTATTCTGAGGCATTTAAACTGTGTACATAACCGTTAAGCTTCAAAGAAATATTAGCAATCGTGAAAGGTGGCTTTCCCACATTGAGAAAGAGTAGCATCTCCAACAGGACTCTGTTGCAGCATCCACAGCAAAATATACTTAAACATTAAACAAAAAACTTAAACATCCAAATGTGAAAGCACGGAACGAAGACGCGTAACAAGAAGTACCAAAGATGACTTCTAATTAAACACAACGACAGTCACTTTTGTACCATTGCTTTATGAAATGTTTCATATTAAACAACTCTGATGCTTTCATCAATCTTACTTTTCAGATGTTTTATTGAACAACTGGTGACGACTAACTTTGATTATGATTTTTTTTCATCGGAGTTACTATGGCGACGGTTTAAATTAACAGATGTTGAAAGTAATATTTCAAACAGACTAACGACAGCTGCTTTTAACTAAACTATCATATATTTCTTTTTAGTAATAAGCGGTTGCAACATGTACCATCTATGTACAATATTTCACCTGAATAATTGCAGTAACAATTCAATCTACTATACTGCTTTGAGATCTCAAGTTTCATCTGATTAAAAACATAATCACCTTCGTTACTCTGGTAATAAATATATTCATGAAGACGAAACAAACGCGTTGAACTTTCTGAACAATATCATATGATTATATTTGTAATGTTAGGAGGAACTGTTTTAAAGCAGATTATGGAATTCTAATGGGAACCAAGTGTGCTCCACTACATGCTGATATTGTTCTATACTCTCTATACACCATATGAAGCCGAGTCTGATCGGTCCCTTCATGGTCTCGCGGAAAGAAGCACTTCACACAATTTTACACACAGATGCATTGATGAAGTGGCACTGTGCTCTCAATTAATAACTATTTTTGGGAATAAAATAGCATAATTTACCCGTGAAAACATTGACTCGATAATATTTAGATCTCATGTTACTGTTTGATGGCAATCTTCACCTTTATACGTACTTCAATATATGACAAACGTAACAACTTCAACTTCGGAGCTACAAGTTTTCCATTCCTAAGTATAGTAACATTCCTAAGTCTTTTTTACCTTGTCTTTAGTGTACTTTTATCGATATCGCAATGCACCACTCCAGAGCAAGTTTTTTGGTCTGATGACATGGCGAATGTCGAGAGGCTAAAACTAAGGGTACGTTTGTCAAAGACTGACTTAAACATAACATTTTTAAACGATACAATGAAAATATTTTAAACGCTATAACAAGGGCATGGTTCTTCTTCACCAAATTCCCATGACATTCACATCAAAGACAGATAAGCGACGTATTACTATAAACATTATGTCAATGTTTCACTGATACGGTGCAAAACTAAACAAATGGACACGCTCATCTTCAGACATTCTGTATTTAGCGATGTTTTATTAACGCCAAATTTCATGATTTTCTATGACGTCCTGCACCCTATTTCCGATAACTTTTCAAGAGCCATGTCAAATTCCATGAGCGCTATCTACCCCGGGTGTTCACACGATGTTTAGCATCATGAATGAGGAGATGCTTTCTCTCCCCGGGCACATGATCTCATTTCAATCGGAGATTCACATTTGCTCCTCTACAGAATGTGTTAGTTGTTTTATTCCCTTTGTTGGTATGTACATTGATAACAATTTTTGAGTTATAACATCACCAAACATGAAATCTTTACCCGATATATACACCAATATGTACATGGAGACAGTAACCGAATTTGACAAATTTTCATGAAGCTGTTGTGACGGGTGTTGCGTGCAAACAGGAGACGCTGACTCTCACCGGACACGACCGCACTTCGAAATGGTGTTTATTCAGTGGTTCTCACTGTTCTAATGGAAATTATCATGATTTTGCCTTGCCTACTTTAGGACTGAATAACTGATGGGTACGTCTTTGATGTTTATTTGGGTAATGTGTTTGACTTAGGGAATAACCAGCTTCTGACGTTATATTTGCGGACGGTAAATGCTGATTTTACGGGGTCACAAACTGAGTTTTTCTGGCGACGCGTCAGCATTTACCGTCCGCAAACGCAACGTCAGTATCTAGTTATTCCCATTCTAATGCATTCTATATTTTTGTGAATATAAAGCGAAATGTGACGTTAGCAACGTCAAAGCCTAGTATGGTCTCGTTTTACAGCCGTAACTAAGGAGCAAACAACCAACGAAATTCGACGTTTTACATGTAGCGACATTGCATTAGAATTGTTCTTTGACCATTGCTTTTTGGGATTTTTTCCTCATTTTTTCTTTGGGAAAGCTACGAATATAATATTACTTTATGAAATTGTGCATCCAGAGTACATGTGGCGTCAGTAATAATGACATTACAGATGGAATATTTTTTCTGTGTAAGACGATGACATGATTCTTGTTCCAACTGTATTTATACATGGTATTATCAAATGGTGCAACAATTTGATATGAATTTCTTCCCGTGTCAAATAGAACTTTTGTATATTGAAACTGAATGATCGTACGGATGCTGTTATTTTTCACTTCTCATCTATTTCTTGGTGCAAGTTTCGAGAGTCCCCGTGCCAAACTTCAAGGTCAAATGAATAATCCAAAAACAATGGATAGAGATGACAATCAATATTCCTCTATTCCTTTATGTCAGATAGATTCCAACTGTGAATAGTGCTTCATTAATACGAATCAACAAATGGACGTATAACAGTAACAAATTGGGTATTGTTAAATATTTATCATTCATTTTTCTCTCATACTCAACGTACACATGTAAAACAAATTATAACAAAACATGATAAAATAGAATTGCATTGGCATAAATAAAATACACCGATAAAAAGCCATTTGATGTAAATAAACGCTCAATTAATAAAGCTCCACTTCAACTTGTTCATTTTCGTTCAATCTTGAGTAAAATCTAGAGTATATCATTATTTTGGCAAAACTCTCGTCAACTCGAATTTGGTAAAATGACTTTCAAATGTGAGGTATAATATGTATCTAATTCTGAATTAAAGATATATCTGCAAAATTGTGATGGTACAAGTTGTTATGGTGATTTATGAAAAAATGAAATAATGCGTTATTTCAACGTAAAATATCTCTGATACAGATTGCGCTGCGTTACTATAAAGCGGAGAGCAACGTAGCGCCATCTTTATCAGAGACATTTAAAAGAAATGCTTTTATTCTCCACAATGTTTTCAAGCAACAATAGCCGTATCACGTACGTATCAATTACAACATCATTATTTGTATATGCTAGGCAAATATTAAAACAGCCAATACAAAAGTTATTAAAAAAGTAAAATGAGCTTCATTAAAATGGTGGAAAACAATGTTTTTTTTAAACAAAAGATCTGCATCAATTACTTTGATTTTTCAAATTGTTCTGGTTTTGAGGATCAATACGATAAAGTTAAGGTTTCTTTTCTGCTACTTTATTTTTGGTCCAAGTAGATTTGCGTGTATTTGCTGCCTTTGACTTGGTTTGCTTTGGTTCTTTTTCCGTAGTGAGTTAGTACCTATCACGATCCACAAAACACCCAAGACAGAAAGCCAGTCCCATAGCGGCAATGGGCAACGCCATGACGGACACCAACGTTATGCCAAAAATAAATATGTATTTTCCAGAGTTTTTTGATATCATATCAAAACATCCAATTCTATGTAAATTTTCGTTCTCGTAAAGAGTTTTATCCCTTTGTATTCCCGGTCCATCGTTCGGAGGACCTCTTACTCTGTCTTTACCTTGACACAGTTGCAAGTCGCCATTTTTGACGCAACAACTCTTGGGAACTTTCGGATATTTATCCTTAATTTCTACGTAGTACCACTCACTATTTTTAAAAAGACCCCAGGAATTATCCGCACTGACGTTTCCGGAACTGCCGCAACATTCGAATGTGACTTGAATAAAATCGACTACATCGGTAACAAGTTTATTTGTCTCGTTTTTCTCCGTGTCCACTCCGTACCTTTGAAGAATTGCGTCTTTGTATTCATCGGTTCTGAAAGATATCGGCATCACATCGTTCTTAAAGACGACAAAGAGAACACCACCTATAATTGTTATTACACAGGCAATAGCTAGGCCTAACGCAAAGGCATTTAGAAGGCATCTACCCAGTCTGACTACAGCTATAATTCCTACAATACACATAATGGTGAACAGAACTCCTATCACCAGGAAACCATTCGCACAAATTAAAACATAGATGAAGTTGAACATAAAAGAAATCTGAGTGTATTTTGTGTGGAACATCACCAGAGGCACGATACCCATGGTCATAAAGGCTAGACCAATTAAAATTGTCAACACGATTAGGACGATCAGAGTTATTCTGAGGCATTTATAACGCATGCTCCCCCGTCTTCTGATGCTTTCGTAACTCTCCTGCTCGTAATGTTCAAAAGTAGAGACACCCCTTAGGGGCATCTTGTCCTCATGGTTAGGATCGGAATCCTGGTCCTGGGCACGCTCCCACATCGTCATATTGTCGTCTGATCCACTCCTGAAAGAAAAGAAGAGACACTATTTGACAACTTTTCATGAATTTCAATCGTTAGAAAGTTGAGTTGAAGCAAAGTCATTCTGAGATACATATGTACATGTAACGAATAGATCAAGACCATGATTCTTGAAAATGTTTGACCTCAGATGTAACTCTGGGTCGTTGAAGCCAAAATTGAATGGGTCAGTAGGTCAAGTCATTTATCCAGTATCCCCCCTTTAGACTCCCCTCTAAACACTAATACCCACGGTATGAAATATGCACCAACTTCATCAAAACGAGCTGGAATTTAATATGCAAGGAGTTTTCATTCATTTGTTAAGCAATGAAACAAACACCTGCATTATCTATGAATAAGAAGTTCGTGTAGCATATATATAAGAGGGTCCCACTGGTTGACCCAAAACGATAATTGTACGTTACAAAAATCGTTTTGGGTCAAATACATATGTAGTCTGACTACGTATACAGTATATACCATCAAAATCCGTTTTACTTATCTCCACCTTGACGAATTCGGGTTGTTTTAAAAATTACAGAATATAGGTGTCGCTACTTCTTGGGGTTCACAGTGACACCTATATCTTGTGAGCCAATCGGAGCCTGGCTTGCGAATATGACATTTACGTATATTTGACTGAGGAAATGATGAGAGCCTTGCTTCTTTAAGAGTCATGGTCGAACTTGATCCAGCCTCAACTGGCCCCGTATGAAATATGTAAACCATACCCCTTGCCGTTAAAGAGTTAAATTAGTTTTGTCATGGGGGTGGGGCTGAGGGTGGGTGGGGTGGAGGTTGGATATTATCATATACAATTATGAACAAAAGGATAGAGTGAATTGTATAGGTTGTAAGCTTCAATCCAGGTGTTTCATAGCCCAAACAATACCTTTGCATACAGGAAAGAACCTTGTTTAAACAATATTTTCCGTGTCATTGTGCCCATATCGGTCAAGTAGGCTGTGTGTATATTGATAGTCTATCGGGCTACGTGAGCAAGCAATGAAGAGCAGGAATTAAGTTTTATTACAATATTTTATGGAACTTCCCAATTTATAATACCCCAAAATAGAATGTCGATACCTCAATAGTACTAAAGAAATAGTATTTCTTTGCTTTTTTCCACATTCTTTTTAATCTGAAGACCTTGATCTTTTTGTGAAGTGTAATTCGTACCTTGTGTACTTGTCGGTTTTTATGCGAACAGATTTCGAGATGGTTATTACCGGAGTGGATTATCACTGGAAGTGTGAGGTGGAAGAGAAAGCAAGTTACACCAACGCCCTTTCGTGGGTTTTTCAAGTTTCCAGATCGTAGTTATGATAAATGCTTCGATCGCTAAGATGTGAGAAATATGTGGAAATAAGTGCCTTTTATATCCTTATTGATTTGCATCCCAGACCTAGAAATTATTAAAGGGATTGAGGTGAACATTTACATTTTAATCGATAACTCTACTTTACAAACCAATATTCCATTTTGGAATCTCATTCTCCTGAAATTCATGGACGAGAGAAGAAAGAATTATTCAAATCTAAAAAAAACCCCTTACTTTCATTATTCCCATCTTCTTTTGATATGTTTGAAATTAAAATAAATTTGAACTAATATTTCTATAAAGACCTTAAAAGATTTTACTGATCTATCTAGGGCTAGACTGACATATTTACTTATTCTTCAGTGACACTGTCCTACTTTCGATTTCCCAGATCTGTATAATAAGACGTGAAAGATATACGTGTATTATATTCATTTAATTTACGATCATTTGTTTTCTCTAACTTTACACCCCCCCCCTTACGTATACTTTATCTACAAATACAAGTTGAGACAAAACCGGTGCTCTGAAGTGGTGAGTTGACAATACCTAGTTGTACGTTTGAACAACTCTGTGTAATCGGATCTGACAGACCAAGTATAAGTACAAGGATCGGCTGTTATAAGTACAATATAATGGGCTTAAAAACCCGTAAAAATCCTATTATACCTCTTTAATTTGGCTATATCATGTTTAAATGCCGATATTATATACACAATGTGTATCTGATAGGTATTCTAAAAACAAAAGAAGTCATTTAAATATTGAAATTTAAGGTCGAAATCTTTCAAACATGTAATTTATTCCCAACAATGGTTAGTTCATTACATGTGGACTGCATTCCAGTTTGCTAAAAAATGTTATTTCAGATACCCATAAATCTGTTTCGAACGATCGAAATTGTTTCAGATCATACATTGTAACAAATAAATTTTATCTTTAGCTAGAGAAAGGGACAGGATTACGAGAAGCGACTATAAGTGACTGTTCTAAGATTTTGGTAGTTTCCAGAATTGCACTGGTTGGTGTGCAAGTACTTGAGGTAACAGCTAGCAAAAGAAAAGAGGGTATCCCTCTATCCCCTCCAATCCCTAATAGAGATACGTAGTCTTTCAATAGTATTGAGAAATATATTTCTATAGGACGAGAAGTGACGGAGTATTTTAACAATACCACTACTACATGTAGTACAATGCAATGCAATAATTGCTTTAACCTATTAAAAAAGATCGCCGTAAGACCTAAAACCCAAAGGAAATCAATCTGATGTTTGCTGTGCAACCAATATCTTATTGTCATACTTGGTCCATCGACCTAACTTGATAAAACATTAATTGATTGTCGATGTCCTGATTATTTATGTGCATAAATGATTACATTAAATCTCGACCCGGACAGGTATAATGACGGACTCTGAACCACAAAAGACTTACCGACTTGTTACGTCTGTATTATAATCTATTTGAGATCAAATACATAAATAAAGGTCATTTATCAGATGTATGCACGTACGACAAAGATTCAATGGTAAATCATACGGAAATATTATAATTTGTACGTAATACATTATTTTCTGTGCAGTTTTCTTGTATAAATTACGTGAAGCCTTACACGTTACACACCTGTATGCACAGGTAACGTTAAACTTTAATTAAATCACCTGTATGTACTTTGACAAGGATGTAAACAATAATCTTACCTTTCACTTATTTCCTACCTATACCTGTCTATGATGTACAGTGTGAACGCAATATGGCTGATTACGGACCCACGTGAGATATTTTTATCTACCAATCACATACGCGCCCGCTTGTCATCGCAGATAGGTAAGTCTCCACGCTTGAGTAAACACTCAGGTAAGTTTGAGGTACGATGTAGGGAAAAACAAGAGGTACACTCCAGGGGTAATGGAAACTGTCAATGCCGATGAATCGCGATTATGCAAGAGGGGTGGGATGAGGTGGGGATCCATACATATTGGACATCTTCTCCAGAACCACTGAAGGGATTTTGATGAAACTTGGTAGGAATAAAGTTCTCATGGTCCTTTACAAGCTTTGTTATTTTTCGTCCGTGGTCTGTCAACAATTGGCGCTACCACAGGCAAAAGTAGGTCACAGGGGTACCCTCCGTTGACAAACTTCTTTTTCAGAACCGAAACACATATCGACAAACCGAAAGCACCAGGATGATCCAGAAGGATGTTCTAAGCAGTGCTATTGTTTTTGGTTCAAATCCCGGTGTTGTAGCATAGATCACCCCCCGCACAGATCATCCCCCCGGATGAACTGTCCCAGTATAGAACATCCCCCCCCCTGTAAGGGGGATATTCTATCCGCACGGTTTATCCCCCTGTAGAGTTTCAGCATAGAACATCCCCCGGGGGGATAAAGCGGCCCGGGTCCAAACTTTCCCCTGTCTAATTCCGGGATTTCCATCCTTAAACGGAAATTTCAAACCGTAAACTGTCTTAGTATTATCATAAAACAGTGGCGGATCTAGGATTTCAGAAAAGGGGGGGGGGCCAAGGTTTCAGCTCGAAGAAAATTGTTCACGTAAAAACTGACAAGCAAAAAAAAAAAAAAAACAAATAAAAAAAAAACAAAAACAAAAACAAAACAAAAAACAAACAAAAGTCGAGTCGAAGAGCGTGAACCTCAAGACTGATGATCTAATTAAGAGGTGGGGAGGGGGAGGGGAGTTGATTCATTTACTTTAGTTTATAGGTAGACTGGCGAGCGTAGCGAGCCGGAATTTCTTTTTAGATATGCAGTTTTCATTTGTTTTCAAACTTAGTCATCCATGCATGTATATACAACTACAACTTTATTCTATATTTGCGAGCGGAGCGTAAAATTTTAGGAATAGATGGTTACTTTTTGTTATAAGAATACAATCTGTCTCTCATTTTCCATGCTCCATTTTTGTTTGACCAATTGGGGAAGGTTTGGAAGATTAGGACATTACAACCCCACTATCCACCTGTCAAACCTGGTTAGCTCGGCCCATGAAAATGAAGCATTTGGTAATTATTCAAGTGTTAATTTGATTTTGAATTTTGTATATGTTTATGACATATGAATCCGTTCAAACACGATGACAAAGAAAGTTGAAGACAAAGTGAAGACGAAAAATTAGACAACTACATGTAGCGCGGCGAGCGAAGCGAGTCGAAAATTTCCCCAAAAGTAAAGAGAATAAGAGAATAAGCATAAAAAGAATACTCTGAATCAATAACTTTGGGTGAAAAAGGGGGGCCCGGGTCCCCTGCCCCCCCCCTCTAAATCCGCCACTGTAAAACATAGTGTGGTTCAGTTGAATATGTGTATGAATGAACAATGGCAGAAAGAAGGATGTCATAATGCATGGTATAATGACAGTTATGCATTGACAAAGGACAAATGTAAAATGCAGGGAAGCAAAATTACACAAAGAAGAAAGATAAAGTCAATTTGAAATGAAAGCAAGACAAATGAACATGGAATAATCAAACATTGAATGAAGCAACATAGCATGAAGCATGTAAGCAAGTCAAATAGCATTGTGACCCTAATCCCCCTCCATATGAATGACACCCATTTTTCTTTTGTTTTATGCGTGTCAAGATGTCCCAAGCAAACAAGTCAAAATTTATACACTTTGAAGCATTTGAAAGGGTCAGTGAACTCTGATTATTACTAGATGCAGTCACACAGCGCCTTGTATATACCATTCAATAGGGTAATAAATATAAGGGATGTCGTTTTGCTATTTATTCCCCATTTTTGGATTTCAAAAAATAAAATCTAAAAATCGATTTTTGATATAAAAAATTCCGTCATATTTCCGGTCTTCCTTATCACAATTTTGTAATACAATGTATCACAAAATCGATTTTTTGATATCACAAATTCGAATTTGTGATATCACAATTTACATTTTGTGATATCAAAAAATCGAATTTGTGATATTACGAAAATCGATTTATTGATATCACAAAATATGACTAAATTTGCAATTGTAATATCAAAAATCGAATTGTGATATCACAAATTCTATTTCTTGACATAAAAAAGGAAAGAAATAGTATAACAGCGCACATATGCATATATTGATTCTTTGATATCACAAATAATCGATTATTTTATATAAAAAAAATCGATTTTGTGATATCAAATAATCCACTTTGTGAATTCGATTATTTCATATAAAAAATTCAATTTTGTGATTCAAACATTGTAATGCTTGATATCATAAAATCTTATCGATTTTTTGATATCACAACTTTGATTTTTTGATATCAAGTAATGGATTTTTTAAAATCAAGAAATGAAATTTTTGAAATACGAAAATGAAATTTTTGAAATAAGAAAATGAAATTTTTGATATCACAATTTTTTTTATATCAAAATTCAGATTTTGATAAAAAAATTAATTTGTGACATCAAAAAAATAAGAAATGAATAATAAAACGGCGCCTCATATAAATATAGAAATTAGTAAGACTTTATGAAAATATTTTTCAGTATAAATTTAATCGGAAATACTAATATCTTATATTCTTTGGGAAAAAAAAACACTTCTTCGTGGGTAATCCCTGATTTCTAGATATTCTAAATCATTTTGGCAATACGTACACATGTATATGTATTGCCAAAGATAATCGAAATTGCCTAGAAGATCCCCTCCTATGTTTTATTAACTTGTTTGATATATAAATACATAAAGAATATTAAGCCACTTTTTAAAATAAGAAATAAAACTTGCTAAATTATAAAGAAAAGACGTTTTAAAGAATTATCAAATGTTGCACAAATTATTGGAAATAAATTAACAGATTCCTTTGCATTCTGGTACTTTCATATTTCGTTAATGTAAAAAGAAAAAAAAAAAACAAAAACGTAGGAGTGTAAAGAGAGGAAAAAAAACACACACAATAAAGAAAACCTAAACCGAAGAAAAATCAACTTGGTATATTCTAATATTCAAAGCAAAACGGATTTCCATCTTGAGGGGGGATGAAGCGTACTGTGTTTAGAGGGGATAAGTTATGCTGGGACATTTCATCCGTGGGGGATATTCTGTACTAGGCCGCTTTCTCCGTGGGGGATGTTCTATACTAGGCCGGTTTATCCGGGGGGATGATCTATACTAGGTCAGTTCATCCGGGGGGATGACCTATACTGGGCCAGTTCATCCGGGGGGATGGCCTATGCGGGGGGATGATCTATGCTACAACACCGGTACCAGGCGCCAGTTTTACTAAAGGTCGTAAGTGTAAACTTAGGCGTAAGTTCAGACTTAGGCGTAAGTTACGACATTTTTCATGATTTTTCTGTTTTACTAAAAGTCGTAACTTACGACAAACTTAGTTTACGTGTAAATTTTGGCGTAAATCTACGACTGCCCTCGACCACACGTAAGTCTACACGTAAGTCATAAACAGAAAAGAAGGGACTAAATTTTCGGATAAAACCATACAAACACGTAATGGAAGAGAGTTCTCCGAAAGGAGAAGCATGTATTTGATGTTTTGAATGCTGAAAAGTTTAAACTTCCTGCTAAAGATAGCTCATGGTGTGTTTACATAGTGTCATAGCAACGAAGCCGATTCGTATGTATGAAACACGTTCGAAAATCATTTCGCTCCTCATATTTTAACGTACATAATCTTTTTAAAATATACTCATTAAACTTTTTTGTTTTTCTTTTTTTCACATTTAAAATTCTATTTCATTATACTTTGTCTAAAAATATAAATATTAAAAAAAGATATATAAATAAATAAATAAATAAATAAATAAAAGAAAAAAAATTATAATAGTATTACATGTATAGGCCTACATGTAAACAATTTGTTTGTGGATGTACACGAAACTGAAGCATACATAATTCGATAAGCTCAAGTTTGCTTCTACATGTAACATTTGCGTACACTGCATGTAATTTTCAGAAAGATAATTTCATCGTCAGAACTCACTTGACGCGTCTAGAAAAGAAATGACTATCAAAGAAATGATATGCATGATAACAGTAATGATTAAAATATTTGTACATGTACACAAAAAGTGTAATTTATTTATAACTTATTCCATAAGTTTACGGTACTCAGGCTAGTATTAACCGTTGGAAACAATTCTAAAAATAGGAAGAAAAAATATAACATAATCTATGAAGTATCAAGAAAATGCGGGCTTCACCAACGGTTTTGTTTGCCTTTTTTCGATTCTTTTCTTTTTTTTTCTAAATTGCAGTTTATAGATTTTTTGAAATATGTTTAGAATTATTCTTTACTTTAAATCCCATTCATTTACAGATAACATAATTTTTTTCACTTTAATCTCGTTATCGTATATTTCGTTGATTTTATTTTAATTATGATGAGTTTTTGTAAGCTATTAACTTTTGAATTGTGCGTGATAAAGCTTCAACATTCCGTGTGGATTTCTTGTGAGAAGACCTTTCCATGAATTGGCACCGGCGACCTTGAACGCGGAGTTTGACATACTTTAAAGTACTTTTTTACCGACTTGTTCGTTGAAACATGCTTAGTATGTTAATTCAGAAATAAAAAAGTAGGGCATGATCATGTGTGGACATATTTGGGGGGGGGGGGGGGGGGGTGTAAGCTTGAAATAATAACTACAAATATCGTCTCAATTAACAAGACGAAGATTTCAGATTAGAGATGGTTTAATTCTTTTTTTAGATTATTGGACTTTTGGATAGAAGTCGAAAATTGATCAAACAATTCACTTGGTCGGAATATTTCAATGATCCTAATACTGAATGTCCCATTTCTTGCAACTGTTGACGGATCAAGTTGAGAAATACAAACTTGGTGGTTAAATTGTTTCAATTTGAAATTCCATACAGCAGTTGCGCATATTCTACAATGTTAAAAAGAAATTCGGACGACTAACGGACGGACTCTTAGTTTTAGCCTATGGTTCAGGTACGTGTAGGTGAGCTATAAAGAGCATGCGCGGATCCAGAGGGGGGACCGGGGGTCTGGACCCCCCCTGAGATTTTCGGAGATGGGGTTCAGCTTTGGCTCATTTCTAATTGAAATGGGTCTAAAAATGCATAAAAGGGCTTTGAAACCTAAATTTTCGGCTCGCTTCGCTCGCCATTTATAAATACACAATTATTTTTTTGTGCAAAATTCCTTAATCATTTTCAATTTTTTATACTAAATGTTTTGGGCATCATGAAGTCGTATATTAAACAGTCCCTTACTTCATAGGATGTAACCTTCCTCATCTTTTCAAGATGTCAGATTATTTGGGAAAATGACTCATCTATCTATTCTCGTGAAATGTAGACAAAATGTGAATTAATCAAAATTTTCGCGGCTCGCCGATATAAGGAGTAAAAAATTCAATGTTATAAATAATCATTTTGATCGAATCAAAGACAAATTGATATTTCATATCTAAAAAATATTCAACGTGAAAAGGAAAGCTAATAATACCCCCCCCCCTTCAAAAAATCAATCCCTAGAGCACACTTTGTCCCCTCCCCATGATGTGCACCGAAAAATACCTACATGATAGGTAGACATCCTACAATTTTGGACCCCCTCTGGCCAAAAATGCTGGATCCGCGCATGAAGAGTGAAACAAAATACATTCTAACTTACCTATACATTGTATATTTTTGGTACATCAGTCTCTCCGTGTGTGTGGGAGCATAATAACCATCATCCCGTCTTTGGCATCATGCTTGTAAATATAATTACCTACAGAAACATGTATGTACGTTATTTCTCGTTCAGCTAATAAAGGATTATTGCAGGTCCCCGGGGTCATAGACTCGTAATAATCTGGCTATCTTGGTGGCCATTATGTAGATGTTTATATTACATATTGACTTCTTCTTTATAATTATTGACTTTATTTGGATGATAAAGTATACATGTATTCGTAATAACCGTACATGGGTACACTTGAGATTAAGGAAGTCATCATATAAACATGTATTTTTTTCAAAGTGCGCATTTCTTGTATATAATATATATAATCTGGAATGCTTTAAGTAATAGATCTCTTTACGGAAATCTAATACTTTGAAGAGTTTCTCTAATTTTCGCACCATCAACTTCTGTCGCTATAGACGCAGACAGAATGCCGTTCCGAGGAAAATATGCATTCACAAAGAGGAATATTAAGTAGGCTATAAAGGAAAACGCACCATCCCGAGCTCCTTGTATGACAAAAATATAATGGAAATGTTCTGTTATTTCCTCGCCTTGTGTAAGAACAAATACCCTGCTATGACCTTGACCATCAATACATGACCTTGACACGAGAATCTCAAAATGCTCACAAGGTACCGTCATGTGACATATTAAAATTAGAATGTTAAATATGCAGTATTTACCACTTTGATAAATTATATTACCTCTTGTTACACTTGTATGTATATCTGAGGGTATTGTTCGTCAATAAAGATTCAAAAGGTATTTAACATTTTTAATTTCAACATGTCATAGGTCAATACCAATGGGCTTTCGTTGCCAATCTAGGATAGAAAGGGAAATATTCGCAATGTGGTTATCCTGCTTATTAGTGGTTATAATTTTGAAAAAAAGAAATACAAGAAAACAAGCAAATTCAAAGAATTTTGATACCCCGCTTTGTGGTACTAGTATTTGTCACAATGGTATGTCCAACTCCATAGTCAAGGTCACACATTTTAGTATCAAAAGAAAGGTCTTACAACAAAGAATACACAGCATGTAAAATTTGAGAACAGTACCACGAGCAACTCGTTATGCTCAATGTTATTTTTGTGAATGGTAGACGGGCTGAATTTAATATCACCACTCTTTCTCGAAAACGGGGGAGAACACCAAGGCCAATACGTGAGAGTGGATAAGAACAGTCGTGTTCTAAGGATCCCCTCTTCGCTGGTGGATCCAGTATAGAACGAAATGCTCCTCTGTAAGAGGAAAAAAGAGAACCACAGCAGCACCTCTTGCTTGTTTAAACCGCGTAGAAGTCTCATCATATCATTATGACGTTTACTTGCCTCGTGGTTTGATTCTTGACCATACACTTGTAACAGATAATTACAAAACAAACCATTCTCTCTGCAAATTTTACATACAAGCATCAGTTCTAAAGATATGCACACAAAAGTTTAGTTAACGTGTTTTTATGTCTTTTATCCAACATATAAGCTAGTTTTAAGAATTATCGTTACACGGAAGTGTAGTCCGTCCCGATCCGTCGAAGGAAATGACCAAGACTCTGAATCTGCAGATGGAATGCTTGCACATTTGGTTACCATCTCTGGAACGCCTTATTCTATAACTGATGTCGTTTCACATCACAAATGCTGGAAATCGCTTGACCGGTTCTATAGTCACTGCTATACACTGCTTGACCAATCCTGGTCACCGACGATCATCAAGAACTCTGTACCTTCATGGACTCTACTGATTCTAGGTTAGCGTACGGTTTTAGTATCAAACTCAGTACCACAAACAGTAAAATAAAAGCCGTCATAAACCAACACACGAATGTTCGACTGAAGTGTGCCGCATAAACCACCATTCTGACTAACACAGTAGCTAGTCCTGAAACCAGAAAAAAAAATCATCTAGTCCAATAGAACATTTTGATGTCACATATTACTTCAAATTTCAAATTTTAAATATATGTAGTTTTAAAATATTTTGAATTATGAATTTCAACCTACCGTGCAAAAAATTGAGTTCAACAATGCTGACTGGACATAAACTCTATTCCATGGACTAACCATACCGGTATAATCATCCTTAAACTCATGATGAATAAGTAGGTATACATATATAAATGAGCGTACAGATGTTACCTTGTGGGGTAGTTAAGGAAGTAAGGTATGACCTTGCCAAGGGCACACTGTGGGTACACGTAAAAGTCCTTCAGTATTTTTGCATGTCTGAACGGATCCTGAATGGCTTTTATATATAGAATGAGAAATAAACAGGGTTTTTGAATAAAGATTTTTATCCTAAATGCCAAGATTTGGTACAGATTTCGAACGCTGGATGCCAATGGAGGAAGTCATTGATGATTGGACAGGTGTTATACAAAAGTAGCTTACAAAGAGATAAAAAATATAACAATGACATTAAATAGTGGAGAATTAGGACAAGGATACTTCAAACTTTCAAAATTATATATGTATACGTATAATGATAAATAATTTGAACCATCGCACAATATCTGCATCAGTGCATTCCACAAGTTGAGATAAAACAGATGGATGTGAATGAATGTTTTAATTATTCATTAGAAATAAAAGGGCACAAACTACATCTTGCTGAATAAATTCTCCTGATATATAGAGTAAAGTAATGGTATACTTACTATTTGGATATGTGAGTATTTGAGATTTTGTGCGAATGCGAGACGCTTAAAATGGCTTTTTCCTATAACCTCTTAATGAATGATTTCTGACATATTGGGGCAATCAAAACACCAGTACCACCGTGTTACTTATGTTATTATCCGATTGAACGTGTTTTCCGGACACCTCGTCAAAAGATTTCCGTTATTAAGTTTGTGAAACAGGAAATCAGCAAACTATATGATATATTAACGTTGTTAACAACTAATCTATTCATCCCTATGTTATTTGTTTTCGACACAACAAATTAGCAATTAAAAGATTGTTTTTTTTTCTCAAGTAAGCATAAAAAGACGCAGAAAACGGGTCTTATAAAATCATATTGAAAAAATAACCGAAAAATGTATGGATTCCAGGGATATTCAACAAGCCCCATTAACAAATGTCAAGTTCGTAAATGGGATTATAAAGAAAATTTAAAATGTCCTACAGGAACACCTCCCCATGTCGGCGACATAATGTTAAAAATACTTAAACAATGGTTCCTTTTCCCAGAGTGAAGCGTTAAAAGTGAGCTTCATCGGTTAATTTAAAACTACATGTGAATACATGTACGTCGCCACTGTTTATAGGTAATTAAGTATGGTATACGTATGTCCTTTTTTTTTTTTTACACCGCATGTGTTTGTGTGTTCCACTGTGGCCCCCCCCCCCCCTTGCAACGTCGTCATGTTGAAATCTCCTGCTAACCTTCAGATGTATTTGATGATACACATAGTTTATGAAATGAACATTGATTGTATGAGCATGGTTTCTACTCAAATGAAGGTTTTTGGCTGTTTTCGTAGTCTCACGACGCAATGAGTACATTATGTATTGTACGTTCTACCTCCGTTTCTGAACATCAGTCATACGCCTGTGAAATATTTATACAACGAAGCCATTATGTCAAAGTATGAAAATATGTAACCTTTATACATTATTAACTCGATTTAACATTACGCTCTATTGTCTCTAAAAAGGCTAACTTCGATATTCCTGTATTGTATCGATTGTAAAAGACCAACAATTTGTAGATAATTGCCTTATGTATTGACTATTTATTCAGATCAATTTATTGATGCTACATACAAATGATGCTTCATACAAACTGCCAACAACTGAGGGAGAATTTGTAGCCACAAGTGTCTTTGACCTGCTCATCATTCATTCATAACAAAAATGCCAAACAATTATAAAACACCTGGTCAAGTGGTTTTGATTTGGCGTTGATGATTCTGAATAATAGGAAGAAAACCTGATGAAAGACTTATGAAAGACTCGCACATTTAGAATTCATCTTACTTTTACTTTATTTGAATGGCAATCCTATTGAAGATGTTTAAAAAAGTTTCAAAGACGCTCCAGTCAGTAAATACCTATGAGTGAATTAAGTGCATACTGGTGTGATCTTAAATGCCATGTACTGTCTTCTGTCATTCAGTAGCAACTTCGGAAAGTTTCTGCAATTACTTCCGTAAAGTGAATTTTAATTCATTCATAGAGTAAGGAATTCTATAGATAATAAACAAACTATTGTGAAGAAGTTTCGCTGTAACATTTGGACTTCAAAATCGTTCCATTGAGAAAATCGCCTCTGCAATTGCATTGGTCAATACTTGGTTCCCTGTTTCAGGTGAAACTAACTTTGTCTTTGACCTTGACCTTTTGATCTGTAAGATTATAAGGATTCTCCTTTGATCACAAGTATTCCATTTGTGAGGTTCATCTCTACAAGTCAAGAAGAACTTGGTTTAATGCACTGAAACATTGTTTTTCCACATGTACACAAAGTTTGACCTTGTGATCCAAAAATCATTTGAGATTTGAGATTCTCCATTGAAACAAGGTAATCTGTGTGTAAAGCTTCATCAATGTAGGCCAATAATAAGTTGATTTATGGTGTGGAGAAACATTTCCCAAACATGCCAGGTTTAACCTTGACCTTTGATCTCAAAATCCATAGTGCTCACGTGGACTGACAAAGTGTGAAGTTACATCAGTGCAGGTCAAGGAAAAGTTATGTGAAGATAAATTGATCTACATTCTGGTTCAAATGCAAAATGTTTGTCCTTGACCTTTGATACAATTATTAATAAAGGTAAATGTATCATCAAACTATAGGCAACCAGCTACACATTTTCAATGGGCTGATAGACAGACATGCAAATCTAGTATACATCACTTCACTTGAAAGGGGTATGATAATTAAACCCATAGCTATAAGTGAACACAGACACATTATTTTTACTGAAAGCAAGTTTAATTTTGACAAACGCACAAATGGAATACAGTATCAATCACTCAACAAAGAATGAAACTGTTACAATGTATAAATGATGCAATCAATCACAACTGCAAATTGTAGTTTTATGTTTTAAATAATTATATTCATATGTTCCCCTTATTTTCAGAATGTTATTGTAAAATAAATAGTGTAATTTACCTTTATATTTCATTATAGGCAGGGATGTAAACAAAACAAATACATGAATGCTCTGCACTGAAAGTAAAGTACTAGGACCCATATACGGTATCCATTGGTATTTTGTCTTGATTCTAGTCAGATTTATGTATTTATAAAGATATGAACCCATAGTAAGTTTAGAAACAGAGCACTTCTTACACTTAGTTAAAGTTAGTAGCACTATTTAGTAAGTTTAGAAACAGAGCACTTCTTACACCTAGTTAAAGTTAGTAGCACTATTTGGTAAGTGTAGAAACAGAGCACTTCTTACACTTAGTTAAAGTTAGTAGCACTATTTGGTAAGTGTAGAAACAGAGCACTTCTTACACTTAGTTAAAGTTAGTAGCACTATTTAGTAAGTTTAGAAACAGAGCACTTCTTACACTTAGTTAAAGTTAGTAGCACTATTTAGTAAGTTAAGAAACAGAGCACTTCTTACACTTAGTTAAACTAAGTTAGTAGCACTATTTAGTAAGTTAAGAAACAGAGCACTTCTTACACTAAGTTAAACTAAGTAAGTAGCACTATTTAGTAAGTTTAGAAACAGAGCACTTCTTACACTTAGTTAAAGTAAGTAGCACTATTTAGTAAGTTTAGAAACAGAGCACTTCTTACACTTAGTTTAAGTTAGTAGCACTATTAGATATCACTTAGTCTTGTAATCTCTGAGCAAAAATCACAATATACACTTTTATTGTAATAAATAAAAGATTTATCACATCAATTTGCTTATATATACTTACAAGTAAATATAATATGTGTATTCGGTAAATTCAAAGACATTAAATGCCATGTAGGTTCAGCAGAATGTACAATTATAGCTAGGATGTACTGGTTTTGGATGTGATGGTTTTAACAATACATGTATAATATTATACGTCAAAATGTTTGACAAGAATACAAAGTCATTTTCATGACACAAAGAACATTCAATGAAAGCAAAACACAAGGAATTTATTCATAAAACATTAGCACTTTTAAAAAAGAATAACTTAGAATTCGTATGTAGACGCACACAATACATTCTGTTTAACAACACATTTCCTCTCTGAAGTTTTAGTCCATTTACATGTATAAATACAAAACACTAACATTTTTTTTTTAAACTTTTTTGTAGATCATATCTTTTTTTCTAATGCTTAAGTGCATAAGCACATCCATAGTGCATAACATTTTTTGTTGTTGAATATTTTTTTTGGTCATCATATCTTTTTATCACATGTGTGAATAGACACATTCTTAGTGTATTGTCAGTTTAGAATGTGTGAGCGTTTCTGCAGACCCCACACCCCAAGGCGAATTCCTCCCCTGTAGGAGGGTGTTGTACATGTAGTGGACACTCCTCCCCCTCTAACTGCTTCCCTCGTGGTCCTGAAAATTAGGTGAAAAATATACTCAATGTCTGCATGCCTTTTGCTGATACAATTGCTTGATCTACTGGTATTTTGTGTTTTTAACCTTTGACCTGTTTTTTGTCTGAGAAGAAATACTGTGAAATCCTTTATTTTCATCATTACCAATTTTCATTATTTTGTAAGAAAGAGCATCTCTAGACAGTTAGCAATGATAAGAAAAAATCCTGTACTAATTTTCTGTTTTTGGTTCTTTTTTTGAATTTCTTGATAAATTTCTTAAATATTGCATGGATTTCAAATTTGGATTTTCAAATGTCCCTGTAGGGGACTGTTTATTTTTTTATATTGTACCATGATTATTACCTATCATTACTTTGATTTCTACTGATAAAATTTTACATTATATGCTTATGATATCTCAAATAGAGGTAATTCTGTAATGAGATCAAATGAATGTGCTGTTATCAGGTTATCCCTGAAAGAACTTGTTGAAAGTTCAAATTTACGCAATACTCAATGAGACCATGCAAATATACTAGACCAAGTTTGAATTCTTTATATGAAAAATGGCCATTTCAAAGTTTCATTGATGACTATGAATTTCAATGAGTTTAAGTTCAAGTTCTCATAAGTATTTTCTAAAGAAATGAATGTCCAATCATAGAGGAGGGAGCATAAACAAAGCAGCAAGTTTATTGAATTATTGTCCATCATTTGCTAAATGCTGTTGAATCCTTGGTACTTTATTTTCAGTGAAAAATCTGTTAGTGTTCCATTATCTAAATGTTAAGAATTTTAATCTAACAAATAAATTAGAATGATTAAGGATTCAATGTTATTCTCATATTATATTAAGTCATTGCATTACTAAATGATGAAAATTGGATCTTGATAAAATTTAAGGATCTTACAGTGTGACATCTTCTCAAGACTTTCTTTTAAAATATCTGAATAAGTTTCTCCATTATTAAGCAATGAAACTGTAAATTTTGAATCTAAGTTTTGTGAAAGTATCTGTGTTATAGGGCAGGCCATCCAAAAACTTGGTCTCTGTTCAGACTTGTATAACTCAGGGTTCAAATTTTATGATTGTCAGGTCTTACTGATGACTTAATGTACCTTGTGCCGACTAGATTTTACAACCTGTAGTCAAATTAACTACACTGATGCGTTCCATCAAATATTCCAATTCAAGACTTTGTTTCTGGCAAACTAAATTTTTATCTCTTGGATGTTAGAAAAACAGCCTAGATCTTATACAAATTTCAAACCCCTCCTATAGAAGGCAACAATACTTCATAAATAATACCACCTACCTGCAGGACACCGAGGAAGCTCCGTCTTAGGTATAGAGGCTACTCTCTGGAAATCATCATGGCACACATTACAAAAGTGGGTGGTTCCAAAACAGAAAAACACGGCTACTGAGCAACAGTATCGGCATTTATACTCCAGGAAATCTGTGCCATGCTTAGGACACATCTGTGAGAAGTTGACATACATGTATGTTAAGTTATTTTGCAACAAATGGAAAATTTGAATTTTATTTAAAACAGTTAAAAACACGATCAAGACTTACTGAAAATTTGTAGAAGATTCAAATCTTTCTTACGTATAAACTCAAGTAAACAGATATTCAAGATAAAATCCAGCCTTAGGATTGGGCATCAAAATATTCAACATCCTTGTTTCTGAGAAATACATCATACAAGACTGATGGAAGTTGCTTGAAAAATATCCCATGAAATTGGGTAAAAATAGCTGTATTGTCAACTGCAGGGATGAAAATTAAGATCCATGAAATATAAAAACTAAATGTACATGTATATAAGAAGACAAACCTGAGCCCTGGATACATCAGAGCATGCACCACAAACTAATTCTTTCTCGTCATATTCCTCTCCTATCCCTATCTGCTCATCACATCTCACCTCGCCTCCATAGTATGCCTGTATATAATACAAAACAGTGTAAACTGGGTTTGTCTACATAAGAAACACTATTTGTCTTACCTTTATAAAAAATAATTTGAAAACTTATCAATTTTCTTCCTTAACCTCAAATGGTTTAATGTTACAAACATATCAAAGTATTTACATGTGTAACATAATTTCCTTTAAAAATTTATTTTTCTTTACAATGTTATTATATTAGTTTTTTATGATTACTGCATGACCATGTGGATAGCAGTGCCAATTTTTAATTTGTCATAATAAAAATTTGATTGTCCATCTCATTTTGTGATAAATATACATTGTACTTATTTTGCTGTCCAAAACAACCAAGCTATAGTTATCTTGAAAAGGTCTATTGGTAACAATTTTTAAATATGTTTTAAATAATAACAGTACTTAAACAGACCTTTTTACACTTGTAGCAGACATAGTAAGCGTATCTATCCATGGCGAAGCCTGAGGGATCTTGATAGAACCTTGCCCCTGGGGTGGTGATGGCCTCCGCCTTGTGTAGACCCTCGTACTCTAACCTCATCATGGCTTTACGTTTAACGTCGCTGTACAGGTCCCTGATGGGTTTCAGAAGTTCTCTAAGTACAGGGTGGTCTATGGAACTCTACAAGACATGTCATTGTTCATAAAATGAAAAACAAGACTATCAAGTATTGTTTGACTCAAAGGAAAATGAAGTAGTTTTTTTTTTATTTATTTCCTTTTTTTCATCATTGAACATCAGTGATGAGACATTAATTGTTGAAATGAATATATGCTGCACTGAATTATTACCAAAGAATGTTTGTTTCAATGTTAATTTCTTTGGTTTTTAATTCTTTATGAAAAATTCTTGCAACATCAGCTTTTTTTATATACTGAATATCTTCACAACATTTTACTTGAAAAAGAGATCTAGAGATTTAAAATTAGACTCAGATTCACTACAACTACATGTTTTGTATTTCAAGAAAACCAGAGGACAAATTTACTTACCTTACAAATAGGGCACAGTGAGAACCCAAACGTAATCCTTGGCCCCACCCACCTCTTCTCTATAATGTTCTTAGCACAGTGAAGATGGAATACATGATTACATTGTAACTGAAAATACAGATATACAGGAGAAGTGATATCAGGTTGGCTTCAGCATTGATATGGCATTGTACATACCAATAGTATTCTTATTAACAATATGATAAGATATGAAAATGTACTGTTTTTAAAATTGTATGCATGCAAAAAATAGCTAAAACTCCATCACAATCTATTTGCATGGCATAGGCTGCACATTTTATTTATCCAGACAAATGAGTATTCAAAATTAATTGACTTATTCAGATATTCAGTCTTATTTTTTTTTTTTTTGCATTTTGTTTTGCAAAACATTAACCTAGACAACAGCACTAATTTTTCTATCATTATTTATACCTGTATTGCTGGTGCAGCAGAAAGAGCCTCAGTGAAGCAGATCATACACATATCGTCGGCGTCCTGTTTAAGCGTGTCTGATACCGGGTGACATCGATGTAGACAAGGCAGACACGTCTCTTCATCTACAATACCACCACATGGATGGCCACAAGGCAGTACTCTGGAACATGCATTCCTTGCATGGGTCTGATAAATAGTAAAAGATTATATAGAAATTGTATGTTTTGAGCCTCCTGAATTATTTTTAAGCACTTTGTTCTATCTAGTTTTGCTCCAACATTTATTTACTTTATGAAGCTTAAAAGGAGATCTTGGATTGGTTTTCTAATCACTTACATGTAGCTGACATTTTGAAGAAGTCTTCAATTAATAAGGAATAGCAATTTTCATTTCAACCATGACCATTATTGTACACATTACGACAATTTATTTACTGATGACATCTTGTGAGGGCAAAAGTCTGACAGCAAATGTGTTGTACACTTGACCATCAATCACTTGAAACATATAACATAAGTCATATACTGCTCACTTCAGAAATTGGATAAACAAGATTTTGATTACTTTTTTGTGCAAAATTTTAAATAAATTTGAAATCAATGAATAGTTCTCACTTAGTCATAAATTTGGTATATGTTATATGGTCGTAGATTTATGCAATCATATTGCACAGACAGAAATTGTACTTTTCAGTTGGGGGGTTTTCAATGTAACATTGAAATGTGATGTTGCTGACTTTAATAATGAGCCCATGGACACGTCACAGGAAAATTAGCATGGGAAATGGCCAATCTTAAATTTTTTTTGTCTATGAAGTTTCATTGGATATACTGACTGCCGTACAATGTGTACAGAAATAATGACGAAGGGAGATCTATTGACTGGTATCAATTTCATTCAAATTTTTGTATGATAAATGTTTATCCAGTTTCCAAATTAAGGTGTGTGGACAGTAGTACCTGGCATTCTTGGTCAGAGCACACATTTCCTATAGCTAGTAAACCGGTATTACTTGAGGTCCCACAAAAACGACACCTCCCAGGACCTGATGTAGCGGCTGCTGATTTTCCTACAAGTAAAGAATTTGTTTATCTATTGAAGTGTTACACGTAAGATAAATGTACTTTTCTCATAACAACAAAATGCTGTTTAAAACTTTTACACTTCCAAGGCATGAATTTTTCTTTATTCTTTCTGGCAATTAGCAATTTATGAATTAACGAGAAAATAAAAACTACTTTTCATGAATTAGAAAATGTACAAAATAAATGAACAACATTTGTATACACTTTTTAAAGAAAATAACTCATTTCAATTCTGAAGCAGAACTATTGTGAAATAAAAGTTATAGTTAAAACAATTATTTCATTTTATATACATGTATATCCAGTCTTACCCTCTCTGAATTCTACCATAGCTTTGAGAGTCCTGGAGTCGGCAAGGGCCATAACCCAGAACAGCTTGGTTCTACCACATCCCTCGTGTAGGTCAACTTTGATGGCTTCTTCTTCTTCCTTGAAAACCTAAAGTGTAAAATCAAAGCATTGAAGCAGGGGTCTAGAAATTTTTTCAAAACACATGTTTAAATCCCTGTCCACTAACAGACAGCGAGTGTTCATCTCAGTCCATACATATGCCATTCTACGTAACATGACATCTTGATTCTAGATTAACGAAGACGACCTTTAAAATACTTCACACAATGCTGATACCCTAAGATTTGATTGGTTCGTGCTTCAAATTATACTTGTACAGAATTATGGGGCTCTCTCGCATGAAAAAAAAAAAGTTGATAACTATGAGCCATTCACTCAAAAAATTACATCTACAATGGTTGTGTTAATAGACATGGATACATATCATACAATTATTACTATAAAGTACATATTTACAGCTAATTTTAGATGTGAAATGCAAAAAAAAATTTGGAAGGAATCATATAAGCTTTATAATAAACTAACCTGTCTAGCATGGGAACGTTTAGATTTTGGTAGATGTAGACATTTGTCACACTCTGCACACAGATTACCACATTCATTACACAGTATGATAGCCTGTGTTTCTCCATCGTCATGGTTATCACATGTTGGCTACAAAAGAGAAAGTAGAAATAAAAATGTGCATAAACATGTATAAACATGTACAAGAACAATGTGGATCCCAAAGCATACTTGTACATGCATTTACACTTTGTATGCTCACTTGACAATTCTGACTAATATTGCCCAAGACTGCTTTACTCATTTACCATGTACATGTAGAATCTAGGAAGAAATTTCAGATTTTTTTTACTTGGATTGTGTCAAAATTTAAAATGCTTCTCCTTACAATCAATTTACATGTAATTTGCAGTGTACAAAGTTATAAAAGCTAAGGATATGATTCTTAATCCTTCATTTAAAGTAAGAAGGTAAGATCAATGCTCCTATTCTTACCCTAGGTTGTCCATGCTGACCATTAGGACTGCTAACCCACTGACCACTGGTCAGTCTCTCCACATGGTCCTTGTCTAGAACACACAGGGCAGCCAGACATAGCCATAACTGTTAAAAATAGAGAACATTGATATGAAAAGTGATGATAAGACTTACACGACTTTGACTGGATCTTTTGAGCTAGAATACAGAAATTCAATCTTAACCAGTATGACATACTGAAAGTACAACTTTTTTGTTAAGAATGATTTCCAAGCCATACGGCATACACCTAGATTTTTTTAGTTACATTGCACACTTACAGTGAGGATATTTACCATGCTCCAACTCAAGTTACTCTACAAAATGATTTTGAGAAATATAAACTAGTATACAATTACATACTGTAGGAATTTTAAGACATATTTCTGGATCTCTGTAGTTCTCATTCAGCTTGGTCAGGTTTAATATCGCCTCGGCTACAGCTGCTTTTGTAATACTAGCCCATGTCTCACTCAGTAATCCCTAAAAACATTATTTATCATAATGACTGTAAACACAAAGAAATGAATCAATGAAACTTTCTGAAAAATATTCACAATGGCCAAAATGGAATTCCAGAATATTTCAGGAAATGGTATAATTTATAGAAATGTACATGACTGAGAACATGAATTAGAATATCACATAACAGTCCTTTGAAAAAAGATCAAATTAGTTTTTATCAATTCAACAATATACAACTTTGATTTTTCATGTGAACTTCTCTTTTTCATAAATTTAATCAATATAATGTACAGCTATATGATTCATTTATAAACATTGAATTAGAAATTTAAATTGATTTCTTAGTTTTCTATGAAACATTACAATGTATCATCACTTCCTCAAAAACAAAGGTTTTACCATGTTGCAACATGGTACATGTTCATGCATGTTTGAGAGTGCAAAATATTTCCTGTAAAAAACTGACCCTCTATAAAGAGGTCACCTGTTTATAGTGGCCACTTTCTGCATCTCCCTTGACCGACCGTATTATACAGGTTTAGCTGTAATTAAAGAGGGTAATTAGTGAACAAGTAACTTACAGAAGCCATATCTTGTATGAGAGAGATCACATTATTAGCTAGGTTGGCCGACATCTTCCCTCTTAACCACCATCTGGCTTTAGAGGTATCTCTGTAAAATAACAAACATTTTAGAGCTGATAAAGAATCGAAAATTAACTGACAAAGTTGTATCAGAATCTGTGATAAATGCAAAATTCATTTAAAATTACCATAGAATAGAATTTTCATTAAAGACAAATATTTTACATTTCTAAAGATAAAGTTTAAATTAATTCATGGTTGCATGTATATCTTACTTTTTAGCAGGTCCTCCCAGGCACTGACTCAGTGTTTTACTCTGTACTCCTTTCTGAGGTCCACTGACCTTGACCTTGGACTGAAGTGTCAAAGACTTACAAATACAGGCCAGCAAAACATCTAGTAGACCTGGTTTTTGAGGATCAAAGGTCACTTCTCCTTCCTCTTTATTAGCTATGCTGTATTCTACAGGGGGGAGTGTGGGAACAGAGAGAATACTGGCTAATGTCTGTGGCTTCACATCTGGTAATACTCTCCTCAGGACTGATAAGACCTATTATAATAAATTGATGATCGAAAAAAATGTAATTCAGATAAATTACACGTATCTGCTTTTTTACTTTAAATTTCATATGTCAATTTTATTTACATGTATATTCCTGCAATATGTTAAAGCTAAACTACATTCATCCCAGATGGATCCAATAAAATTCTAACTTTCAAAGGAGTAGATCATGTAGATATGGCTCATATTATACTACATTAATATCACACAATATGGTTTATATAGTAAAGTGCATACTTTAAAGGTTCCTGGTCAGCCGACATAAATACATTTTAATGTTATTATATACATGTACATTTATTATATACAAAAATGTCCTTTTTTGTGCAATTTATACATGTCTGTGGTGTTCAACAAATTCCTAAAAGTACAAAGTACCAGAACATACTTGTCTTTGTACTCTGGGTGTTCCTGTGTGTAGTAAGCTGAATAAATCCTGTAGTAGTGGGTACTGCTGAGCTAAGTAGGCCCTGCCAACACCTGATCCACTCAGTGCAAGAACCATCGATAACAACTCAAAGCAGTAAGCATCCTGGTCACTGTGGATAACAATGTTATTATCATTATAACGAGAGGATAAAGTAATAAATGTACTGCTGAGCTAAGTAGGCCCTGCCAACACCTGATCCACTCAGGGCGAGAACCATCGATAACAGCTCAAAGCAGTAAGCATCCTGGTCACTGTGGATAACAATGTTATTATCATTACAATGAGAGGATAAAGTAATAAATGTACTGCTGAGCTAAGTAGGCCCTGCCAACACCTGATCCACTCAGTGCAAGAACCATCGATAACAACTCAAAGCAGTAAGCATCCTGGTCACTGTGGATAACAATGTTATTATCATTATAACGAGAGGATAAAGTAATAAATGTACTGCTGAGCTAAGTAGGCCCTGCCAACACCTGATCCACTCAGGGCGAGAACCATCGATAACAGCTCAAAGCAGTAAGCATCCTGGTCACTGTGGATAACAATGTTATTATCATTACAATGAGAGGATAAAGTAATAAATGTACTGCTGAGCTAAGTAGGCCCTGCCAACACCTGATCCACTCAGGGCGAGAACCATCTATAACAGCTCAAAGCAGTAAGCATCCTGGTCACTAAAGATCACAGAGATACATATGTAGTTAATGAAATAAAATGACAATAAAGAAGAAAAGATAAATGTTCTAATATGATAAATATGGTCTTCTTTAAGTATCTATTTTTATAGGCAGTACTTGTCTCCTTTCTTACATCTCTTTGACAGTTTCTGACATGACATGATTTTTCAAGGATCGAAGAGCCAATCTTCCTATGTTAAAGAAAATGCCAAGACTTATGAAGAATCTTTAATAACACAGAGAATACCTCATAGTGTTAAAGTACTCCGCTTCTGAACCCATCTTAATTCTAAGCATACATTTGTGTATGTCAAATCACTAGTTAGGATCTTAATCCAGGTACCTGTTATCAGGAACTTCATAATGTCCGTTAGCCAGGCTAGCTTCCCAGTCCTCTCGGATTTTGTTCGTCTCTTTTCTGATTCCTTGTACAATGTGGGAACACACCTGAAATACACAATAATTTCACTCACCTCATCACAATGATATATGCAGAATTTCTATTCTTTATCTAAAATTAAAATGTATGAAGACCTCACTTGATAGGGAGCACAATATGATTTTGTTAATTGAAAAGTGAATGTACGCTACCTATTCCTTTAGATGAGATATTTTATTGACTGGTCTTTGTGAGATTAATATAATCTAATACCACCGAGAGGGAGGGTTGGCACATTCTCAACTTGAGTGTACAAAATTTTGTAAGTCCACGACTATGAGTAGTCATGGACAGGCAAAATTTTGCTGGTGAGGGTTGGTAATTTACCATCCCTCCTCCCTCACAGTGGTGTTAGATTGTTTTTCTCATACAGAATTGACCAGGAAAGACAATTTATAAAGTCTGTCATAATCAGCTATTTATTGTCCTACTTCGAGATTGTCACTTTGATAGTGATTTCTATATACATGTACATGTACATTTATATGATTTATTCTGATAACCTTTGTAGGCAACAATGGTGAATCACAGGGTGAAATTGATGACGTAAGAGGAGGATATCAATTTATCTCACCAAATGAAAAATTGAGAGTTCTCTGTCTCAAGTGGAAGATAACAGACCTTCTTCACATTACTGTGAGACTTGCATTTTAGACATGCCAAAACCCGCAATCACTACTTTTGACGTTATGTCTAACTGTGGCTTCATAAATCTGCTACAACGTCACAGTTAAAAGTTACGTCAAATCTTCTGATGTCCGGTCTTAGGATGTGTAAAATGCAAGTCAACTGCAGTAACGTGAAAATCGTCTATTGACTGACCTGTTTCTGTAGACACTTTACTGACCTGTTTCTGTAGACACTTTACTGACCTGTTTCTGTAGACACTTTACTGACCTGTTTCTGTAGACACTTTACTGACCTGTTTCTGTAGACACTTTACTGACCTGTTTCTGTAGACACTTTACTGACCTGTTTCTGTGGACACTTTACTGACCTGTTTCTGTAGATACTTTACTGACCTGTTTCTGTAGACACTTTACTGACCTGTTTCTGTAGACACTTTACTGACCTGATTCTGTAGACACTTTACTGACCTGTTTCTGTAGATACTTTACTGACCTGTTTCTGTAGACACTTTACTGACCTGTTTCTGTAGACACTTTACTGACCTGTTTCTGTAGACACTTTACTGACCTGATTCTGTAGACACTTTACTGACCTGATTCTGTAGATACTTTACTGACCTGTTTCTGTAGATACTTTACTGACCTGTTTCTGTAGACACTTTACTGACCTGTTTCTGTAGACACTTTACTGACCTGTTTCTGTAGATACTTTACTGACCTGTTCTGTATACTTTACTGACCTGTTTCTGTAGACACTTTACTGACCTGTTTCTGTAGACACTTTACTGACCTGATTCTGTAGATACTTTACTGACCTGTTTCTGTAGACACTTTACTGACCTGTTTCTGTAGATGAGATAATTTACTCCGGCTGAACAAGATTCCGACCATGTGTTCTTTCAGGTCGTTATCACCATCTAGACTATCTCCACCTGACTCCAGCTTCTTCTTCTCACTGTTACCACTAGCCTCCTCAGGAGCTACCAGCTTACCAAACACCTGTACAGAATTCATATGTTATATTAACATATACACATGTATGTGCATGCTATATTACAGAGATGACTTCATAAAAACATAGTTAGGGGTTACCATGCGTGTGTTTTACAAAAACTGACAGGGTATCGGCGAATCCCCTGTCAGAAATTGAGTTTTACCGCGAGGTGTTAGCCGAGCGGTAAAACGGATATTTCTGACAGGGGATTCGCCAATACCCTGTCAGTTTTTGTAAAACATCAGTATGGTAACCCTATTCTAATGCTTTAGTCAGTTAGAAGCTAGAAAACGTCTGCTTTTAACGACGTCGCCATAGCAACGCATGACGTCATGGCAAAAACTGCAGTGAAACGTGAATCCCCTTGCAGTTTTTTAATCGCTCAGCCAATCAGAATGCGCGTTACAAACGGAGTGCATTAGAATACAAAATATATCGCTAGTTTAACATATTTAACCATTGTATGTTATATGACTGATTGATTATACTTTGTACATGTATACATGTGAACCAAAGATTACAATTTGTTCATTTAATGCATATCATGTGTTGTGTTGATATATGCCAATATGGTGAAAGTCAATAAAGAATTTGAATTTGAATATTTTTGAGCAGTATGAAATCATATGATTAATTTGAGTAGATCAAATTACAAATGAAAAAAGTTATTTGTTTGCCTCTTATTGTGAATTGGTAATTTAAGACAATCTTGTTTATTCAGATTCATTTATCCTATAACACAGAGCTGCCCTAATGATAAGTGCAATGGAAGAAAAGAATGGATATTGCTACTTGGGATTTTCAGACTCGGGGAGAAATGTAATCAAGCACCAGGTATGATAATTGACAAGAATCAAGCACCAGGTATGATAATTGACAAGAATCAAGCACCAGGTATGATAATTGACAAGAATCAACCACCAGGTATGATAATTGACAAGAATCAACCACCAGGTATGATAATTGACAAGAATCAACCACCAGGTATGATAATTGACAAGAATCAACCACCAGGTATGATAACTGACAAGAAAATCCAATCATTATATCCAGGATTTTCTCCCTGTCCAATATTCGGGAAGCTTCTTCACTGACCAAACAAATCCCAGACTCTCTGGTTGGATTTACTTTTCAGTGATCATACTCTATTATTATGAGAATAGATGGGGGAAGACTCCAATAGTCTCAAGAAAATGAACCTAAGACAGCAAACTTAAAAAGTATGTGATTCTAAACAATACAGATAAAGACACACTAACCTGTGAAGTAAGCATCCTGAACACCCTGAGTGTTTCTGATTCACAGTTTTCCTGTTGTAGATCTACGGCAGCCTTCTTTATCGGTACTAACGAGTCCTGCCCCTCCATCTCTCCTAGTAATTTAATCTGTCTGATCCTCAAACTGTGCTCAGGCCCCTGCAAATATAATATTTAATAGCAGTTCTCTGTAAGGACCAAAATAATTTCAATAGCACGTGGAAACAGCATGTCTCAAATTTTTGAGATTTTTGGTGTGGAAGGTGTATATGATGTACTGAGACAAAAATAAACTTTCTTTTTACAAATTAAGTTTTCGTTGCCATGGAAACCATGTTTGAAATTTTACGCATCAGTAGAATACTTGAAACATGGCATTTTCACAAGGTTCGTTTCCATGGTAACAGCTATTGTAGTCAACTGAAATTTCCTTAACTTTTCTCTTTATATCTTTAATAGTATATATATTACACAAGAAGTATGTTTCTGCCCGCTATTCTCTTTGTCAATATGCTCAAAATGTAGACAAAAACCTGTTTTGAAGAGGCCCTTTTTAAGACCGAAAAAGCTCCTAATTTAATATGATTTTGCTCAAATTTAAGGGAAAATAATCTGAAATATCAAGCTAACTTGATTTCTACTTCCAATTATCTTTAAAGTTTAATCCTCGATCTTTAAGAAAATGTTAAAATTTGAGTGGGACCTCTTCACAATTTTATTCAAAAGGGTACAAAAAATGGTTACCATGGTGACATTCTGTTCAGTGCTATTACACATAGAGTAATTTACTGGTAAATTTTCACCTGTCCGTTATATATCTTTAAGAATTTTTATCAGTGCATATAAAAGAGCATTATTGAATAAAAAAAATCACCTTAATTTTTTTCAAGGTCACAGGACCCAGTGTCAAGGTCATCTTGAAAGCAGTTCACAAAATTTGGCAAAATTCTGTGATTTTTCAAAAATATGAGAGGCAGTTACTCAAAAATCATGTTGTATTGAGTAAAACAAACACATACATAGTAATTTTGGATATATCCCCTATCTATTGACCAAAGTTACAAAAGATCTTCCTTGATTTTTAGCTAGTATTTCATACATACATATAAAAAATAGCAATCCAAGGAATGCTTGTGTCGCCTGCGAAGCGGTTTGATTTTTATTCTAGAAAGTGGATCAAAATTCTTGAAAAGAAGGTTTAGGTCAAATATCTAGATCAAGGTCAAAAGGTCAAATTTTATGGTCTGTGTAGAAAGGTCTTGTCACAAGGAATACACATGTGAAATACCAAAGCCCTATCACTTACCAATCAAAAGATATATCCATTCTTAATTTTTTTGAAAAGTAGGTCAAATATGTAGGTCAAGGTCAAAAGGTAAAAAAATAATGGTATGTGTAGAATGGCATTGTTACAAGGAAAATACATGTGAAATATCAAAGCCCTATCACCTACCAATCAAAAGATATAGCCAATATTACTTTTCTTGAAAAGTAGGTCAAATATCTAGATCAAGGTCAAAAGGTCAAATTTAATGGTCTGTGTAGAAAGGTCTTTTCAGAAGGAATACACATGTGAAATATTGAAGCCCTATCACTTACCAATCAAAAGATATAGCGAATCTTATCTTTTTTCAAAAGTAGGTCAAATATCTAGGTCAAGGGCACAAGGTCAAAAATTATGGTATGTGTAGAAAGGTCTTGCCACAAGGATTGCACACGTGAAATATCAAAGTCCTAACACTTACCAATAAAAAGATATATCCATTCTTAATTTTTTTGAAAAGTAGGTCAAATATATAGGTCAAGGTCACTAGGTCAAAAATTATTGTATGTGTAGGAACGTCTTGTCACAAGGAATACATATGTGAAATATCAAAGCCCTATCACTTACCAATCAAAAGATATAGCGAATCTTATCTTTTTTTCAAAAGTAGGTCAAATATCTAGGTCAAGGTCACAAGGTAAAAAATAATGGTATGTGTAGAAAGGTCTTGCCACAAGGATTGCACATGTGAAATATCAAAGCCCTATCACCTACCAATCAAAAGATATATCCATTCTTAATTTTTTTGAAAAGTAGGTCAAATATGTAGGTCAAGGTCACTAGGTAAAAAATAATGGTATGTGTAGCAAGGTCTTGTCACAAGGAATACACATGTGAAATATCAAAGCCCTATCACTTACCAATCAAAAGTTATGGGCTGTGACACCCAAAGTGTGACAGACAGACAGACGGACGGACGGACGGACGGACAGACGGACGGACAGACAACGGACAAAGTGATCCCTAAGTGTCGCTATGCTTTGCAGGCGACACAAAAATGTGAGATTATCATGATTTTTGTCTGGGGCTTATTTTTTTAGGAGAAATGTTCTAAACTAAAAATTGTAATGTTTTTCCATCTATTGGTCCTAATTTTAGAAAGAAGTATTTTTGATACAAATATATGACAGTCAAGCCTAAATTTAGTAACAATAAATAACAACAAAAATGCAAATTTTATTGAAATTGGAACCTATATTTTGAATTGACCTTGAACTGAGAGTCAATGACCTTGAAAAATTTTGGAAGTGCTTAAATAAAGAATAATTTCTTCTGTTGTCCCTACATAAAGCTTAAGAAATATAAGTTATTTAAACCAATCAATTTGAAAAGATATAGTCATCATGTGTCAAATGAAAAGTTGCCATGGCAACCATTTTTAACCTCAAAATGTAGGAAAACAAAACAAGGTCCCACTTATTTTTTTCAGTGATTATATTTGTCACATGAAATCCATTTTGTTATGACAACAGTGATGGTGTTATCAGCCTGACATTTTGTGTTATTTTTGCTTAAAAATGGTAAAAATTGGACAAAAATAGGCCTTGCTTTTGACCTTATTTTATGGCAATTTTTGACTGATTTTGATGTGATAGGATCCGGCTAATTGAAAGAAAAGTCAAAAGTTTGTTATTTTTTCTGAAAAAAGAGGTTTTAAAGATTATAAGTTGTTAATACCAATTAACTCTGACAATGGTTTCCATGGCAACATAATAACCAAATATGACTTATTTGACCATTTTTTAGTGCTATAAATAGACAGACCTCGTTTCCATGGCAACCCGAATGTTTCTTTTCAAAAAATTGTTATTTTTGTATTCAGGGCATTATACATACCATTTATAGAGAAAATGATGAAAATCCATGACATGCTGTTTCCAAAATATTTTGGTCCTTACAGAGAATTGATATTAAAACATGTAGATCAGCTACTTTTTCTATTACATGTATTTACAATGATAAATGACTATTTCTTAAAAAAAAAAATCATTCCTTTCACACCTTCACATCTTTTTTAACAGGACAGAGAAGAAATAAAATTGTAATGAAAATCAAAATTCAAAAGATTTCCCAATAAAGATATTTTCTGGTGAAATCATGATATCAATCATACAGCATTATAGATACATGTAATATTATAAATTCCAATATATAAAGAAAACAAACCATGCAGTAATATCAAGGAGGAAAATATAAAATGAAACGTCAAATTGAATATTTACTATGCAGATAAAAAGTACATTTTGTAGTTGTCTACAATGTTTAATTTTTATGATATTAAGCAAAACATTGATTTCATATGCAAAGATTGTTATGTACCTTGAGTTCAAGTTGTATACACTTGGAGCTAGGATCTGGAATTTGACAATTAACCCAGCCAGCAAATCGGATTTCTAAATCCACCTGTTGGATTTTCTTCAGCTCCTCTTGTACTGCTCCAGCACTAAATCCAATACTAGATACCTTGTTCTGAAAAGTAAACAAAGGAATCTAAAAATTCTTCCCTTGTTACATGTGTTTGTACTTCATAAAAGGAAATTGAATATTAGAATTGTTTTATGAACTCTTATGAGTAAAAAATTCAAAATTTTCAAGATGACATAAATGTATTACAGACACATAAAATAATAGAGAGGTTTAGTTACAAGTGCTTTCAACGTGTACGTATGACGTACATGTACACGTCACCGTTTGACGTCACAATCGGAACACGTAGTTGAGTTACACGTATGAATCTGCTAAGGTCTAAGTATAGCTATGTAGGAAGGTGTACTTAAAGCAAGCTTATTTTCAATCAGTTTAATCTGCTAGAAATGTTCAGCGAGCTTCCTAAAGCCTCGACGTAAGGAAAGCTATAATCCTAAACATGCTTTATAACACCAAAAACTGGAAGTACGATCATTGTTATATGTGGAAATTTTCAAAGAAGTTTAAAGTTATAGATTTGGTCTAACCCCTGGTCTCTGCCGTTATCTACATGTATGTGTACATAGATGATTTTAGGTAAAGCTTTGGCCTGACATTTTATAGTTATAGATTTGGTCTTACATCCAGGTCTCTGCCATTATCTATGTGTACATAGATGATTTTAGGTAAAGCCTTGGCCTGACATTTTATAGTTATAGATTTGGTCTTACCCCCATTTAATTGCCGTTATCTATGTGTATATACATGTAGATGATTTTAGGTAAAGCCTTGGCCTGACATTTTAGTCTGTTATAGATTTGGTCTTACCCCCAGGTCTCTTCCGTTATCTATGTGTACGTAGATGATTTTAGGTAAAGCCTTGGCCTGACACTTAATAGTTATAGATTTGGTCTTACCCCAGGTCTCTGCCGTTATCTATGTGTAAGTAGATGATTTTAAGTAAAGCCTTGGCCTGACATTTTATAGTTATAGATTTGGTCTTACCCCCAGGTCTCTTCCGTTATCTATGTGTACGTAGATGATTTTAGGTAAAGCCTTGGCCTGACACTTTATAGTTATAGATTTGGTCTTACCCCCAGGTCTCTGCCGTTATCTATGTGTACGTAGATGATTTTAGGTAAAGCCTTGGCCTGACACTTTATAGTTATAGATTTGGTCTTACCCCCAGGTCTCTGCCATTATCTATGTGTACGTAGATGATTTTTGGTAAAGCCTTGGCCTGACACTTTATAGTTATAGATTTGGTCTTGTTGCGATCTTCATCTCCACTTTCCCAAAATGTCTCTGTGGAATTATCTGTAACAAAAATGTATACATACATATGTAAATGTTCATTTAGAAAACTCACTTCACTTGAACTTTGATTTTGATTTTTCTAATATCTGACAATTATTTCTCTATCTTTAAGACATTTGTCAAGCTTTTGAAAAAGATTTTTGTTACGATTTAGATATGTTTTATCTTTTCATAAGACATGGACAATTTTGAAATTTGCCATTAAGAATGTTCCCCAAAGGTCATAGACTAAATGGATCTAACAAGAAGCAAATTTCTGGAAATGTAATAAACACTTTATTCTAAATCATATCATTTGAAAGAACCAAATAAATCTCTAATGATAAATGTTACCAGAGAGACTAGCTATCATGGCTTGCCGACTTGATGCTGTTATTTCTGCCGCAGGGGTTAAGTCCTTCAGCTGATACAATTTGTATGTCCCCTACAATCAAGAATAAGATAGCGTACTAATAATATAAACTGTATGTAGTTTCTAGTTTTAAGAGCATATAATATACTTGTATGAATTCATGAAATAATAAGAGGAGATCATAAAATTTGATACATGTATTTCATGTCTTCTTAAAAATTTACATGTTAATATCACTTTGCTTTTTGGCAATACAAAGACCATGAAGTATTTACTTCAAAATTCAATACTTTATGAAATATTTTACATTCACCAAACACTGTGCAGGTAAAGCGATTGTACCTGTATATGTTTATCTGGGTTGGTATCTGTCCTCGCCTCCTCAGATTTACTAAGTATCCTACTTATGTTACTGTAACACAAGAATCTCGTATAAGAACTTGTGTTACGGTAACATACCTGTATAAGTTTATCAGGGTTGGTTTCTTCTCTGGCCTCCTCAGATTTACTAAGTATCCTGCTAATGTTACTGAACACGTGACTCTCATGTAAAAACTGGTGATCTGTCTGCTGGAATCTGAGACACCAGCACCTAACGGCCATCTGCTGAAGGGCAGATCCCCAGGGTAAGTACATCATGACGTCAGCTATAGTCTGTAGGAGGGTGTGGAACACCTCAGGAAGGGGATCTACAGCACTGCCCGCAATAGTGATGTCAGATAGGGGATGCTCACACAGGGCCATGTCCTACATACATGAAATTTTAAGAATTACAAATAATCAAACTAATATAAGTCCTTATGTAAAGGTAACAGATTTTATGTCATAGAAGTGTTAAATTACCTGAAAGCATGTGAAGTAATCTTCTGAATTATTTAAAATTATCATTTAATGTATGGAGTAATTGTACTACGGAACTTTTTTTCAAAATGCTGTGTTATACCAAAGGTAATAAAATGCAAATCTTTGCTACTGTATCATTTGTTTGTACAGGTAGTGGATGCATATTCATTACAATATTTAGATTTCTTAAAATTACATGAAGATAATGATTTGAGGCCACCTTATTTACACAAGAGCTCTTCTATTAGTGCAATATTTCCTCCGTCATACCTCCTGATCCTTTTTGACTTTTTCTTCTTTTTTCTTGTCTTTATCTTTGTCCTCCTCCTCTTCCTCCTGATCATCATCATCACCACCAGGTGGCGTTAGTGACGATACAAAGAACCAAAGTAGGTCATGTAAACAGATAGGCTGTGTCACACACCGCAGTAACCAATTCAAAGCCTGAAAATATCAACAAATATTACTTGACTTATATTTTCATTATTTGTACTTTCATGTCATATTAATAATTCTTTCTATCATTACTACAATGATATTGAATGAACCACAAAATGGCAAATAGGAGAATCTTACAGCCATATTTATGCATTACTTGTTATCAGGTCCTTTACTGCTTGAATAAGACATTTCCTATCCTCTTACAAGTATCATATCAACTTACATTACCTGTATGACAAATACCCGACAGCCTTCCTGTGACTGTTTCAACGCCAGATATAGGCCATCCAAGTCATGCCTCTGTACTATAAAGGCCATCACTGGCCTCTGTATAAATTAACTTCAAGTATCATATAATACATTACCTGCATGGCAAACACTCTACAGGCGGCCTTCCTGAGTGACTGTCTCAAGGCCAGATGTAGGCCATCCAAGTCATGTCTCTGTACTATAAAGGCCATCACAGGCCTCTGTATAAATTAACTTTAAGTATCATATAATACATTACCTGTATGGCAAACACTCTACATGCAGCCTTCCTGAATGACTGTCTCAAGGCCAGATGTAGGCCATCCAAATCATCTCTCTGTACTATAAAGGCCATCACTGGCCTCTGTATAAATTAACTTTAAGTATCATATAATACATTACCTGTATGGCAAACACTCTACATGCAGCCTTCCTGAATGACTGTCTCAAGGCCAGATGTAGGCCATCCAAGTCATGTCTCTGTACTATAAAGGCCATCACTGGCCTCTGTATAAATTAACTTCAAGTATCATATAATACATTACCTGCATGGCAAACACTCTACAGGCGGCCTTCCTGAGTGACTGTCTCAAGGCCAGATGTAGGCCATCCAAGTCATGTCTCTGTACTATAAAGGCCATCACCGGCCCCTGTATAAATTAACTTTAAGTATCATATAATACATTACCTGCATGGCAAACACTCTACAGGCGGCCTTCCTGAGTGACTGTCTCAAGGCCAGATGTAGGCCATCCAAGTCATGTCTCTGTACTATAAAGGCCATCACCAGCCTCTGTATAAATTAACTTTAAGTATCATATAATACATTACCTGCATGGCAAACACTCTACAGGCGGCCTTCCTGAGTGACTGTCTCAAGGCCAGATGTAGGCCATCCAAGTCATGTCTCTGTACTATAAAGGCCATCACCAGCCTCTGTATAAATTAACTTTAAGTATCATTTAATACATTACCTGCATGGCAAACACTCTACAGGCGGCCTTCCTGAGTGACTGTCTCAAGGCCAGATGTAGGCCATCCAAGTCATGTCTCTGTACTATAAAGGCCATCACCAGCCTCTGTATAAATTAACTTTAAGTATCATTTAATACATTACCTGCATGGCAAACACTCTACATGCAGCCTTCCTGAGTGACTGTCTCATGGCAAGCTGTAGGCCATCCAAGTCATGCCTTTGTACTATAAAGGCCATCACTGGCCTCTGTAAGGCATGCTCTATGTCTATAGTCTGTTTCTTGTCCACAGATCCTATCAGTTTGGTCATGGCAGCAGAGGGGTGTTTCAATAATGACATTCCTCCATCTATAAATAAAGGATACATTACCTTAAAAGTATATCAGTACTAATGCCATATGCACATTTAATGAAAATCGATTTAAAGATGAGCTCAAAATTTAAAAAATATTCTGTGAAACATTTATCACTGAAACTCTAGAATATTTATTAATCCATTGTATACTTATTAATCCATTAAATTTTATGTAGTTTATTGAATATTAATTCTTTTTTATACAATTAGCAATACCACTAAACTTGTTTTTCAAGCCCCCTAAAATGCTTTCATAACTCTATGGCTAATTTCTGCTGCACTTGAACTTTTATAAGAGATTTTAGAACAACTGTTTATGTAAACAATCTATGCGCTATATTTCACTCTGACCTTTACCTTTAACTCCTCCACTGTTGTTCCTCCTCCTACTGGCCAACATCCTGGCATTTTTCTCTCCACCTTGCTTGCCATCGTCATCAGACACAATTTCTGAGATGCTACGTTGGAATGCACGACCTTTATTGACTTGCTCTTGTTCAGAATCAGGACTTGTTCCTGCACTCTTTATTTGCTTGGAATCCTTGGCTGCAGTCTCAGCATTGAAGTCCTATTAGATGGCAAGTTAGGAAGACAGTCATTTCTTTACTTATCATTATTTTTCAAAATACAATAAATTGGATCTAAATTGTAGGCACCTTCTTTTACAGGCATCTTGCTAAATACTGTT
This sequence comes from Pinctada imbricata, assembly GCA_033119305.1. Classification (NCBI taxonomy): domain Eukaryota; kingdom Metazoa; phylum Mollusca; class Bivalvia; order Pterioida; family Pteriidae; genus Pinctada; species Pinctada imbricata. The sequence goes on from VSWD01000006.1 coordinate 46,188,246, forward strand.
CTAAAAAAAATTTAAAGTACATTTTTGTAATTACCAAACCATTTCGTAAAAAATTTAATCCGTCTCAAACTCTTAAGTTAATAGACTTCATTTCTAATTATTACTCACAATAGAGAGAATGTTAAGTCAGCTGTGTTAAAAATCTTTAGCAGATTCTTCAATTAAAGATTGTCATTTTCACTTTGTTGTATGAAGTATAGTTATAGATGTTTTACCCTTGGACTTGGTGGTGAGATGTGGGTAACATGAGGCCTGACATCTTGTCCCAGCGAACCAGACCTGGCTAGGGGACTGTGCCGAGGCTCTGTTGGTAACCTGGGTCTATTAATAACCTGTCTCTCCTTGGCACTCACTGAACAGGACCGTACAAAGACTCTCTCATCGGCATCAATGTAGAAATCCTCGGCAAACGCTGTATCAGAACTCTGTCCTCCTTGTTGTTTAAGGTACTGGAACGGGATTGATGGGAAGGGATTCAGCTCCATCCCATATTCCTCTGAAACGCTGGGTAAAAATAAATCCGACGTATTATGCTTCTTAGTCTGAGTCGGGAAGTTAAAACCAGATGAACTTGATAGATCTAACAGAAACATGGCATTGCTCTTCAGCACAGAATGAGGTTCCTGGGGGTAAACAACAGTTTGTTGTCGATTATGAGAAGATTTCTTCTTCATCTTCTTAGACTTTTCTTTTTCCTTTTGTGACTGTCGTTTCTCCTTCAGACACTTCTCTCTACAGCGTTCACATATCAGATACCAACTGCTTCCTCCAAATCCTCCCTCCCCACAATTACCTGCCCAACCTCCACAGAAATTACCACTAGAGTTATACCCCTTGCCGCCTGCATGTCGACCACACCCAGGGTGTGCCTGTCTCATGTGGTAAGTGACAGGGTGGGGATACATACCCCCACATAACTCACACTGAGTTTCCCCCCTCTCTCCTTCCCCACCTCCAGCAAACAATCCTGCCATGGCTTTGCCAATAGCATTTTCCCTCCATAAGTGCTGTTTCTCTTCTTTCTTCTTCTTTCCTTTCTTTTCTTTATCCTTTTCCTTCTCTTTCTTTTCACTTCTCTTGGCTTTCAAGGTAACTGCAGGACTTGGGTAAACTGTAATACAGTGTTCACATACGTAATTCTAGTAGTCATGTACAAGCAATCATTGACCTTCAACCTAAACTTCCATCTAGCAATAGAACTATCTTCTGTATGCAGATATTTCACAAGTTTAAATCTCTTACACATGATTTGAATGAACAAAAACAACATCTGAATTTGCTATAATATAATGATTTTCACACAAAGAAACCATTCAAAACTATATTATGAAGGCCAATGTCAAGGTTTCTGGTGATCCAGGATGCAGAATTCCCCTTTAAAGTGAAAAAAAAATGTCTATTATGTCTGCCATCTGCTGTTAATCAAAAGACTTACCTAGATCCTGAGAGATGACCTTCAGTACAGATGTTGACAGTTCTTCCCAGAAGTATACCAGATGATGTAGTGTGGGTGGGAGGGGCGACTCCTCTCTCTCCTCCACCCTCCCTGTTACAGGGGATCCCTCTGATTTATGCCTCTCCACAGGTTTTTTCATCTTACTGCCTCCTTCCTTCAGTTTATCAATCTCCCTGGTATCTTTCCTTTGTCCGTCACCATCATCTTTCTCAGGGCCTCCTTTAGCCTCCTCCACCTCTATTTTGAACCTCACTCTAGCCTCATTCAGGTTCATATTCTCCCTCCTCTTGTTATCCTTACTTGACTCTGTAGCATGCCTCACTCTGTTGGACTTCTCATGTTTTGTTCTATGGGCAAACTTTGACATCTCCTTCTGTAAATCAGGATGAAACTTTATAAATGATGCACAAGCCATAGCATCGTGAACGATCCCCTCATGCCACAGAAACGCGGCAAACACAGCTCTCAGACACTCAGCTACAGACGGGGACAATGCCTCCTTCACTGCCTCTCTTATCCTCTCGTAGATCTGTGAGGCAGATGAGGACCTTCCTCTTACAGATCCTATAATTTCCTTGGAGGACGGGGAGTCTGCTCTGTCCCGTTTTGACCTTAGTTGTCTTCCTCTGTCCTTACGCATGGACTTTGGGGACATCCTGTGAGAGAGATAGAATAAAAGAAACTCCAGTAACTTTTCAATTAATGTTTTGGTATACAGTAATAAACAATGAAACATTTCAATTCATCATTGAAAATTCTTCTAGGAAACTCAACGCTGCAAAATTGACCAAAAGAAAAAAAAAATAAATAACAGCTTTATTCTTTGTTTTTTTTTTCCACAAATATACATTTATATACTGTAAATTGGTTTTTATTCGTCAGGTACCAATTTTCGTCAGTGCCTCCCTTGACGAAATTACGTATCGACGAATATAAATACTCCTGACAAAGTATAGTGTAGAAAGGAAAAATTAAAAGAGTTAATACGACAGGCAACTGATAAATCATTGAAAACTGAATACGCACACAATGTCGCATATAATGTACTTCTAATTACAAAAAATTTACGAAATGATATGTTTTCACAACAAGCTAGGTAGTATACATGTCTCTAATTGTTTGTTTACCAATAATTGTGAAACAAACAATGAAAACAAATGCATACGGTCTATACCTGAATGTTCAGTTGGCATTTGAACAGACGAATTTATATTTTAGGGACCCTTGGATGACGAATTTACATACTGACAAAATGGTCATTTTGAACGAATTGACGAAAATTGGTATTGACGAAAATAAAGCAATTTACAGTAAGTGCAAATACCAGAGTACAAAAAAATCACAAAGGCATGCTTACCTTGATTCGTCTTTTGGAGAAGAACTTCCAATGTTGAATGTGGTCTGGTTAGGTGGTATGGGTGACCCACCACTAGCAGGGGAGGACCTGGAACCTTGGTTGATTGGTGATACCCGGGAACCAGCTCCGATCGGTGATGCTCGTGAACCGGCTGATATTGGTGAGGACCTGGCACCGATGTTTATTGGTGAGGACATGGTGTTGGCATTAACAGGGGAGGCTCTAGAAGGACTACTGTGTAGGTGTGGACTGGACCCTCTCCTGTTTGGACTGAAATATATTTATTATGTTAACAAATACAAGTAAAATTTACCCATAAAACAATTTTCACATTATTCATACTGCATCAATAGTAAATCAGAAATGTGATACTTACATGTACATCTATTTTCCAACTTATGATTAAATACATAATATATGTCCTTTTATATTTTCCATATGATGGTTTAAGAATGAACTATGAATATGGTGTGTTGTTATATATCTCAGACCTTTAAGGTTGTTTTGTTTTTAAGGTTTTAATTCAATAATCAAATGTAAAGACCCTCCTAAAGGTATATGTAAGGTTCGTCCACAAACATTTTGCTGCTGAGCATTAACCATGATTGCAATAAAACCTATGGCCTTGTTATTATACAAATATGGACTTGGTCGAGGTCATTATGTCATTATAATGACCCGATGAGATTTGTAATATTGACCGAGGCCGAAGGCCGAGGTCAATATTATAAATCTCATCGGGTCATTATAATGACATAATGACCGAGGCCAAGTCCTTATTTGTTATATTATATAACGAATTGTAAGACTACATATGATTAAAATAATGATTCAAATCAATATGAACAGATAATTTTTAGTTCAGAACTTTGCAGTTAATTGCACTTTTTTTGTGAAAAGTGTATCTAAACTTTTGAAATTAAACAAAATAACCATGATAACTATCTTACTTTTTATCGTAAATACTGAAATCATGACGAATACCACACCGAGTCATTATCTTCCGTCAGCGGTCATTATCGGAAAATAATGACTCGCACTTCAGCCAATCAGAATCGACGTTACATCCTGGTTATATAATATATAATGCTAACACTCTAACTTCTCTTTCACTTGTATTCCCCATATGTGTTTTTTCATCTCCATATACATGTATCATAAAATTATCACCTCAAACATTCAAATTATTTTCCGAGATTAAATGCCTCTATTCTATGCTTCCCTTATCTTGGTCCTCTAACATGGGAGGAGTGTGGACTTAGATTGTTACTTCTAGGAGTTAAAAACCTTGGCTGACCACCAGGTGGCACATGTTTTACATGTATGTTTGCCTTACCTTGGTCCTCTAACTGGGGAGGAGTGTGGACTTCCAAGACTGTTACTTCTAGGGGGAGATAACCTGGGCTGGCCACCAGGTGGCACCTGTTTTATGTTTGATGGATCTAGTTGTTTGTGTTTCACTTTAGGAGAACTAGGTGGTGACTGAGAGGTTCTGTACATAAAGAAAATAGTGAATTATCTCAATGTATAATTTTCAAATAGAATTCATTCATAAAGTATGCTCAAGAAATTATTCTTGAAGTCAAACATCATTTGCTTTATTATCTGATCTTAAAATGTGTTTTTCTTTTCATAATCTGCTCTTATAAAAAAGCTTGACTAAGGTATGGACACACAGTTGGCAAGTATTCTCTCATGTTCTATCTGGACTTTTCAATCCCTTCTCATTTGAGACAGTATCTGATGTAAAATAGTTGTGACGTCATCAAAGTCTATGGGATCACGCAAAAAGTTCAGGGAAAAGATGCTTCAAATAAGATGATCTACAGAATTTTTATCACATAATAATGTGTTTACATCAGACACCATCCAAACTGGGAAGTAACTCTTTATATCAAAAGACAGAAAACCTTTATCGGTGATACATGTAATAGCATTTCATTGTACCATATTGTCATAGCAAACTGACCTGACCAGGCGGGGCTGATTTTCACCTGGTCATTGGAATAGTTTAATTTTGGCCAGGTGATATAACTATACAAAAGTGTAGGTAATGAGTTTTCACTCAAATTACTATATACATATCATAATCTATCCATCCTAAAATTTAATCGATTCATCTTGGGCGCTAGATTGAATTAGCTCCGCCCAACCAGGTCACTTCGCTTAGTTTGCTACGACAATACTGACTAAAAAAATGAAGGAAATTTTTTTCTAAAATTTCATTCATTGTAAAATCAGAGATTATAAAATAAAATTAATGCAAAAAAAAAAAAAAAAATATATGATATTCATTTAAAATTATATTTTTATCAGACCTCTACTTACATTAAAGTAGATTGTTTACCTGTCAAAGGAAGCCTCCTTTTTGAGTTGTGCCTTCCTTGGTGGTAGTGGACTATCAGGTGGGGTACAGAATGTCTCCTCCTTCAGGGAGGCATGGGAAGAGGAGTCTGACCCCACCCCTGGCTGGGACTCCATCCTACCCAACTTAGGACTCTGACGACCAATCGGTGAGCCTGTCCTGGGCGAAGCTATAAATAGATATTTTATCGATAATGTAAACAATACAGCAAACTAAAAATATTAATGTTGTATAAGCATAATATACATGTCACCGATTTTTTTGCACTTAAAAATTTACCCATTTTCAGGTATTTCCTTAGAAAAGACTCAAACGATGGTAAACTAACCATACATGTATAACACATTCTATTAGGCCATGTAAAATTAAATATATGTTTCTCAGATAATTGGTTTTAAAAAAAAAGATGCAAGGTATGTAGGTTTTTATTTTTTTTTTTCATCATTCTAGATGAAGCAGAATCTAATTGCATTAGAAATACATGTAGAACAAAGTGTTCAGAATAAAATTTGTAAGCATTAACCACTGTCTGATAAAATTAGGTAGTAGGTACATTCTTTCATCCGGAGATGTTAGATTTAACTAAATTTCTCTTGCAATTATCGGTGGTCCATGCTTACTTTTTACATCATGAATGTCATTATCAATAGACTTGGAAATACTACAATGAATACTTGATATTGTTGGGCATAAATATTTACATATGCTGTTGAGATCAGCAAAGAGAAGTATTCAAACTTATTTCATCAAGAGTTAATAATAGATGTATTAAACACATGAATAGGCCGTTTAAGTGTTCACACATATTAAGTAGCTATACAATTACAAGAATTGATTTAAAAGGCACTTGAATTACACGTCCTTTACTCGCATATAACTCGTTACCATAAATTCAGAATGTGCTGTGATTATACTTGAATATTTATTGCGTTCCGTTTGGATAATTTTTTAAGACAGATTTTACAGGACAAATTAATTTCCTTTAACATGTCCTATTATGCAATAAATGGATATTTTGTTTTAATTAACGAACGAGGATGAGACATGGCAGATTTTTTTTTCTGAAGCTGCAATAAAATGTCTCGTTGACGGCAAATTACAGCTTGCGGCAGTATCTGAGAAACAAAAATTTAATTTGACATGGCCTTACCCTGTACATCTGTAGCATGCCGTGGGCTGGAACTCCGTGACCCTGCCCTTCTGGGTGTCCCTGGGGGTGAGGGGACAGGGGTAGGCCCATTACCATTGGCCCTGCTCTCTCCTATTAGAGGGTAAATTTTTTATTTCCTTTTTACATGTAAAATGGTAAAACACCCCTGATAAATATTACTAAAGACACATAGACATTTATTAAATTGAGTGTTAACAATATAATCATGTTCATATGAGTTGACAGATTACTGTTACAGACAGACAGTCAGACAAATCTAATATGCCTGGATTCTTCTTAGTGAAAATATCTTAACTGACAATAAAAATGGTGAGATTTTCTAATGAGTAATATCGTAAGTTTCTTTAATCTCTGATTTTGTTAAAAAACAATAAAACAGAAGTTTCTGTAAGATTTTTTTCGATGCAATCAAGAGTAAAACTTAAAGTTCAAAACCACAAAGCCTATACTGAACGTATCATACAGATTAAAGTAAATTTGGTACATGCTAATAATTGACTTAAACTACACAGAAATCTGTTTCCAGAAAATAATATGACTTTTAAAAAGCACATCAAATAATAACACATATTAAGGAGAGGATCAAGTTGGTCTATGTTCCTCATTTATGAACAATGCAAACTTTATCTGAAAAAACTTTATGGAAATATTTTACATTGTGTAAATGAGGAGGAAAGAGGAAATGTTTTTTTTCTCATGGTGAGAGATGAGGAAGAAATGTTTGTTATCTCATTTTAAAGGTTTGAACCTATTCTGATCTGATCTAATAATATTTTCTTCTATTCTAAAAAAAAAATCTTTAAAGAATATGTCTGCCTCACTTCTATTTATTAACATTCACGTAATGCAATTTGATATAACAAATTGTCAAAAGGAGAAATCATAGCTTTTTTTTTTGCCCTTCCTCTTTGGTAATTCAGCCTTAATTTAAAAAAAAGATCTACAAAAGTAAAACATATGAAAATTAAATGGATGAGTGGACAGAAAACATGTTCAGGAACAATGTAGTTGTGGTTTTAAATATCTTATAAGAATCTTATTTATTGCGGATTTTTTGTTTAAAAAGGAACAGAAAATATAAAAATGTATAGTATTCAAAAAGAAAATTTAGAATATAGACAAAATATAAATGTGACAGTTGATAAAAAAACTCTGATTTTTATTGGCTAATTTCACAACATTGATAGCTTTCTGTCTTACCAAACATATGGGCAAGATATCTGATGTCCTTACATCCACATACTAATGCAAATACAATATCAATCAGTAGGACATCTTATCACAATATTAACTTCTTAAAGAGAGAGTTAAGAAATGTAAGCAAACTTTCATTATCTACAGAGCATAGACCTAAAGAATCTATGAAAGGTTTTTAGAGAATGAAACAGATTTCTGTTTTTGAACTTCAGGAAAAATCGTGAATATACATAAACATGAGAAAGGATCATCTTTATTTCATGTTTGGAGCTGTCATCCACAATAGAGATGCCTGCTTAAGTATTAAGATATACATGTAGTTTAAACTCTTTATCCCTTTGCCGCTGTTTAAACTTTTACATGAATATACTTTTTATATGTACATTGTACTTACTTTTTCAATTATTCTTATAATTTCAACCACATGATTTTTCATTGTGAAGAAATTTAAATCAAAGTCAAGGTAACGCTTCTTACCTAATGCTTTGACAAGGTCTTTTACCGACACCCCTTGGAGATCCGAGGGTATAGCGCTCGGCATTTCACGCCTAGATGACTTTGGTGACCCGGAGGCGGGTGACCGTGTTGACGACATGATCTGTGCTGTGGCCTCTGCCTTAATAACAGGAGGGGAGAATACTCCGCCTCCTCCCCCGGTAAACGGCCCGGTCACAGGCATGGACTGTACTCTATGTAGGTCCTTATTCTGAGGGCTCTCAAAGCTCGATCCCACACTGCCTTCTCTGAGGTAAGGGCTCAGGTCAAAGCTAGCGTTCCCCATACCAAATAACGGTGAGGGGGTGGGAGCAGCTGGCTGTCCAAAGTTAGGTACAGGGGAGGGGGTGGGATCTGTAAATGTAAAATGTTCTACATGAACTTTCAATCATGTTCATGTGCATCTAAAACGACTCAGAAATAAACAATCAAACTTAAGTTTTTCTTCAGAATATATGTTTTCAAAGTACAGTTCATGTACATGTAGTGCTCTTGACATTTTATTGCAGAAAGTAAGTACTTACTGAAGGCAAATACATTTGCTGGAAGACTCCCACTTCTACTGAAGGGACCTGAAAGAATTTCAACATTTGAAATTCATCTCTCATTTAAAATGTGTTTTTTTTTTTTAATTTGGTACAAACAAGTACATGTATGCGACTTTAAATGAAAATAAGACATTGAATTTTGATCAAATCAAGAACAGATTCATAATTCCATGTATATTACTTTCATCACATCTTTTTATCAATGATATGTGTTGTCTAAAGTCTTAATGGACTAAGAAAATTTCAGAGTTTTGAATTAAAAGGAATGGAAATTCTTTTTTCTCGAAGTGAAGGTTGTAATTGAATGTCATATATAGTTGCACTTCACCAATAAGAATTACTATCATAATTGAAGAAAACCGCATCAAAATTATCATATTAGAGTATCTAAGGAGAAGCATTATGCTGACCAAATTTTTCATGTAAATAACTATGTTTAGCTTACCGCCAGCAGGACTTCCAAACACAGATCCTTGGCTTGGACTGAAGTCAAATCCCTGATTGGACACATTGGCACCGAATGAGAAAGGTTCACTCTCTCTTCTCGGGATCAGAGCATGGGGATCTTCTTCATGTTGGAGGTAGACCAAGCCCTCCTTACCCGTCACCAGGGACCACGCCTCACTCTCTTTGTTCTGACAATATTGTTCTGCACTCTCAGGATCGATCTTTATCCAAATTCCTTCTGAATTTTTTACCTTATAAATAAAATGAAAAAATCTACAATATTTTCAGATGAATGACATGTATGAACAAGGCATTGATCTGTGCACATGACTTTATACATGTAAAATTGACAGATAAATTTCCCTGTAATGTTCTCTCAGAATGTTATGATTAAAAGTAAGTAAGTAATCTTTTTAATCTTACATCCTTTTACTTAAGTCTACCATCCCTTTATTTAAGATGAAAGATTTATGTTTATTCTTGCATTCCTTAATTACTACTTTGTTATGATTCAAAGTTAATAATAGTCTTTCGAATCTCACATCCTCGATAGCTGTGACTCGGTCTCCATGTGTTAACATTCCTATAGGCGTGGCCTTCATCTTTGGTCGACAGCGTATGTTATGTCCAAAAGATCCACACTTTACTACTTGGTATACACCTGGTCCTGAAATGGTTAATTATATCACATAAAACTAACTTTTAAAAAATCTTGCATATTCATAAATGATATTTACACTTTTGAAAATTAACAAGACTTGTTATGTAAGTAAATAAGAGATCTCATGTCATGTAAATGCAAATTGGTAAAACAATTGAGACTAAGAAGAACTTTGTCTTAAAAATGTCGGTCAATTTAATAATTTTTTATTCCCTGAGTTTATTCTAGAGATAATTATTTAATTTTAGCTACTTACATGTACATGAATGAAAATTTATTGTAAAGGTATATGTATTAGTGAAATTTGTTTGGAATTCCAAATTTATCAACTAACACAATTTTGCAAATATATGTTCTTGTAGACTTTACAATAAAGGTTGGTCTTGTCATAAAATATAAATGCCATGTTTCCTACAATATGACATAGCGCCTAGTAAAATGATCTAATTACTTTTGCAGATAAAAAAGGTATTTTTCTATAGTTTAACGCATGACAGATCCCTAGACAAGATCCTTCACCTACAAATTATAGAATTTGTATAGAAATAGAACAATGCTAGTAAGTCTAACCTCTTTTAGGTTTTTTCTCCGTCTTTGGTGTAGCCTCGGATGGTAGTTTCCTCAGTATAGTTTCCTTGATGATTTCGTCTATAAGTTGCTTCGGTTCCTGTACCGGCACCAGCAGAGTTTTACCGAGATGTTGGTTATATTGTAAACACCAAGCTTCCACATGGTTATTGGAGCAGTATTCACCGATAGAGTCCTGACTTAACCGTAACCACACACCATCATCATTGTGGATCTGATCAAAGAAACCATAGTACATTGTATTACAATGATCTACATACATCACATTTATGATTATATTTCCAGCACTGCCTTAGTGAACACTATATTTTATGTAAATTACCTATAAATTTACATACATGTATAATAAACTTGTATTAGTGAAGTTAAACAAAATTATCATTTTTAGCACATTTATGATTATATTTTCAGCACTGCCTTCATCATTTGAACGATGATGAACATTAAACTTCATGTAAATTACCTATAAATTTTGACAATAACATTTTTTCTCTTTGATTTTATAAATGTGTACTTATTTAGTATAAGAATATAAAAAAATTGTGAATAAAATCAAATATCAAAATAAAAACTTCTATTATACTTTAGGAAGTACATGATATTTAAGTAACATGCTCATGTGATATGTTACCTCGTCAACAAAGGATATAACTCCCTCAGGGGGGACAATTCCTATGTATTCACTCTGTAATGATGGGTTTGTCCTCACTCGCAGTCCAGCACTGTATTTGGCAACAAATTTCCTCATCTAAAATACAATTGTACAAAAAAACATAATGAGTCTTTTGAAAAATGTTTCACACATACATGTATGAGAGACAGTTAAATATTTTTCTCATGCAAGTTCTAATTGGGCCAAATATTAACCCTATCAAATACATGTATTATTTCAAACCATTATGGACATACACCTTTTTTTAAAAGTCTTCAAATCCATTTTGCTAAGGCGGAAAGTAGCCCTTTTTTAGTGTACCCTTGACACACTGTTAAGTTGCATCAATACATGTACATGCTTCTCGCAGGCACACAGTGTAGCCGACTACTGGTAACAACATTAAATGAATGCCCCCTATACTCTTGCATCTAAACTTTTGAAAGGACTAATTTTGGAAGGACTGAAGCTTCTAAAAAAAGACAAATTATGTATCTTTAATATCAGAGTAGCATTTTTTTTTACCTTAATTGAATGGTGAGGCTTCCTCTCATTTTGTGTGGGTTGGGTAAACTGACTTAATGCACATGTACATGTACCTTTATTATCAGAGTTGTTTTTTTTACCTTAATTGAATGGTGAGGCTTCCTCTCATTTTGTGTGGGTTGGGTAAACTGACTTAATGTAAGTGTACCTTTATTATCAGAGTTGTTTTTTTACCTTAATTGAATGGTGAGGCTTCCTCTCATTCTGTGCGGGTGGGGTAAATCCCTGGGGTGGATCCTTTACTTCTACCTTGTACACTTCACCTGATAAACACCAAAAAATCTTATTTGAAGTACATACATGTATATTTCACAAAATTCAAAATATTTAATTCAATGTTATGTAGTTCATTCATTCAATTAAATGTTGCACTGTTTTGCTCTGGAGATCATAAGATATTTGTTGACAGTAACATAATATGCACCTTTTCAGCATCAGATCATTTTAATTGAGTAAAGTCACCTTCTTTTCCTTTTTCAAAATATTTTTCTTCAATAATTACCTGTTTCAAACCCATCTACACTGACATGTATACTGTATAGTCCTACACTTCCTGGAGTCCAGTTCGCTACAAATGTGCCGTCATTATTGCCCCTGACCAACATGTTCTCACTTGGCCGTGGTATGGCTGGGGCTGCAAACCTTAACTCCTCAAACGAGTAATTCTCATAGGCCTACAAGTAAGGACCAAAAATGAAATACAGGAACACAATGCACTGACAGCATATCATAAGCATAAGTGAAACAAGTTTCTAAAACTTTAGATATTATGAATGTATCATAAAGATTCCACAGTCTGTTTTAAGACAAGGTTACAGTATAAATCTTCCATCATACTAATCTCACACACAAAGATGCTTTCTAAATTCCTAATTACTTGAAACCTTCTCTGAAATTCTTTCTTGACAATTTTACCTTCATCATACAGATAGCATGGAATATATCCTTTTTCTCTCTGATGGTAGGTTCATAGGGTACATCTAGCGAGGGGGCGGGGAGACCGCCAAATGTTAGATCCCCCTCCAGAGCACGGCTAAGTCGCTTCAGTCTCCTGTCTCCACTACCACCTGATCCAAGGTCTGGTATGGCCTTAACATCAACCTGATATGTATATGAAACTTTTACAGATTATATTACGCAAAGGATACTTATATTTAATTTTTGAGTCGTTTGCTCATTTCTCAGAAAGGATGACCTAGAAGTATCTAAATTAGATTGTCATCTTAGTACATGTATCTTTAAGTAAATATGAAAATGCATTTATCAGAATATCAGAATACTTCCTTATCGCTAATTGTTATTTGCATCATGAATTAACACAATTTTAGTTTTAATTTGAAAAGAATATTTGAGGATGCCATAGGACACATACCTTGAGGTTAGGTACACTGACGAGGTTTCCGTACTGGTCTTTAGTGAGGACAGTTAACAATGCCGGCCATCCACACCTTAGTTCATCCTTATTGTACAGTAGCTCACACTGAGATGGATCTAGGTACGAATCTGGCTGTAACCACCTGGAAAAATAATGATTCATACAACAAGTTTATAAACAGTGAGCATACATTGTACAATGGGAGAAAAACCTAATTACACATGTACTTCTAATCAATCTTTTCAATATACAGAGTTACCTCCTCTTTGGGAAGGTATCTAACATTAACTAACTGTGACATCATCAAAATCTTAATGAAAATACTCTAAAGTTCAGGGAAACATGCTTCAAATACTTAAAATGCTTGTTATAGAAATTTTCATTATGGTACCTCATTATGCATTATGTCAAATACTGTCATATATGGGAATTTGACATCTGTATAGCCATAAGACGGTGAAAGAAACATGCACGATGAATTTAAGTTTGTGTGAGTGTAAAAGATTAAACTTAAATGTAAAGGATAAAAAAATTTGCACATCACTTGATCTTTTTTTTCATATTTCTCTTTTTCTCACACCATACCTATGTACATTTACATATCCTTGGATTATTTTGTCTGTGTCTTATAACAAAGAAATATCCTATGATTTATCAATTGTTAAATCAACATTGTCTTCTTGAGATGCACTTACATATTTTATGATTGATAAAAGATGCTGTATAAACCATAATTGTGTGACAAATGTATATCTTATAATCAGTGGTATAATCATGTTTACATATCTCACAAATATTCACAATCTTATTTCAGTAAAATAAAAAGCTAGTATGCTCTTTGCCGACACCATCACCTACCTGGCCAGTCTTCCACCACTTGTACCTGGATTACATGCTACAAAGTCCTTAAGGAAGGATCTCTCATTGGACTGCCAGCAGAATGGTAGGTTACCCTCCAGGGCTTGCATGATGGAAGGAGGGTGTGACAGGGCAAAGCCCTTACCCAGCAGGGCTGCATTGGCACTAAATACCTGTAAAACAATAAAATTACAGAATGGATGGAGGGTGTGACAGGGCAAAGCCCTTACCCAGCAGGGCAGCATTGGCACTGAATACCTGAAAAACAATAAAATTACAGAATGGATGGAGGGTGTGACAGGGCAAAGCCCTTACCCAGCGAGCAGTACTGGCACTAAATACCTGAAAAACAGTTGAAATTACAGAATGGACGGAGGATGTGACAGGGCAAAGCCCTTCCAGCAGGGTAGCATTGGCACTAAATACCTGTAAAACAGTAAAATTATAGAATGGATGGAGGGTGTGACAGGGCAAAGCCCTTACCCAGCAGGGCAGCATTGGCACTGAATACCTGAAAAACAATAAAATTACAGAATGGATGGAGGGTGTGACAGGGCAAAGCCCTTACCCAGCAGGGCAGCATTGGCACTGAATACCTGAAAAACAGTAAAAGTTACAGAATGGAAGGAGGGTGTGACAGGGCAAAGCCCTTATCCAGCAGGGCAGCATTGGCACTAAATACCTGTAAAACAGTAAAAGTTACAGAATGTAAGGAGGGAGTGACAGGGCAAAGCCCTTACCCAGCAGGGCAACATTGGTACTAAATACAATTACATGTAAACAGCAGGACATAAATTTATCTCTTTTCATTATTTTGGAATATTGAAAATAGTACAATACAAATATAGGCATTTCCTAAATAGAGCTTAAAGAAACTACAGAATGAGGATGCCCACATGTAATTTACATGCAAGGTATTTTACATGTAAATACAAATAAGAAAGTCATTTATTATGTATACATGTACATGTAAGAAATTTCATCAAAATAACACATAATATAATGTACTTACAAGTTGTGATCCTTCCATGATAGCGTCCATATCTTCTTCCACTTCTTCCACAGTTACTGAAAAATAAATAATATCCACAAGTTACAATCAAAACAATGTGTTACATCTAAATCATTTAAGGTGGCTCCACAGAGTATCCGAATATATAGTCTTTTCAGAGGCTCTCTTACCGAGGATATTGACGTCATTATGATTATGACGTCATGATAATGTGCCAAATAAATATTGTGAACTCGCCGATGAATAGCGTCCACAGCGCTCGGAATTTTCGGCGTTCAAACTCTTCTATCTCGCTTATTTCAAAACGGATTTCAGCAAGTTTGGTATCGATGAAACAAAAAAATTATCTTCTACAATCTGATAGTAATTAACTTTAGCTAGATTTATCGTTTGATCTATATACGTACAAAAATAATCATGAATGAGACCCCTGGCTATTGCTGTAAAAGTTTCCTTTTTATAACGTCATCATCGGGAATTCAATAACTTGTTACTTTGAAATAAAATCGAATAGGAGAATATTGGTTTAACTATCTTACAGGCTATTTCTTGGAGTTTTTAGCGATATAATGGATCAGATTTTTAAAGTATTGTATCTCAGATTATCTATGATCAGAATAATTTTTCTGCAATTTTGTCAACTTTCCTACTTTGCAGCGAAATGTTATCGAACTAAGTTTCTTTATTTGAAAACTTAAAGCGAACGAATTTTAGTATCAATCCTGCTTTGTTCAAAGATGTATCCATTATGCAGATAACTACACGCATTATCGAGAAAGAGCGAGGTGAATGACGTCCATAAAAATAAGTTTTCGTTTCCTTTTTCCCTTCTCTCAGATTCATACTGCCGTATATCTCTGATTTTGTTAAATTTTACACACTATTTTAAAATATTTTCAGCCATAGAAAAAACCTTTTATATGAGGGGAAATTTCTCTGACAGGAGGGGAAAAATATATATTCCAGGGAGGGGGAACAGGGCCGAATATCGCCGAATTCGTTTGAAAAAAAAAAACACAGAAAAAAGAATAAGGGCGTCCTATTTTGAATTTGAGCAAATAAAAGAAAACAAATCCATCTCTCTCAACTTCATGAGAAGCCCCTCTCAGGAAATCATTCATTGCACTTTGCATTTCCCTGCGTAATAAATTAGATTGTCCTCGAAGCTTATTTTGATTTTTTTTTATGTTAATGGTATTTCTAGATGTTGCAATATGAGCTATATGTTGATAATATAAATATCCTTCAATGCCCTCAATCCTCCTAGTATCGTACGTCATCCAATTAACAGTTATATGTGCACACTGTAATTGAGTTTCTGGATACGCTCCTGAATCTGACTTTTATTATATAGCCTGATCTTTTAAAATTTCTTATTCATGAAAGTCCGAGAAAATTATTTCTTCCCTGTCCCGAAGCGTATGCGAAACAGCGCCTAGCTCCCCCCTCATTTATAAGTCGGTACCCGATTATTTGTCACGACCTACTTTGAGAAAAACTGACGCCTACTTTCTTAGTAAAGGCACTCTGATTAATCGCAAAATCTCTTTCAGAATCGCCCCCTTCTTAACTCTGCCCCTGCCTCACCAAATAAAAAAAAATATCAGGATGAGAGTGCATTAGTTCTTTTAAAATTCTGATTCTTTCTCCCTCTAGATTCGCGCTTTTTACTCATTCCTTTCCTAAATTTCTTTGAGGGGGGGTGGCATTCTGTTGTTTAGACATATTAAGAATCTCGTATGTATGGACACACACTAATATTATAAAGCTTTGTAAGGTTTCCGTTAAGGCCGTTTCCGTCCAGAATTCCTACACATTCCTGTAGTCATACGCTGGTTAACTCTTACGTCACTATAACGTCTTATGAATATGGATTGCAACGTAGAAATTAAGGGGGTGGGGTTACAAAAATAGTCTTAACTTCCGTTCGCTAGGTTCCATTTTGTTCATATTGCATAGAAATACTTCATATACAATAGTTTATCATTTGATATTTGTTTCAAGAAAATTAAACGATAGAATTTCATGCAATAGGCATATGACGTCAAAAAATGATCGAAACACGAGTTTTTTACCTCCTAGATGATCTTAAATTTGTAATAATTCCTCCATTTTCTTAGTTTATTTCAATATCTTTGTTTAAAGATGAAAAAATAGTTTGAATATAAAATTAAATCATAAAAACATTCATAAATTCAGCAAAATATTTAAAAATAAGCATACTTTCTTCAAATTGGCAAAGTTGGCAAAATAGAAGAGAAACCCCAAAACCACCAAAATTCAAAGCGTCATGAAAACAGTTACATAGGTTCGATTTTGTTCATACTTTGCAAAATTTAATCTTGTATACCAATTATCAAGTTGCAAGAGTTTCAGAAAAATTAAACGAGAGGATCTTTTTTGAGGGGTAGGTGTGTGGAGCCACCTTAAAAGCGAAAATTGACAGAATGACAAGTTCTTGATGCCCAAGCCAGAGAAGTATTTATGTCAAGACAAAATACAAACCTGGAGGTAATGTTACATCTTTCCGTATTAGTGATTCTGCACACATCCCTCCTAAATATGACAGCTCTCTCTCTAACTGTACAATACTCTGTAGATAGAAAATCATATCATGAACAACTCACATGAATACTCCTTTGACATACATGTGGAAAGTATGTACCCATGTATAATCCACATCATAATCAGTTTTCTATTGACCAAGAGAAATTAAAGATAACGAGAACTGTAAACGTGGAAATTTTCATGTAGGGTTAATATTTCAGCTTATTTCGAGAATCATTGAACTTTGCGAAATTCTCCTCCCCCTTCCACGCTAAGATAAACCTGCTGCATTCTCACAATGGAAGATACTTTTATATTGTGAATCTTTCCCTAAAGCATAACATCTTGATGTTATTATCCCGAAATTTTCCCCATTGAAAATAATCACATTTACATTATTTCATCAGTATATAAAATTAGATAAAATTTACCTCTCCCTTGGAAAAGCTCCATTCATATCCCAATACCACACATCTAAATCCAAAGAAGCTTGATTTCTCATCTTTGACATAATCTGAGGCTGTCTCCAAGGAGAATATGACCTCATATCCTGGCAACACAATGGCATGCTTAGGCCAGTTGTTAAGTCCATGAAATCTCTTACATACTGGCCAATAACAGCTTTTGTCAAGGACATCTCCTGTAGATGGTGTGATCTTGACCTCTGACCTATGACCTGATGGTATGTAGAGCTGTAAAGTGTCTTCGACTTGGGCTGTACCACATTGAGGGTCAAATTCTAACACCATCCACTTCACTGTCTCAGGGAATATCACCTGTACAAAAAAGTACATGTAAGTGATAATTCAAGAATACACTGACAACTTTTCGATTGATATTGCTACCTTCTGCTTCTAAATTATACAGAAACTCATCTACATGTACAAAATGTATTGCACATGGTAGAAAGAAGCATACCAGTACTCAGAACAAATAGCACAAAATAAAACCTATAACTTGATTCTTACATTCATTTTGAACTAATTAGAAAATGTAACTTCTATTGATCACTTTGCAAGATTCTTTTACATAAGAAAGCTACAACATAAACTCTCAACTGAAGAAATGTTGGCAGAACATTTCTTTGAAACTATCCATATGTATATATATTTCTGTAATATACATGTACCTTGTAATTAGTGACTGTAGCTGGTTTATATGGATGATCACTTTCTATAATGGCATAGTGTTGAGAGGTGGTGTTGGATCCTCCCCCCTCAGTTGGTGTGTCTGTAGTGGGCGTGGACGGGTGGTGGGTCTGGGGATTCAGCTGTGCCACCGCAGGTAAAATCTCCTGGATCATACCCAACACCTGAACTGCTCCCTGAAATATAACAGTATATACATTTTAATTAATTAATTAAGAAATATACATGTGTTTTCATGTGTAATACTTGTGTTTTTCATGTGACAAGCAAGAAAGATATGACTGCCAAGACTATACATGTATATCCATCAGTATTGATACTTGTAGGTATATATTTATTGTCCGTACAGCTCACTTCAGATATCAAAAAATCCTGTTTGTCAACTTTATCTTTGTGTAATTCACAGAGTTAGCAAATACATGTATTCCAAACTTCAAATTCATAAATGAAATAGACCCTGATCAAAAGCATAACAATCTTTTCCCCATGTTGAATTCTGATATGAAAATTTAAGTCAGTCCTTACCCTTGGATCTTGTGAAGCCACTGGTCCTATGTAAGCTATGATCATAGGCAACAGTGAGGAAAAGATGAAGGAGTCTCCTAGAATTTCTCTTACTTCCTCACCTAGAAAACATACAAATACATGTAACAGGTATATACTATATACAGGTATTCAAAGGATATTATATCAATCAGAGGAATAACATTTTCTTGTTTCCAAAATTAGGGATTTTTTTCAAAACTTAATCATAATTTCATTGCATGTTTTCTTCCTTTACAAAATATGCATATATGCATGTTTACTAAACATTTTAAACACATAAAGGAATATGTATGGTTTATATAGTAAAGTGGCCCCCTTTAAGGACAAAATCTTAAAAGTTTAATGAAGTAGTAAAGAAGTAGGTTCAGAAACTACCGATATTGGCCCTGTTCCAACCTAGATTTTAAAATTTGTTTTATTTCATGTTATTTCTTTATGAAAGCAATGACAAACTTTGATAGTTCAGAAAAATACGACGTTCGGGAATCTGCACGTGCTGTGACGTCATCTATGACGTCGTTAATCCATGACGGTATGCCGATTTCCGTGTTTTTAACATGTTTTAGAGTCTTTATCCTGAAACTTTACCAATAGCACACGTTGTCACAGAAATTGAATTGGTATTTAATTGAAGTTCATACTCAAATCTTGCTATATAGAAAATTTCGTTTCTGTGACGCACTGTGCTGTGCATCTATTTTAAAGTTTTCTGTGTTGTACTTCTACCAACCTGAGAGAGATTTAGCGTGTGCAGCTCTCTTTAGAAATCAGAAAAATGAAAAATCTTGTTCAGTGTCCACAGATTTTGAGAATAATTTTTATACAGTTTTATTGTTCTTGATTTCTCGTAACTCCTAACATAATAAGTGCTACTATAACATATTTACCAGGACAAGAAATTAAGTTTGATAGGGCGATTTTATAAGATATTTTTTAGGCTCAGTACATCGTGTACGTTAAGTTAATCGAGTTTCTGGGTATAAATATACGATGTACATATCAGTATTGAATTTATATTAAAACTAAAACTATCAAATAGTCTACATCTTATCAAAAGATAAAGATGACAAAATCTTGATTTTCCGATTTATGAAGTGTGCTGCGCGTACAGTAGCAACAAAAAAAGATGGACGATATAGGTATACGTAAATTACAAAAAAAAAGTTGAATGAAGAATGTACTTAAGCATTCATACATGTGCATTCTGCAAGTGTAATGGAAGGTTAATATATATTGAATAAAATGAAGAAATATTCGCACATTATCCAACATTATTATTTTCAAACGCTAAACAGAAATAGCAATAACTGTGACTACAGTTCATACCTTCTCAAATTCAAAACGACAAACAGAAAAACGAAAATTCTATTCAGAAAATGAGAGAGAGAGAGATAGTATCCGAAAATGTTATTATTATTGGTATGACTTATAAACTCCAATTTAGATTAAGCAGATATGATGTACGATACTCTAACTTATTACTTAGCTTGTGTTCATGTTTGACACAAAATTTCCCGAGATCTGAGTTCGTAATGTATCATGAGGAAGGAAATAAAACGGTCTGTTTTGTATTTTCATGAATCCAACATCAAACTGAAAGCACTGGTCTAAAGAGAGATCATGCGCTGGGTCAGCACTAGTTTTGAAGACATTTAGGAATCGATGATCGGATTTTTTCGTAGATAATCAGAAAGAGTAAAATGGATTAAATTCAGAAAAAAATATTTCAAGAAAAATGCAGCATGACATTTATTGAAAAGGTTGCATTTTTTTCTGCAAGGAGTAAATCTGAACATAATTGAGCGACATGGGTCATACTCGAACATGACCTTTTTTATAAAGGCTATATAAAGGAAGTAAATCGATTCGTTGTAAGGGGTTCTTTAAAATGTTCAGAACCATGTTTGGGGCGGCGGACGGATGGACGGATGGGCGGACACACACACACACATGGGTAGACCGATTTAATCCAGAAACTTATTACCGGCATGAATAACCTATTAGGAAGCTCGACTAGGAAGTGTGATGGATGGACATATTCATCGCTCAATAGCCCCGAAATTTTGACAGGATGTTAATATAATGAGACAAACTTTTTTAAAATTTGCTTATTTTCATGTATCATGATCCAATCGAAGCCTATAGGTATAACACACAATTCTTTGTTTTTGTGTTTTTATCTATTTCATTTTTTTCAATCCATTTGTAATATGCAGCTTCCGGCTTTAAAATCGATCTTTTTTTTTCAAATTTGCGCACAGATCTACATTTATTCTAGTATATGCTAAATGCTGATATTGAATTTGAAGACGTTAAACATTAATAAAAGATGAAATATCACCGCATCGGATGTGCACTTTTCAACTATACTTCCCAAACGATTACATAAATGGACGATGCGATAATCTTAATGTTATGATTTGTTAATTTTCAAATCTAGTGAAAATACACAATAACTGGAAATGAAAAACAATCTATGTTATGTAGAATGTAAAAGATACATTTACCAGGCGCTGAAACCGATTATTATGAGCTAA
Organism: Pinctada imbricata; assembly: GCA_033119305.1. NCBI lineage: Eukaryota > Metazoa > Mollusca > Bivalvia > Pterioida > Pteriidae > Pinctada > Pinctada imbricata. Next base: position 46,209,752 of record VSWD01000006.1, read on the forward strand.
AGACAACGGGCCCCGTTGAAATTAAGAAACTCTCCAGGAAGCAAGTGGTATTTTTTTCAGGTGTCAATACTTTATCTATTCAGAGATTTTAAAATGAAACATTTCATTCGTGCACATCCACAGAGGCCGTAGCCAGAATTTTTTTCTTATTCTGTATATATCAAAATTCCACACCCCTTCCCTCCTTCCATTTAATCAGCTTCATACAGCTACTTCATGGGAATAAGAAAAAAATATGGCTACGGCCCCTGCGTGCGCATTGTGAAATAGCTTCCGTATGTCGTCTGTCCCACACATTGTTTATGTATCTGGGATATTTTAAGATTAGAAACGACATGAATGATGTTTGGAACATTGAAGCTACATGTATGATGCAACAGTTACATTTACACCGGTAAAAAGATTCATCGAAGTAAGTTGTAATTTAAGAAGACTGAAAGATGACAAGTAAATTTATTTCGCATGTCACTTAAATCGTACTGGTCGACGCCCACAACAAAATAACAGGACCAAAATCGAATGGGATATACCAATTAGAAAACTGTTCATGGTTTTGCATGTACATTGTATCTAGTAAAACAATTTTATGCGATTTTTTTAAAAGGTAGGATCTTTTGACCTTATAACTGTTATATAACGAAATTAACTTCAGCAGAAAAAATCAAATATTTGAAAAATACGCTCCCGACTGCGTAATCATGGGCAGTTTTCAGGACATGGATCTCGAGTTTCCGATGAAAATACGCCACGCATCTTCTCTACCTTGAGGCTATACCAGCTCATATCTTTTCAAATCGTCTAATTTAATCGTAAATGTAAATACTTTCTTTTCTTCTTGCTTTTTTTTAATTTATTGTTTCTGTTACAACTAGTATTCATAAATTTCTTATGACAACACAACGTCGTGACAATGTCATTGACGTCGCTCAATACGCTATACCATACCTCAAACAATTCCACATATTTTCGTCAATTTTTAAGATATTTGAAAAAAAGAAAACAGTTTTAGAAACTGCAGACATCAGTTATTTAACATACAAAATTTCATTCAAAAGTACGACAGGGCCGAATTCCATGGTTACCGAACCTACTCCTTTGTACCAATATGTATTCTACAATGTAGGCTACTTATAAAAAGATACTTAACCTTTAACTACTTTTCTCAATTTCTTAGAATTTGGGCTTCAAAAATTGTATATTTTGACAAATTTCTAGAAAAACGTCATTTTGGGGCTCATTTTCGACAAATTTCCTAAACATTAGTATCGAGCAGGCTTCTGAACAACTTTGATATTATGATATGTTGTTACATTTACATGCCTTTAATTAAGTGCATGCAAAAGGAAAAAGTTGTTCACGATCTAGCTCGATGTTATCTCCATGAAAATATTCAAGAAATATGCTATTTTATGTGACAAATTGACAAAACCACTGGTTTTCATAATATTTATGCAAAATTTACAATGTCTTAGAAAGCGAGGAGTAGTATTCAAAACTTATTCTCTCAAAATATGGATATTTATCTCTCTAAACATGACAACAAAATTAAATTTTTGAGAGGTCGATTTTAGGGGGCCTCTTTACACTATAAACCACATATACTCCTATGAAATAAGTACATGTACATATTCTTTCAAAGATTTTCAAGAGTCAATATTTATGAAACATATCCATGTTTACCACTAAATCCAAGGCATTCTCTCTAGTTTGATCTTTATATATCTTAACTGTTAAACTTACTGTTAGGTGAGTGAGCCCTGTGTAGTATATCTGTAGCTATATGACATACAGTACTAGCTATATCTATAGCATTCTTTCTGGCCTGTAGTTCTATCAAACACTTACTGTTAGGTGAGTGAGCCCTGTGTAGAATATCTGTAGCTATATGACATACAGTACTAGCTATATCTATAGCATTCTTTCTGGCCTGTAGTTCTATCAAACACTTACTGTTAGGTGAGTGAGCCCTGTGTAGAATATCTGTAGCTATATGACATACAGCACTAGCTATATCTATAGCATTCTTTCTGGCCTGTAGTTCTATCAAACACTTACTGTTAGGTGAGTGAGCCCTGTGTAGAATATCTGTAGCTATATGACATACAGTACTAGCTATATCTATAGCATTCTTTCTGGCCTGTAGTTCTATCAAACACTTACTGTTAGGTGAGTGAGCTCTGTGTAGTATATCTGTAGCTATATGACATACAGCACTAGCTATATCTATAGCATTCTTTCTGGCCTGTAGTTCTATCAAACACTTACTGTTAGGTAAGTGAGCTCTGTGTAGTATATCTGTAGCTATATGACATACAGCACTAGCTATATCTATAGCATTCTCTCTGGCCTGTAGTTCTATCAAACACTTACTGTTAGGTGAGTGAGCTCTATGTAGTATATCTGTAGCTATATGACATACAGTACTAGCTATATCTATAGCATTCTTTCTGGCCTGTAGTTCTATCAAACACTTACTGTTAGGTGAGTGAGCTCTGTGTAGTATATCTGTAGCTATATGACATACAGCACTAGCTATATCTATAGCATTCTTTCTGGCCTGTAGTTCTATCAAACACTTACTGTTAGGTGAGTGAGCTCTGTGTAGTATATCTGTAGCTATATGACATACAGCACTAGCTATATCTATAGCATTCTTTCTGGCCTGTAGTTCTATCAAAGATTTGTTATTCTGGTGAAAACTTTCACCATCCTGTGGAGAACTGAAATGAAAACAGACATTAGTTTGTTAACCATCTTCAAAAACTCTAAGCCTCATACACTGCATCTATAATATGTGGGCTTACTAATCGGGGAAATGTAATTCTATATGTGACAATGTCATATATCAATTTACCATAAGCAATGTGGGCTTACTAATCAGGGAAATGTAATTCTATATGTGACAATGTCAAAAAGCAATTAACAGTAAATAAAGAATTAGCCTGCTTTTAATTCATACATGTACAGCTATGTATTTAGCTAAGTTACAGTTGTGAAAAGTGTGCAAATTCAAGACTAATGGAAAATAAATCATAGAGCCAAACAGCCAATAACAGTATTGCATCCAAAATCTGATCTTCAGATTTTTCATCAATGATATAATCTTTTGTCTTACCTGGGATACAAAAATTATTTTTACTGAATCACAAATTTTCGCCCTTGATTTTAGCATAGAATTCTTAACTTAATTAAATTTATCCAGCTCAGCCTTGGAAAAGATTTTCATTCACACTTTTTTTGTGAAAAGTCGCTTATCTTTATTTTTAGTTAGAAAAGTGTGCTCTACAATGGTTTCATCCAGATACAAAAAAAATTGAATTGGGTCTAGAAATATTGGTACATGTACAAGAGAACATACATGATTGTACAATTCAGAACGTCTTGAAACTTAAAGAAAATGATAGATTTTGGGCTTAGAAAGGGTCCTACCAAACATAGTCTTCAACAACAAACAAAATTGTCATGATTGACCCTTCCGAACGCGGGAAAAATTTGAGAAATTCCATGACGTCACAATGTAGTTTCGCTGCTTGTTTGTCCGAGGTAAAAGCATTGTGACGACACGAAATTTTGCATTTTTTCCCGCAATCGGAAGGGTGAATTCATCTAAATAATTTGTAATCTACACAATCTTAAACCAATTTTAAAATTATATGTGCATATAGATACATGTGCATAAAGATACATGTGCATATAGATACATGTACATGTACTTACCTGTAGTAGAGTATTTGTGGAACTTGTCCTCTGACGTGACTAGTACCGTTCGTACTGAGTGACGAAGCCAGGAACGTAATGTTAGTGCCGTCAGGACATCTGATCTTACTCACACCTCCGTCACCATTTAGAGTTTTCATGTCACCCTCGTTTCTGAGCCTGATAGTGTACTTGACTCCCTCCTAAAATTAGAAGAATATGGAAATTAATGAGATGAAATAAACCAACATGTACATTGTTAGGCATCATGAACATTAAATCAAGATTTGAACTATTTCAATTTTCTAACATCAAAGTGAAAAATTCAGTCTTTTTGATGTACAGTTACATGTACTTCTGCTTTGTGAAGATATCAGACATAAACTACATGTATATTCTAACATCATCGAAATCTATGGCAATGAGCATTAAATTCAAGAACGATGTTAAGAATTCAGTTATGTCTTAATGCTTTTACATTATGTAGCATCACAAATGGAATATAAGCTAAAAGTTTCAAAATTTACAAACTGAAAAAAAGTTTTTCTTCATGACTTAAAGATACATGTAGTTGACACTTATAAAATTAAAAATAAGATTTTAAAATTATTTTCTGAGTTATACGACAAATAATATTTTACCTTGACTGGTATTGGTTTATCAAACTTAATCTCCGCTATATCATTTACACAATCATCGTGTCCAAAATGTCCTTTGACAAACGCCAGGGTATTCCACCTCTGTGAGGGTATAGGACTAGATCTGGGTCCATTAGGGTTTGTCTCCGTTTGCTGATGAAAAGAGGAAAATAAATGAAACATTTAAAATGAATTTTCATTGGTCATGGCAATTTTTTTTCATATTCCAAGGGATTTATAATTGTTCCTTTAAACTATATGTACATAATTTCTAAATTTTGAACTTGGAAAGATGTTGTTCACAAACAGACAGTTTTTTTTAAAGATTAATTAAGGCTATTGCTATATTTATAATGTGGAAATGCCCAACTTCAGCAAAATTGTTAACAGCAAAAATGCTGTTGGCATGGATGAATTTAAATGAGATGAATCTAAATTATACAAAGAAATCATTAATAACATCCAACCCTACCTCATCCATCAGTTCCAGTTCATAACTATACTGTCCCTCCCCTCCATAAACACAAGCCCCTGCTACCAGGATACCTGGCTTGTCTACACTGAATGTTATAGCGTCCGGACAGCCATTACCCGTGTGCCACATGGGACTCTGACTGGTACGGGTAAATCTGTTAGGGGTAACTAGTAAGGGACGTGACGAGGAACTGTGATCCATCTGAAAGCAAAATGGAAGAAATTGTTCAACAGCTCAGGAGACTGATTTCATGATTAACCACATGTAAATAAAATGTCTAGTTACATGTTCTTACTTTTACTTCAACTTTTCTTCGCATTTTTCATGACTTGCAAATAGTATTTTTTAATTTTACATGTATATACTTGCTGCACAACATACATAATACACATGCATGACATATTTCCTTTTTTCAACTGATAATAGCATTCATCTGCCTCTCCATCGAAATTTGAGACATTATTTTTGTAGAAAGTCATAAGGACACTTTTGTCATGGCACAATTATAAAAGTGATTTTAGCGTGTTTAAAAACTTCTCTTTTGTAGAATTTATGATAATATTCATGGTCGCATATCACATTATACACAAATGATATGTTCCATGGGAATCCCCATTGATTAAACCAGGTAAATATGTCTAAATCTACTTTATATGAATTTATTTAAGGCCTAATTATATGAAGGTAAATTATTCTGATTAAGAATAAAGTTATATTCAGAGAACTCTTAAGCAAAAAACTTTCGATGCTCACTACATGTTATGATATGGTGCATGGACAGATACAAAATTTTCTGTTTATGTGTTCTCTGAATATAAGTTTTTCTTGATCAGAATATGTGATCGTGATATTGCAAAAATTAAAATATATACATGTACATACACTTACCTCCATGCCTGTAGCAGTTGCTGATAGTTCACTAACGATGGTGGACAAAAGGGAGCATGTGTTAGAGACAAGTGTAGATGGGTAGATAGACTTCTCCTTGGATATGGCATGTTTGACAGGATTGTACACGATAAATAACAACTTGTCAAGGACCTCTCGGAAAGTAACCTGGGCATACAGATAGCCCGTCTCCTGTAAGCGTAAAATATAACAGGTAATTACAACTGTACATGTACCCATAATTTTACATTTCATTGAAGATAATTACCATACAATGTCAACCTTTTAAAATTTCAAAATAGACAAAAACATGCTTTAATCAGTAACTACACGTACATGTACATAAATGTCAAATACATGTATGTACATGTACATGTATGTGTACACATACTAAAATCAGATATTCTTCCAGAGGTAAGGTATGATACAAATAAAGACAGAAATGTTGCATATATTTGTATGTTAATACATGTATATGTATTGTTGTATTAGCACCTGATAAAGACAAAGGTGGAGTAAATTTCTGTACTTGAATGTTTGTGGGGTTTTATTCACAGGTGTATTACTTTTACAGAATAGAAATAAGACTACCTCAGTTCTAGCTGTCATATGTCCCACCAACAAAGGGAACTTATGTACATCTCCCTGTCTGGCAAAGCTGTTAGTGTTATCATCCATCACGACCGACGTTCGACGTAATATCTCCTCCGTATCCGGCTGGCAGTTTATCGGCATAATGCCGGTCAGTTTTATGGTTGGGTGGCACATGGCTTCCATTACGGCTGCCAGAAGACGGCTGTAGCCCTCTACATTAGTCATTTCCTGTGTTGATAGTGGTAATGGTAAATGTGAAGTATTCATATCCATTGCATTCAATGTAAGAAAAGATTTGTTTAAAAAGTTCATATAAATTAAAAAATATGTATGCACACTACCAAGTAAATCAAAAGAAATATAATGCATTATAAAACGTTACAAAACTTTACTGCATATTAAAAATTGTATAATTCCTTTTCTGTAGACATGAAATTATGCATGCAAAAATAGTTCATATTACATGTAAGTAAGAATTATATATTTCCTTTACATGTATTAAAATTTTACTACAAAATAAAACTTACAGGGTCCAGTCTCATCAGCAGGTCACATAGACAATGCCACTTCAGACTGCCAGTAGGATAGAATGCATGGAAACATGACCTCAGTGTCTGGTGACATTCCATTAATACTTCCTCCTCTAATACAGCAAAGTCGGACTTTCCGGCAGGCTGAGTCAGTAACATCCTCACCTTCTGTAAAGGCTGGGTCTCCTCTGTTAGAATCTTACGTAGTAAGTCCTGGGTGTTACCCACACACTCAGCAAGCTTTACTGTCTCCTGTACCGGCTTTTGTTCTGAAACTGTGAAAATCAATAAATCAAGAATTTTTGCCATATGTGCATTTTACGTGTGTCTTGGGCAATAACAAGATGTGTATGTGAAACACAAATGAGCATATCTGCAACGTCAGTTAAAAAAGCTATTTTTTCTCGTAAGTAGATCCAGACTCCAAAGTCGAAAGGTGAACATTTTGGTACCAATAGAAAGTCCTTGCCTCAAGGAATATTTCGCATGTAAAAAAGATAAAGGTCCAATTACTTGCCTTTTTAAAGTTACAGTAAAAAATTACAGTTTTTGTGAACAAATAGACAGGCCAAAATCTTTCTATGTAAGAGAACTTCAACCTAATCAATAGACAATCTTCACATTAATGCAGTAGACTTGAATTTTTGACACTCTAAGACCCGACATCACAACATTTGACGTTATTTATTACTGTGACATCGAAACAGATTTCTGACGTCATAACAAAATGTAACGTCAGAAGTTGTGATGACTGGTCTCAGAGTGTCTAAAATGCAAGTCTAGCGGTAATGTGAAAATGGTCTACTTGACATGACTATGAATATTAAACATTTTATGTAAATATCAATACTTGGAAAAGGGTAATGTTTGTACAAAAATGTGCAAACCACTGCACTTACTTGGACTATGAAAATATGATTCTCTTGTCACTTACCACCATTAGGGTATATCTGGTTAACATAGATCCTGATAAGTCGTAAACAAGCACGAGTGACGTACACAACCCTCCGGAGGTCGGCCATGGCTGCTATGTAGTTGTCTCCCTTTAATCCGTCTATTTCTACCATGGCTGTGTGAAAGGTGTGCCAACTCCACTCTAACAACTTTAGTAATGCCTCAAAGCATTCCTACAATAATGACATATAGATCTACATGTATGTACAATGTACATCAAACTTCAATAAAACAATAATTAAATTTATTTTGATAACAGATTTCAGAACCAAATACAAGTAGAAGAGAATGAAGATGCAAGCAGCTTTCAATAATCAAAAATTTAGAATTTACATATAAAAAGACCTTATTTCATAATTTTTCTTACATGTGGTTTAGTATACATAGAAAAACTTATTTTCAGGAATGAAAGAAAACTCTAAAGTCAAGGAGAGTAAGACATTGAAATGTTCAACAATAATGCTTTTTACGCGATACATGTGAAACTTTACAATGAACATTTCAATACCACTATATCATACATTGTATACATGTATTTACCGGGCTAACAGTACAGGCAAACTCCTGACTAAGAACATGGGCTGTCTCCGTATGATCTACTTTCCTCACTACGCCTGGACTATCTCGAGATGGTAATCTGTCAAAAAACATACAGCATGAAGATATGTTTTTGAAATGATCTACATATCACTTGTACCTAAAGACTAATCAGAATTCTTTGTCAGAGATCAAATGAACTTACCAATGAAATATATTTGAATCACTTCGAAATTTCTTTTATGCAAGTATAAAGAAATTATTCTCTTTCATACAAAAGTTTAAAATTAAAATTAACTTCATGAAAAAAGTTTATTATTACTTATATCATTATCACTTATATCAAGTTATAATATTTCTGAAATTACTGCCACCTAATTCTAGGCATGGGTGAATTAAGGGTGAATAGACCACTTGCCGAAATTCATAATGGCTGACAAAATGACGAAAAATGTCCGAGGTAGGCGATTTAAGCACACTTTTTCATTGTTACGTCACTATGGAATTGCGTCTTTTAACAGTGACGTCATAATGATAAACAATGCTAAAAGATGTTGACTCGGACAATTTGAGCTTTCAAACAAGATTGGAAAATGGTCTATTATGACATGACATCATTTACTCAAAACAATAGAATATGAAGGAAAATAAAGGTATGCATACACATGTATTTCAAGCGGAAATCTAAATTTTATGCAAATGGAAAGATCAATCATAAAACTATCTGACCGTATGAAAATGATATTGGGCAAGTATTGGACAACTACTTAATATCATAAATTCGCATCAGAATTTCTTACTTTTATATTTTCTGTAATTTTGCAATTTTTTTACTCTTTAGATTGTATTCAATGTTTAGCTGTAAAAATGAAATTTCATTTCAAGGCTACACACATCTGTCTGATATTGAAAATAACTAAAATCTGAATGTTTGAAAAGCATAGGCCAAAACTGAAGATTACCGCACCAACTCTTTTAAGGTTTTAACCCAAAATAGATGCATGTAGAATTATTATACAATAAAGTTGGCACTCATAGTATAACTTCAAAGTAAATACTCAGCTAAATAAATCCCAATACAAAATGAAAATTTTTACTTGTAAAATAGATTATTGTAATGTTCAGTTATTACATACCTGTAGAGAAGTTGTGGGATTTGACCAGCATTAACATCTGTCCCATTGTTTGATTTCTTGGAACTTTTAAATTTGAAAACCACCCTGAAAAAGTGTGCACAAGCATATACAGTAACTATATACATGTACATGTATTTGGGTAATAAACTTGAATGAAAATGTTTATGTACATGGCATTGTTAGTATCATGAGTTATAACTTACTGGTCATCTGTAGTGACCACACTCTGGCCAGTTGAGCCACAGTCACTGCTAGGTCCTGATATCCTGGCCCATGCCACATACCAACAGTTAGCTTGTAGAGGCACTGGTTCATCAAATAACAAGGCATGTTTCTCTCTGTTAAGGTAGATGGATCATGATTAACTCTACATGTATTCAAAAGTTAATTTCATATAAATATATTTGTATACATTTAACATAAATATTTTCTTACAGAAAATATACGCACACATACATTGTACATGTACATTTTACTTTTTATCATGTAATCTCTCTCACTTAATTCAATCAAACATACATGTATCACGAACCAAATTTAACATGCTTAACAATTTCAAGTGAACATACAGTAATACATGTACATGTATGTGTGTCAAAAATCTAGGAGAAAGCATGTGAAATTTCACACAATAATGAAAGGTGGACCTAAAATGCTGGTTTAAATGAAAGGAATATTGTGTGATTTTCAATTCTGGAGTCTCTACAATTAGCTAGGAATCTCAAAACTAATCATTTTTTTTTTCTTTTGTGAATCCCTTTACACTAGCTTGGGTATATAAAACCTTTCTATCACATTATATAACAAGACAAGCTTCATGTATATAGTCAAATACATGGAGCATAATGAGTAATACATGTATATCTACATCTACATTGTACATGTACATGTATACATGTATTTGTTTTAACTTTCTAGTAGATGTATGAAGTTGACATGAAGATCAATTCTAACCTAGGTCCGCATTCATAAGCCTGTTCCTCCGTCTCGGCTAACAACTCCCCGTCTCCTTCATTGTCACCACCGTCCATACCAAGGTCAAACAACTGTCATCAAGATATTTTACATGAAAACTTGCACCCACAAGATACATGAACATTCATAAAAAAAAATTCTAAAATTTTGAAATGCCTGAGCAAATAGTTTTGGCAACTCATTACAGTTTCAGTCATATGTGCATATACTTTAGAACCTTATTTTCATAATAAGAAAACTACAATCTTGTGAGTTTATAAGTTCATTTTTCTACATAGTCCAAAGATTTAATTGATAAATTATAATCATAAGTTAGTCTATTGAAGATTGTAGCTTAAAAAATTCCTAAAAATGTAACATTTTTTTTTCTACTTTTGCCTAAATATTGCAGATCTTATTTTTTATCAATCAAAATGTACAAATTTTCAAAGATATAATATGATATATTACCTTAATTCTTCCGTCATATTCTCCTCTGCCACCAAACAGACCAAATCCTCCAAATATGATGTCCGTGTCCACCATAAACCTGATAGCCTCTATCGAATGTCCAGAGTAACCCCACCCTCCTCCATGACCTTATGAATATACAATAAATCATTATGCTATCTAAAAATACATGTATAATAAAGTTTAGACGTAACCTTCCGATTAAACAAAACTTTTTTCTAGACATCACAACTTAATTTTGATTTTTGACCAAGATTCGAAACTTTCCAAGGTAAAAACATTTGGATGTCTACAAAATGTAGCAGTTTGTTTTCTGCAATTGGAAGGGTAAACTATTTTGCCCACTGATGCATTCATTTACATGTATATCATAAATCCAAAAGATAGAAACTACATTACTAACTTGATTGATATACCATGTCTCAAATGCTTGGTAAATGATACCATTTTCTTGCATTATTGTACAAGACTATTTATTTTCAAGCAAATCAAATACATGTATAAATCTGAACATCTGAAATTCCTCTTTAGGAGTACAACATTAAATGAATTACATGTATGTCTATGCACATACGTACATGTACATGTATACATGTAGTTTATACTGACTTGACAGCACCACTACAAAGTTCATATGATTGTAATGATAAGCAATTTTAAAAGAAAAAGACATGGAATAAAAAAACAACATACTTTCAAATCTATTGACTACATTGTAATCATCTTTTGTATAGACTTTGACAGTGGTCTGTTTTTCTCTTGCTTCCTCAGCTACGGTCAGTTTCAGACTCTGGGCAGCGGTCAGTGTGTCCAAACATCCTGAAATACACATACATAAGATAACCAATTAAGACTTGGGATAAAGAAATTGTTACGTTCTGCATATTTAGTCACATGTTTCTTTTTCAATTTATCATTTAAAATTTGCCTCCTCTTTATTTACATGTACTTTAGATAAAAATGTTATTCAAGTAAAGAAAGATATGTGATAAGTCCAAATCACACACCAGATGCTTTTAAACCCAATATTTTCATAAATGATATGAATATACATGTACATGATTGATTGGTCAAAAGTACACATTGGATAATGCTAATACTTTCACTTTCATTTAACATCTATTTCATTATTTTTGTTGTATAAAGTGATCACACTTGCTGAATGACTAGTTTTGTTCCAGTCTTTGGTAAAACGTGAGTCCTACCTAACATACGAGGGTTGTCCCAGAAAAACGTAGACATTGCTCACAATTCCTTATTTGGCGTTAAATCTAAACAAAATTTTCCAGGAAGTGAATTTAACTATCTGTAAAGTATCAAATGTTTACAGAGTTGAAATCTGCCGTTGATACTAAAACTTAATTGAATTATCAGAAGAGTGGTTGGACCGTACTGGCGCAGAATGAAATTTTCAAGTGCCGAAAAAAGAATTGATATCAAAAATAGTTGAATACTTTTCAATGCATGCATAAATAAAATGAAAATCTTATCAACAGAAAGTAATGAATTTTACGGGTACAGCCATGATATATCATCTTCATTGGCATAATAAACAATTAAATCATGAGGCAGTTCATAATGCAACCTCCTTATCAATCATTCAAAAAAGGGCAACGTAAACTGTATTAGCGGAGCAGAAAACGTACTGAAATATTGCACTGGTCATGGATTTACCCCAATTTCGACAAAGTAAGAAATGAAAACATCAGAAAAGTATGAAAATGTTTGTAGAGCATTTGTACATAAGTGGTACAAGAAATTTCCTGACGAATGGACAGACAAAACTAAACAAGGACCAAGAAAAGGGGCGATAGTCAGACAATAAATTTTCAATTTGCTCAGAAACGTCATTGTTGAAGACCAGCGTTGAACAGTAAAAGAAATAATAGAGAAGATCCAGATAAGTAAATTTACTGCGCAGAGAATCCTGTCAAGTGAGGGAAATGTGTGTCGTGTATAAGTTGGATGGGTGCCAAGTCTATTTTCAATATATAACATGAATTTATGAGTCGCTGACTTTAGGCATATTCTTAACCACAGTCGTCGGAATCCATGACGTTATTTATCATGCACCGGTGGACATCACCCTACATGTATGTGTTTATTTCTTCAATAAAAAATTTACTATTTCAGATTAATTATTGATTTTACATGTACAAAAGCCAATTTGTATGCCAAATGTGTCAATGCAAAGTTTATAAGATACAACCCTCTAATACTTTCTTATTAACGATGTCAACGATTTTCTGGGCCAACCCTCGTATGTAAAGCACAGTGAGATCTGGAGGCATGACATCCTATCCTTGTAAGAGCCTGGGTATAAAATCTTCTAATACAGTAACACAGAGCATTGAATAACTATTATCATCAGCCATACCTTACATGTGTTATGTCTTGACGTACCTAACATATGTAGAGCACAGTGAGATCTGGAGGCATGACATCCCATTCTTGTAGGTACGGCTAGCTCTGGTTTAAACAGATCTCCAATATCGTGGAAGGAGGACTTGATACTACGACATTCTGAGGCCAATGCATTGTAACAGGAAATCTCATGCTTACTGGGGAGATAGCTGAAATACAATGTGTATACAATGTATATCCACATGATGATGTTTACTACACAAATTCTACCACAAATTCTAACGTGTAAATTAAGAGTAAGCAATTTCTGAAATTTCAAAATTAATTCTTACTAAATTTGATATGAGATTAATCAAAAGTTTGGAAATCCTCAAAATCTATAATCTCTGCATTTGTATAACTTTTTTGGTCTTCTTTTCATCTTTCTTTATTTCTTATATAATTTTTTTTTCTTTCTTAAAAGATGTAAGGCCACGGGATCCCTAAATCGGCCCTCCATTTTTCCTTAGAAATAAATTTCATGGGGAATACTTGATATTTCTCATGAAAATACACGAATGTTTACCGCTTTTAATGAAAAGGAAAATATTACCGGACATAGTGCAATTTAACTGTAATGACGTCATGAAGTGACGTCATTTTGACGTTATTGACAAAATATGGTGAAAATTGCTTGGAATTTTGTCTTTTGTCGTAGAATTCAATGTGGCCGCATGCCTTAACTGAGATAAAACGTTTATGACAAAAGGATATAATGATAATCTTTCACATATAATTTTTTCATCCTAGTTAATGCATGCGGCCATTGCTAATTTTATAGAAATCTATAGTTTTTGCATCAATTTCGCAGAATATGACCAATTTTGGTGTTTTCAAAGGGCTAAAAGCTATTGATAAACGCAATGTTTACAAAAGATAGATTCATGATTCAGTAGAGAACGTTTCAAAATGTCAAATCACAGTTAAAAATTCTATGAAGTACAATGTCCAAAATTAGGGCCAATATCGGGCTTCGTGGCCCTACCCCTTTTTTAACATTATGCAATTTTTACAAATAATTGTACTGTGCATGTTCAGTTTGTACAATTTAACAATTGTCACTTCCCCCTAACAAAGGTAAACAAAAAGTTATTTTGATTAAGTCATGATATGTTTTCCTATATCATAAAATCATCAAGGCACATACATGTACTTGTTTAATCACGTACATGTACTTGAACAAAATGCATTTGCAATACATGAAAGAGTACATGTAGCTTAACAACATCCCTATCTAACAAGGTATTTAATTTTTTTTGTTATTTCATTTGTAATACTTACCTCCACATGATATCATAGACAGGATCTAGACAAACAGCCTGACTGGATAAATCTGCCTGTTCTTGACCACCAAAACTGTAGACAAAAATATTACATGTAAATTTACAACATTAATGCAAATTGACCCTTCCGAACGCGGGAAAAATTTGAGAAATTCCATGACCTCACAAGGCAATTTCGATTTTGACAGAGGTTCGAAGCTTGTTTGTCCGAGGTAAAAGCATTGTGATGACACAAAATTTTGCAATTTTTTCACACAATTGGAAGGGTCAATTACATGTAAGAATTTTTTTTTTAAAGAAGTACATTTAAAGTAGCAAAAACAACACAGTATCTGTATAAACATGTATTTATATTCAAATTGACCTACATTTTTATCCTTCAGGTAATTCTTACACTGACTCCTAACACTATGGTGATGGTTATATAATTAATTTCAAGTTCTCATATCAAAACAATTACAAAACTTATTTTTCGGAGAGAATTATGATAATATACATGTACATGTACATATTCATGTTCAATATATACAAGTGTAGTGAGTCGACAAATAATACAAGAATGATTTACAAGTATGAAAATAAATGTTTAATGTATTTTCCCACCTGCGACAGTTTCCATCATGCTTGCTGATCATCAGACATTTCATCATGGCTGAATTCTCCTCGCCCATCGGTATCAATCCTTTAAGAAAGTAATCTTACATGAATATTTGTTTTTATTTTTCATTTTTTCAATTCAAGTTCATTTACATTGTACATGTATATATCAAATATATACATTGTATTCATAATGAAAGACTTGACCAGGGTGATGGTGGCCACAGATTTGATAAATGAAATTCCCTGAAATTTCCATGATTTTCCCTGACTCGTACAAGATTTTCCCTGACTAATATGCACAAATACCAGTCTATTTTACACTGTTTATGTTCAAATATGTATTAAAGTTCTTTCACTGTACTTACTCATTTCAAGAAAATTGTACTTAACTTTGCATTCAAAGTGTTCAATAGCGAGTGAAGCGAGCCAGAAAATTTTTAAGACAATACATCTGCAATAAAATATCATTTCTTTGTTCAAATGTATATTGTCAATTCTATCAGGTACTTGTTATTTCTTCACACATTCACTGAATAAAGTTCCCTGATATTTCCCTGATTTTCAGGAAATTTTCAAATTCCCTGATTATTCCCTGCAGGGAATCTTCATTCAGCATTTTCCCTGTGTTCCCTATTTTCCAGAGTCTGTGGCCACCTTGTTGACATCATTATATGATAAAATAACTCAGCTTATTTTAAACTGACAAGTATAAATATACTATTAGCATACTCTTCAGATTTTAGCACTATTTTTATACATAAAAAAAGATTTTAGCAGTAAATGTATATCTTAATAATTTTCAGTATTTCAAAAAGCTTTCTTAGTAAATTTGAATTGAAATCAAACATATCTTCAAAGCAAAGATTCTACAAGATCTATATTTGAAAATAAAAAAAAATTAAATTTCCCTTTTTACTTGTAGTATAGAAACCACACATCTATTCAATGCTTACCTATACTACAATGTATGTTGATTGGCAAATACCTTAGAAGCTGCCAGTATACATGTACATGTATGTGTTGATCAGGGACTGGTAAAAACAGATACAATATTACTATCCCTTACCTATGCTGTGTTGATTGGCAAACACCTTAGATGCTGCCAGTATATGTGCGTTGATCAGGGACTCATCAATACGGAGGAAGGTCTGGTCTCCACTAGCTCCAATCCATGTAGCTCTCCTACCATAACGAGCACCTATTGAATGAATTTAATTCATGAAATAAAAAATCAAAGGATATTTTCAACATTTCTGGGATTTTTCGTGTACATGTATATCACAAAATGAAATTTTCCAAAATCTTCTACAGGAAACTGACCAAAATAGCACTCCTATAAGTTCTAGATTAATAATTGAATTTAAGAAATGACAAAGATGAAAGACAACCATATCAATATCATAATTAGTATCACAAGAATATGATTATGAAAAATTTCTACCGATTACACTCTTTTGATAATAGACCCTTTCCCATAATCTGCGGATTTTCATTGTTGTACCAAATACATCTTAAAACAATCAATTTACATCAAAGATGCATGTGCAATATATTGTTTGTCCTCCAGAACTTGATTAAAAATTTAGAAGCCCAGACAATGAAAAGGGTCTATAATAAATTGCATACTGGAGATAATGTAAATGTAGGTAGTTTTACAAAAAGTTTTAGAAATAGCTACATTAATCGTAGTCATAGTAGTAAATCGTTACTAAACCTTGACCTATACAATTAAGCTCACAAAGAAGATAGATTTTACATAACATATACTATTCTGTACAAAGCCGGGTATGGGTTACTGCATCATCAGAAACAAATGGTCTATTGCATTGAGATTATAGCCAGTGATGAATCGTCAGTTTACATTATACATGTACATGTACCTATACTAGTGGTAAACAAAGAATGTGGCAGGTTTTCATGTTCTAAACTGTTACAACAGTCACATGTACATGTTGATCATACATGTATGTGAATACAAAATTGTTTTATACAAAACATGATATTCATGCTTGGGGAGGTTGAATTTAGTCTATGATTTGAGAACATTATACGTAGAAATCAGAATATTCAGCATTTTCGACAAAATTAATAGGAATATAGACTCCAAATATCCCATTCAGTCTTGTATATGTATACTATAGAGAATTAAACCATCATATCCCTTGTAATGGTTGAATTAACTGTCCCCACATAAATAGTAATAAGGAAAATGAAGCTTTTAATGTGAGCTAGCCCACGTCCACACAGCACAGTGGGGAGGTTATTGTGATACTTACCAATACTAGGTACAGGGCCTGGTATGGCATACCATAGTCCTTTTTTAGACTTTGCCCCTGCCTCATCAGGACCTGATCTACCCAGGGCATCTTTCTGTAATATAATAATTACATAAATAACATTAATTAAT
Source organism: Pinctada imbricata (assembly GCA_033119305.1). Lineage (NCBI taxonomy): Eukaryota > Metazoa > Mollusca > Bivalvia > Pterioida > Pteriidae > Pinctada > Pinctada imbricata. The sequence continues at coordinate 46,227,318 of VSWD01000006.1, forward strand.
ACATCAAAATTGTTGTACTATTAAGCATTTTCTTTCTTCTTTTAAGATTTTTCCTGGATGATAAATGTGAGACAAAAATGTGAGTATGCCCAATCCTCATTCCTGCTTGGAAAAGATGATAAACGTTATCTCGTTCTGCATTATTTCATCATGATTCACATCTTATTTTACCCATTAGGAAAAACATAGTCTTTGTACATTTTCCCCCTTTCCCACTTTATACAGTGTCTATCAATATTTTATGGAGTGCATTAACATGTATTACATGACCTTATCGATATTTGACAAATGCAAAAAGCAGTTGTTTTGGTTCGTTTTAATAGATCATTTATCAGACATGTTTTTATGACTACAGTCATTTGAATTTAATATTACATGTATGTCCTGACATACAACTTCATTGGATTCTACATAAAGACAATTACTTGCAGGAAATCAAAAAGTGTGTAAGAAAAGGTCTTGAAATATACTTTTTACTTGTCAGGTAATTAAATCTACAATTATAATGCAAATCATTTGTTTATATGTATTCCAGTGAGAAATAAAGACTATAAGGTAGAAAGAAATTCTATTTCTAAAATCATAAAATTCTTAAAAATTCCCATCAATATATGAATTAAATAACTAAGGTACATCTGTATAAATAGGGTCAATAATTCTTTATCAATAAATTCTATTGCCTGTTTTTACGTGTCAAGAAAAATATCCTCTTACAAATCTTCTCTCATCCAGATCAAATCTATTCAGAACTATTGATCAAATCCAATTGAAATCCCATTTTAAATTCAAAGAAAAATGTACTAACCTGATTATTTCCAAACGTATAGACTTGTCCGTTACTAAGTAACACCACAGTATGCTGACTACCAGCAGCTACTTGTACGGCTTGGTGGGGTAAGGACACATGTACTGGTGATCCTCTGTAATACCATATACGTGTATATAAAATGTGAGCTATTTGACTTTGATTTTATTGAAACTTGAAGTATCTATTGTACAATGAATTATTCAGTACAGTGTAAGAGTTTGGATTTTTCACATTCTTCTCAAGGCCCATTGTATCTTTACATCTTGATAATTCCTGTGTTTTTTTTATTAAACCATGATTCAGCAAGACCACTTTCAGATTTATCACATAATACTAAGTATTCTCATTAAAGTAAATAGTATTTTAGTAGTGGAAAAGACTTATAGGAATATAATAAATCTTCTTTTTCTCAATTTCATGAATGTGATTAGGATAAACACATGTACATGTATCTATAAATAATGCATTGCTTTCTAACATCTTTTCATTTATCGTATAATATCTCTTACAATTTCATTTCATAATTTCGGTGCTATGTCACACATAATACATGTATACATGGTACATGTACGTCTAACACAGAAACGTCGTTGGAGAAAACACTGGACAGTGGTGACTAGAAAAAGTGATGTTGATACATGTATGTTATTTGCAATGATGTTGAAATTTCAAAATTTGGAACTTACTCATCGTGTGATTTTTATCCCCTCATCAAGGCTCAGGAATGTAAAGTCACACAATTTCATAAATACCACATAAAACTTGAGTAGCATCTAATGTGTAAACTTTATAAGATTTCATTCAAAATTTATAGTTTTGAGAGATAATACCAAATGTTGATAGACACATTCCTACCTGACCAATGTATCTCCCTGTCCTAGCTGGCCGTAGTGGTTATTACCGAACGTATAAACATCTCCGTTTTGAAGTAGTACAACTAAAACAATCCAATACATATTGAATAACATGTACACGTACAAAATATGAATGTTACATTCAATCTTTTTAAAATTATATTAACACAGTATTAATCATCTTTGGTTACATGTTTTTTTTTCAATTTCTATTCATTTTGTTCATTCAGTAAATGTGCAAATGAATTAAAGTAATCTACATGTACATGTATATAATTGTCAAATAAATTATATTTTGATTATAGAAAGAAAAACAAATCGTTTGGTAAATAATAGTAAATAAAATATCAAAGTCGGCCAGCCAAACAACTGAGCCAAGTTTAAAGTTTCATGATTACAGCATTCATTGAATATTTCTAAGACTTGTAACTGAAATAAGATTTTTTTTTTCAAATGTCTACATACAAGTGTACAATTTGAGAGTAAATTTCTAAATAAATTAAAAACTATAATTCTTTCTTAATCTTGTAACAGATCCTATTACAAAATCTTACCAGTGTGATGTTGACCACATGATAAATGTGTAGCTTACCAGTGTGATGTTGACCACATGATATTTGTGTAGCAGGTATTTTTCCGTCTCCGATGACGATCTCCGATGGGGGTAAACTGTTAACTGATTTGGTATAGTCTGTATCTGGTTCATTGTTAGGCTCTGCTGATATTAATACTTGCATATCAAAGAATATCCAGGCATTAATTAATCCATCTTTTTACAGATATTAATACTTGCACATATCAAAGAATATCTTGGCATGAATTAATCCATCTTTTTACAGAAAGTTAACAAAGAAAAAAATATTCACTCAAAAAATACATTCTCCAGAGAACAAACATTCAAATTTTAGGTCTTTTAAAGAACAACTTATATCTAAAGATAAAGAAAAATTGTTGGATCCTTCTTAAAACAGTAAGTTTTTAGACTTTTTACTTAAGACAAGTACAATTTAAATGCACATCATACATGTAAATTGGTAAATAAAACAATACTAACCCTTTCTTTTATCTTGTACTCCTGTAAGATGTCTCCTCCTTTTTGGTTTTAAAATCTCCATTAAGAACTCTGGAGAAGGAGGGATGTTTCTGCGACCTTTAATTGTAAAATTCTGTCTTTTAAAATACATATGACAATTTCATACGGTGCTATTCCATACATTAACTGTGTAAAGCCTGCAAGGAGTTTCATACACTCTTTGTATGTATACATGATTCTAGCAAGAATGATGATCATAGATTACAATGCAGCATGTTTAACTCTATGTGATGACTATTTGTAGAACCAGCAATGTTTCTCATACTCAAATTTTCATTAAGTTATAGACATTAAGATAAGAAGCTACTGTCCTGTTTACTAAATCCAGAGCACCCTGTTTTCCCGGTTTTCTCTAAAATAAAATACTGTCATCTTCCAAAAAGATATCAATTTTATAGTACTCCTGTGGTCGTAACAGAAAATACCATTGTTTTGGCTGTGCGTCAATTAAGTTAGAAATATGAGCGAAAATAAAAAGTCTACGGGGATTTTCTATAGTAAACTGCTGAAAATGTGTGACATTAGGAGCTTTGACGTCAATGTTTACTATTGTTGACACGGAGATCAATATTGCAGTGGCTTGAAATTAACATGGAAATTTCCCATAGACATTTTATTTTTTATATTGCGGTTTGAATGCAGCTGATAGGGTTAGCTGAAGTTGATTTCCAGTTACGACTTAAGGAGGTCAATTCTAAGGCTATAATTTATAGGAAAATTCTTCAGATGACAGAATAAGTCGCCAAAACAGGGTGCTCTGGATTCAGTGAACGGGACAGCAAGAGTCCCCTCTTTGCCAGTAGGGGACTAAAAATATGATAATGATATTGGACTAATTTCAGCATTTCTTCAGACATAATTAAGGCAAAATGAAGGACACAGAAGTTGCTTCAATATTGCCCCTTTAGTTATACATGCTTTCATTGAAAATTGTTTACACAGAAATAAAAGGAATTGTCAATCAGAGACACAGCATAAGGAGATTTCCTTTCATAGATTTCACACAACTTGATTTCAAATTAAACTTTGACATTCAAAAAAGAAATACAAAACCTACGATTTTATTCTGTCAGAAAAATTCTATTTAAGAACAACCCTACCTGCAGCACCATCCATGATGAACATTTCAAGCTGAAACAGATCTTTTTGTGCCAATTCCTTCAGCTGTTTTTTACCCAGATCCATTTCTTTGTCAAAGTCCATTTGTTCTCCGGCACATGTACGGCAGATGTTACATTCAGAACATCCAGAATCCCCTGCTCCACAACCACATTCCGTCCCCGGAGACCTATTTTCCTGTCCACTGTTAACACACTCGGCACCGTACCCTGTACATTGTCCACACACGGAGCAAATCGCACATCTCTCATGCTTCCATTTGTGTTTACCTAAATTATATGTACAGTGTATATCAAACTGAGTCAAACTTCACTAATCATTTACATAAAGACATACATGTGTAAAAGAATTAATTTCATATTTAATTCAAAGCTTGTCTTATAAGGCACAACATAAGATTTGAATTACTGAGCTGACAAATTAAAATTTTACTTACCAGATGGTGAATCAAATCTTGATACATTGTGAGCAAATTAAAACTTACCTGGAGGACAAATCATTTCATCTATTTCTGTTTCCTCTTCTTCATCAGCCATTGTTACATTGTTACTTGCTACAGAATTAAACAAATGATAAAACATGAAGATGCACAATTTTGCAATACTGACATACATGTACAAGTAATTGCCTAATTCCAAATAGGGTATTGCTAGACCAAAAATAATCTCATCATGTCGACATGTAAACATTCTTTATAAACAAATAATAATCTTAACCTTTTTCTCAAAATCATTTTCAATAAAATGACATAACTTTAGATATGCATTTCTGTGCCATGCCACACATAAGAAAATAGAAACCCATATTTCTGCTTTGTAACATTTTGTCTAACTCCTAAAAGCCTCTATCTGAAGAGGAATTACATGTATCTGTATCTGAATAACAATTCAAGTCAATATAAAGTTTATTTCCGACCTTTTATCTGAAGAATAAAACATTATTCCAGCAGCTCAATAAAACTTATGTCTATGTTATCAACATCTTGAAAAGAGGCAAGTTGTAAGATTTTTCCAGGAAACATCATGACAGTTTTTCAGAATTTTTAACACCTGATCTTTTGAACTTACACAGTAAACTATGATGGTTTTAGCTTTTTTGTTGTTTTTAAAGATAAAAGATAATATTTTATCCCTATTATGTTGCAGTTTAAAACTAATTTATATTAAACTGGCAAACAAATCAGAAGTGGGAAAAGAAAAGTATACAAAAGGACTTAGGCAAAATTGTCTAAATATAAAATCAAAAGAGTTACATGTACATGTAGGTATAAAAGCAACATGGAAAAGGTAAGAAAAATCAGAAATTGTTCAGCTCAATTGTACTTGAAAATTGAAGACTCAAATAAATTCAATTTGTATTTCTTATACAGAATGTCCAAAGGCATTATTTAATGAATACTTAGTACATGTACAGTTGACAGATTTTGTCAGATGCCCATTATTATTACATGTATCTACATACAATGTACATGTATTGACATGTTACTGTACCTTCCTTGCTTGCCCCTGAGGTGAAGTCCCTACCACACTGTCCTTTGTTGTTTATGCCAAATGTGTATACATGACCTTTGTTTGTCATGGCCACTACATGGGCTTTGCCTAATGACACCAACGATACTGTAACCTCCTTCAGGTCTGTCACATGACCTAAATGATAGGAAAAAATGTAAAATTCCCTTCACTCATCCGAGTCATTTAAAATTTTAATGTCTTCCTCACTTGAAAGTAAAAGAATCTATTTCTTCTCCTTTTCCTGGTAAATAGGCTGTTGATACTTTGTTGAAACAGATTTTCAATGATTACTACACAATGTACATGTAGTTACACATTTTTACCCGTGGAAGAAAGTGTCGAATTTGTAGAAATTTTCTTTTTTTAATTTCTGAACAACAGAATATTATAATAAACTCAGTAAAACACATGTAAATCTGATGTAAAACAGAATTTTGTAATTGGATTAGAAAGCACTACTTACAACCGAACTGTTTGTAATACAAGTTCTCTGGTTATTTTAAAAAAGCTGATTTGTATTTTCTTTATTTATTGGTTTCTATAGCAATAAAGACATAGACTGTCTATCTGGAGAGGAAACCTTATGTTCATGTACATTGCCAGCTTTAACAACTATACAGATACCGAAATTATTCAAAATTCTGTGGAAGTCAATCCCCAATTATTCTATTCTTAACCAAATATACATGAAAGACTAAAAAATTGCAAATCTTTCAGTCAAGTTTATTAGATGATATCTACATAAGGTACATCTACCACATTACAAAGCACTGATTTCTTAAATATTCAATGACATGCTCTAAAAGCAGCATGAAAAGAAAAGTTGTTTAATTTAGTTTAAAGATGGCAGTGCACATGAATGTACATGTAGAAGTTCAGATCCACGATTTTCAGACGAAGAGAATATGAAACGCAATTTAGTTGAAAACAATGATTTGTGACAGATTATGCAGGTAAAATACAAACTGACCTCAATGATTTTCTTCATTTCTTTTTAAATGATCATAAAGAAAACCTCACATACCTGAGGCTTGATCACAGAATGAAGTGTCCTTGCCGAATATATGTAAGTCACCGTCCTTTGTTATAACAGCACTACTACCATTATTACAGGCAGCATAAACGATGTGTTTAGATTCCAGCCGAATCATCTTCCTGGGTTTCACAGCCTTTGGTTGTCTACGAGCCTTTGCTGAAAAAATTTAATATGTACCGATTCAATACCCAATTTTTTTTGCACTGTCCAATAATTCAAAATTAAGCATCTGAAATTAGCAAAGTTAATATAACCAACAAAAGTAGAACAGATAGATCTTTGATGGAAAACAGATCCTTGCAATTTTTTAAAGATTTATTCATTGCACATACATGTACAATCTACCAGTATATCTCATTACTTACATCGCATAATAGACACATTACATATTTTCACTATGTACATGTATTTGCCCTACAATATTTCTACATGTACTAAAACCCTTTTTTGAAAATACTACTGAGTATAAAATCAGTATAAGAAACATACATGCAAACACACATACCAGCACTGGTATCACCGTCCTCTCCCTGTTTAGGTGTACCCACAAAGAACACGGCCCCATCCTCTGATACCATCAAGGCCTATAACTCACTATCTAACCACACATACTGATAACACATATACCTACCAGCACTGGTATCACCGTCCTCTTCCTGTCTGGGTGTACCCACAAAGAACATTGCCCTGTCCTCTGATACTATCAAGGCCTACAACTCACTATCTAACCACACATACTGATAACACATATACCTACTAGCACTGATATCACTGTCCTCTCCCCGTCTGGGCGTACCCACAAAGAACACGGCCCCGTCCTCTGCTACTATCAAGGCCTAAAACTGACTACATAACCACACATACTGATAACATATATACCCACCAGCACTGGTATCACCGTCCTCTCCTCGTCTGGGTGTACCCACAAAGAACACGGCCCCGTCCTCAGCCACCATCAAGGCATGTTGGCCTTCATGTCCTGTAGCCACCTGTACTATCTTAGGGGACTTTGTTATAGGGAGTTCCATCCACTTGCCCTGGTTAGGTCCTCCTTGTTTAATACCAAGTGACTGGGATTTACCTGTGTAAAGTACCTGAAACGACAGTTACATGTAATGGTAAAGTAAAGGCTGAACTTATTGTCACATGTAAATGTAAGGATATAAAGTTTTGATGAACTGATAATAAAGCATAAATACAGCAAAAGGTTCAAAATGCTTTATCACTACTCATTTTCTACTATCAATGTAAACAATCCCAACAAAACATGTATAGGAATACAGAGCTCTTCTAACTTCAGTTTCTGCCTATCCTTAATTTTGAAGATGGGGAACATAGACTGATGGAAACTGCATATTCATTTAGCAGTTTCACTTTTCAATCTGTATCAAAATACATGTACATTCTGTAAATAGCCAAAAAGTACTGTTTTTTTTTCTTACCAGATATCAAAATTTTCATATAAGGTTCCTTTGTTATGTTTGCAATCTACAAATGCTGATTTTAAGGCACAAACACTTGTTTTTCTTGCTCAAATAAGGAGTTACATGAAAAACACTGCTTGCAACCAATCTAAATTTGCTGACTGCAAAAATAATATCAGAAACTAATTATTCCCTGTATATACTGTACATTTACGATCAAGTTGCCAAACACTTACTTTACAGCTGCTAGTTCTGATCAAGGCAAAATCTTTTCCGGCTGTTATCCCTGCTGAGTCCTCGTCAAAACCAGTGTCTATAAAAAGAATTATTCATCAGTATCAAATTTTCAATTTGAGAGCATAGAATTTGTACTACACACTCTCATAGATGTAAAACAAAGTGAAGCAAAAAGTTTTTATTCACTATACATGTAATTTTGAAAATTATCTCGATACATGTGTCTTATTTTTGTGTAATTGATATCAAATGCGATATGCAATACATAGTAAACTTTAGCGAAAATAATAATCTTACAACATGTACAAACAAAACTCAAACTGACACAGGAAAAAATTATTTTGTTGATGTTAGAAAATTAGTTTGTATCTGTATCTGTATCTGTACAATTACATTATAGAGTCCACTACTGGCACTTAACTAACGGTTAAACCTTTTTTACAAGCACAAATAAGACTCACTTATAGTGTGCCTGTCCACTTCTTGGTCAGTGGGTGATTGTCCGAATGCTTCCAGACATTTCCTGGTCAGTTTTAGAGGCAGTTCATTCACTACAGTCATGGGGTTCTTAGCCGGGTCAAACATTCTCACCACAAAATTGTCCTGAAATTTCAATAAGAAATTGATAAAGGTAAATATAAAATCAAAGACTTTCTTTCAATGTAAATGTAACACAGTTTTTCTTTCACAAAATAACTGTCCATAGTTTGTATAATCATGAATACATGATATCTGGGGATCCAAAACTGTTTTTGGTTTACTTTCATGTTCAAGTTCATCAATCTACAAGTTTATTGGAATCAACACTTCAGACGACATGTACACGTATAGTATAGAGAAATCCACTCTATTATCTTCAGTATCCTTCTACACCATAAAGTTGGTACAAACACCAATTTATTGTCAGATTTGAAACTTAAACCTGGCACCAAAATCCATGAACTCGGTGCAGTCTGATTACTTATAACATTTTTTTTAACTTTACGTATTCCCTTACTATAAATTTATTATTCTGACAAAAGGTCAGTGAAAAACTAACAGAGTAAATTTGATTAATCAAAACTCTTAGAGAGTTTTTCCTTCATTTTTCCTTTCATGAAAAATGTTCATGTACATAAACCAAATAAACATTTTTCAACATTTCAATTTGATAAATAAAATGTAGTCTACTTAATTATATATTACATTATTTCAAAGCTTGGATAATTGGTGTTTTTACATTGTATTTACATTTAATTTTCTTACTACCTGATTCTAACATTGTCTGTGTATACAAGGCATTAACATACATGTATATACATGTATTTACATCTACATGTTATTATATTTTTGAAAAATAAGAAGATTAAGTGACTTACGTCTTTAGCAGCAGCTATTTGTCCTATAAAATCACCGTCACTGAACAAAGCACAGGGACCAGATCCTTTACCTTATATAAAAAGATAGAATAATATAAATGGATGAAATGATTTTCTTAGGAATCAAGATCAACAAATATATTGATAATTATGTTCTTTTTCCTTTATCTTGTGATTTATTTGGAAAAAAGCAAGATGAATTGACCATTTGCCAAAATTTATAATGGCTGCCAAAATGATCCAAAAATGTTTGAGACAGGAACTTTATCAAGTTTATGCACACTTTTTCATTGTTATGTCTCAATGAAATTGTGTCTTTTAACAGTCACGACTTAATGAAAAATAGTGCCAAAAGATGCTGACTCGGACATTTTGACATCTCTAACAATATCGGAAAATGGCCTATTAAACACATGCACTCACGTACTGTATGTAAATGTATATGTAAATATGGCCATGAGAAGACTAACCAAACCTACATTACATAGCTACATGCAGCTAGTGGCTGTCAAGTGTGATTTTTGATGACTTATTTTATCCCTTCTTTTGAGCAACTACTTGAACTACATGTATATGTACATTATAATGGGTAAGGTAAAACTTTGAAAACTTATAAACATGATACGTTTGCATTTTCTGTTTTCTATTTTTTCTTTATGGGCCATTTTCTGAAACCAAACCCGATTATATACATGTATTTTACTGGGCTAATCATGCATATACGATCTATGCTTAAACAATGCCACACAGAGAAATCATAAACTGATGACATACAAAGTAGAATATCTTCATTACATTCATACCTTCCAGTTTACAAGCTTTTTGTATTTCTAGCGTCTCTGTGTTGATGATGGATAAATTCTGATGAGAATTCTCGTCACTCAGACAAAATATCTGACCCTGGAAAATTTACATAAAATTAAAATAAAGGAAACACATGACCCTGAAAAATTTTCATAAAACTATAGTAAAACAACACACCTGACCCTGGAAAATTTACATACATGTGGAATTACAATAGACAAAACACCCGACCCTGTAATATTGACATAGAAATTCATCAAATTACATGTATATCTTTCTAGTTTTCTACCTACATGTATATCACTTTAAGAATTGTTCATAGTTTGTTATGATTTATATATCAGTTTCATTCGAGAGATCTAAAATATCTAAAATTTATGTAAAACCTGAGGCCTGCCAAGTTTTTTACAGAATTTTAGGAACTTCAGCAAGATTTGATGGGTCTTTCATAACAAACTACTAATGAGTACTTTTCTCACATTCATGTACACGTTCTTACTTTAGGGTCACAATCAAAAGTAGAACAATTGTGAAAACACCAAGGATTGGAAAAACATGTACAAAATTCAGCACCCCCAAATATGATTTAATTGTAGGAATAAATCCTGAATTTTAGTCTACGCAACTTCTCAAGCAAGAGTGAGTAAGTCAATCTCACATCAACAATTATTGTCACATAATTGCATGTCTTTGATTTCCTTGAAGAAATAAAGACATCATAAAAGTCAAACAATAGAAAATACCATAATATCTAAAATGTAATACTGCATTCATGAGAGAAGCATTAAAAATTGAAACAGGATTCAATCATAGTTCTATGTCATGGGCCTATTCTGTGACAGAAACACAGGTACATGTAAGTGCATGAGAGAATTTATACCTTAATGTTAAATCTGACATGTTTATACATTTGCAACATCTTTTACTGAATGTTTGAAGGCACTCAAACAAGTCTGATTTAACTTTTGACTATTTGCTAACTTTATACAATCTACATGTATATTTACCCCAGCATATGCTAGCCAGTAGTTAGATTTACAAGGGAAGTCTGCTCTGTACTGATATAGGTAACCCTGTAAATACATGAAATATTAGATCAAAGATAAGTGACTATATATTCATAATGTTTCATAATCTAAGGTACCGTATGTGTATTTATTTTAGTGGGATTCATATTTTAGCAGAGTTAGCATTGCTAAGACTGCGTTAATTCAAGAATATGTTAAATCATAAATCTCTTATATATTAATGTGGAAAATAAGTCAAAGCGCTGATTCATGATTACACTAATATGTCAATTTAGCCAATTATGCTCTGTTTCCGCTAAAATTTGGTTGTGCTAAAATAAGTACATGTACAGAATGTATTAGTCTATTCAATTGAAGTCCATAACTGAAGTAAAAAAATTAAATAATACATGTACACTTTAAATCATCAATTTTTCCCTAGAAACTTTAAATTTTATGTACAAGAAAAACTTTCTGTAAATAAATTTGTCATATTCTTTTTTTCTTTCAACTTATTTACAATCCAAGAGTTACATACAATTACATGTATATGAAATAGGAAAACATTCTGAAAATCAACTTTGTGATGCATGCATTTTTTTTTCATTTTCTGAAAAACATGTAAATCAAAATCCAAGATATACATGTACATATACATCTACATAATATCACATGTATGTAAAAGCAAACTTTTTTCTCCAGAGTTTCATTTTGGGTGAAATTAAACTTTGTCAAGATTATCCAAGCGACATAAGATTACTAACCTTCAGTGTTCCACCATATCCGGAGCCCACTTTAAACAGCCCACTATTATTGAGTATGTACAGAAATCTACCATCACTGGCAACGGCACTCGACCTCTCTGTTATTCCATTACCTGATCAAAATAGGAGTAAATTCTAGTAATTGTCGATCTACATGTACACAGGCGATTATAATGTTAAATCTAAGCATCGAAGGAGCTTTCACCTAAAATCAGAAGTTCATTTTCACAACGAAAATTTTTAATCTGTAATAAATAGATGTAGATGTACAACTGCATTAACTTGAGAGTTAAAGATATACCATCTTTTTATCACATAATCCTTGTCATTGATCTACATGTACATTTCAAATAACATAAGAATTATCAAGACAACATTTTCTACAATAATATGGCTATATCATAATAACCATACCTTTAGTATGAGATACCAGGGACTCCACATGGAACGTATCAATACACGCTGCAGCCTTAATTCCCTGTGAAAACCAGTCTGGTAGGTAAGCTTTACCCAGTAATACAGCCTGGACACTCTTCTGTAGTGATGTTAGAATTCCTGGCACCTTAAAAACAAATTAACAAGATTGCTTATTCTATCAAAATTGAAATTTTGCACAAAAGGATGAAAATTGAATTTTTTTTCATCAAAGCTTGATGATTTTTCTTTTTATATATCTTAATTTTCTTAATTTACACAACACAAACACCTACTACTACTAAGTTCAATTCTACCTGAATCAACTGGTTGTGAATCAAAACCTAGATTGTCTTATAGTACATGTATTGAATCCATTATTATCATTTACTCACTTTAATTTCACAAGCTGCCTGTTGTCTGTTACTCATCAGTATGGCGGACAGGGAGGTTAGAATTTTGCCAGTGTCACCAAGGGCAATAACCAAGCTGACGAGGGCAGAGCAAGCCAAACAAGATAACTCTCTAACACCTCCCTTCAATGTAGACAGTTCCATCAGCAAATCAAACAGACCACCTACAAAACACAAATTTCAAATCATCATTTATTATACATGTATGTACATGTATATGTTGATTTAGTGCAAGCGCCCGTCAGTATGTACATGTATATAAATATTCATGCATTCATAAAGCTGAATGGTATTCCTGTAAGGGCCAAAGTTTAGATATGAACACTCTTGATTCTGCATGTATAAATGAAGAATAAAAATAAAACATAATAAAAGTAAGCAGTCACTTAACAGTATCTAGTAAATTTAAACTTATATAATACTTAATTTGTTTTTGCTTGTTTAAAAAGTAATACATATGTACTGTATACCAGAATTTTTCGGGAGTATAAAATTTCGTAAATCTAGAGTGAGAGGGAGTACATGTGCCTTTATTTTTGTGTGTATACTAAATTACAGTTGTATATTTGCTTATCATGTATTTGTATTGCAGATGAATATTTAGCAAGTTCCCAATCAAAATCCCTGAGAGTGGAGCATGCACAGTAAGAACAAAAGACAACTGATATACCAATCCATAAAATACATCATCAAACACAATTCTTTGCCAAATACATTATCAAACACAAATTTTTGCAAGAATTACTGGTACATGTATTTCCGTATTTTAAAATTGGTTGGAAATAGCAAAAAATAGCTTCTCACAAAAAATTCTTGATACACAGTACTATTAGAAATTATTAAGATTGGGCTCTCTAATTTTGAGCTTTTTAATCAGAAGATATGATGTCATGATTATTAGCATCTTCTTTCAGAAATATAGTTTAAGTGAAAAGAGTTGCATACAAATGTCACCTCAGACATCTGAGAACAACCTATTTTCATAAAAGGAAGTGCACTTTGTTTGCCAAAAAACATAAAGAACATTTCATAGCAAATAATTGAAGAAAAAAATGCAAAATATTAAATTTGAACTTTGAGGAGATTCAGAAATGCCTTGAGGACTAAAATACTCTAACACATACATTTCGTACATGTAACTCCGGGAGATTCTGTCTTACCTATCACCTCTGGGGGTTCTGCCTTCATACTCTCAGGATGTTGACCTTGTAGGAGATCTAGTAATGCTTTGAGGGCTCTTACACACAGCTCAGGGTGACTTTGTCTTGTTTCACGTACCAGCTCAAATACTCCACATAATCCAAGCCCAACAATCTGTATAAAAGGATTTTGAAATCTACATGTATTTCATACCTTTACATAGAGGGTCAGCGACACATTACTGATTACTTTTGATGATTAACCCCAGGTCTGAGTTTCGATGATTGACCCCAAAGTCTGAGTTTCAATGACTGACCCACAGTTCTGAGTTCAATAATTGAACCCCAGGTCTGAGTTTTGAAATTCATAATTCTGACTTTGTGCCATGGTAATGTAAACTTGTAATTCTATATCAAAAATGTATTGATAAGAAGCGTTTTGACCGATTCCTTTATGTTACACAAAGTACTAAATATTTGTGAATTCACAATATTCAAACAACTCTCATACCTCAGTCAATTATTAACCAGACTTGTCAGAATGACAACATAGCTCGCCGGTGGCAACCATATGTAAATTGCAACAACAACAATAAAAAAGGTCTTATCACAAGGAATGCACATGTGAAATATCAAAGCCCTATCACTTACCAATCAAAAAATATGGCCAAGGTTAAAGTTTTTCAAAAGTAGGTCAATCATCTCCAAGGCCAAGGTCACAAGGTCAAAAATTTTGGTATCCATGGAAACGTCTTGTCACAAGGAATACACATGTGAAATATCAAAGCCCTATCACTTACCATTCAAAAAATATGGCCAAGGTTAAAGTTTTTCAAAAGTAGGTCAATCATCTCCAAGGTCAAGGTCACAAGGTCAAAAATTTTGGTATCCATGGAAACGTCTTGTCACAAGGAATACACATGTGAAATATCAAAGCCCTATCACTTACCATTCAAAAAATATGGCCAAGGTTAAAGTTTTTCAAAAGTAGGTCAATCATCTCCAAGGTCAAGGTCACAAGGTCAAAAATTTTGGTATCCATGGAAAGGTCTTGTCACAAGGAATACACATGTGAAATATCAAAGCCCTATCACTTACCATTCAAAAAATATGGCCAAGGTTAAAGTTTTTCAAAAGTAGGTCAATCTCCAAGGTCAAGGTCACAAGGTCAAAAATTTTGGTATCCATGGAAAGGTCTTGTCACAAGGAATACACATGTGAAATATCAAAGCCCTATCACTTACCATTCAAAAAATATGGCCAAGGTTAAAGTTTTTCAAAAGTAGGTCAATCTCCAAGGTCAAGGTCACACGGTCAAAAATTTTGGTATCCATGGAAAGGTCTTGTCACAAGGAATGCACATGTGAAATATGAAAGCCCAATCTGTATTGGTTTAAAAGTTATAAGCAAGGTTAAAGTTTTTGTGCACGCGCACGCCGACGCAGACGCCGACACCGGGGGTATGACAATACATGTAGCTCTCCGAGAGAGTTATCGGCCGTAACCAAGGTAAGGCGTGTTAACTTCGGTTCCTATCGAAATTGAGAATTATACCATTTACTGTGAACTATTTGAACTATCTCCTGAACTGAATATTACACAAAGTGTTTGTGATGAACTTTTTGCAATAAAAAAAGATCATATGCTGAGAAGAAGTGTGGATATATAGATTCACATATTTACGATTGAACTGCATTACATAAATAATAGCCATGTCTAATATTACAAGTACAGGTAGTACAGGTGAAAGCGGACAGGTGCGCGTCACTCAGGTGGAACGTATAAATCACACTATAAGAATTCCACCACTGGTAAGAGCCTTCTTAGAGCAGGAAAATTTGACTCTTTCTAGTAGCTCTGAAGGAAGACAGACGGGGCCATTTATAAATACATCTTACGCAAACGCCCTATTAGAGTCAAACGAACACTCATATTCTGATATTACTTCTGTGTTTCCCGAAGGCTACGGGAAGGCGAAACCGGTATTTCTGAGTGAAGGCGATATCTACGGTAATCGGGCTCCCGACTCACGATTTTGGATCAAACACGAAGAGATATATGTCGGTCTCAGTAATGTAATTCCGCCAGAACATATTCTCGGTATCCAGAGAACAGGACGTCATTGGCGCATATACGCGGAATTTTGTTATCAAAGGGTATCCAAATCAGAGGTAAAACTATTTTTCCATTACCTGAAAACCCAAATACTCCAAAATTTGACCCTGAAACTACAACAAAGCTTAGAATCTCAAATGTGCCTTTGTCTGCAGATGACAACCAAATCAAAAGAGCGATTGCATTGAAAGGTTGCAAGATTCTTGACATCTATCGTGAAAAGTTGCGTGTAAACAATAAATTAACAAATTGTGACACCGGGGACAGGATTGTTTACATAGAGAAACTCCAGGAAGACTTACCGAGGTACCTCAGAGTAGGCAAATACCATGCAAATCTGTGGTACTACGGTCAGCCCAAGGAAATACGAATACAGAAAGCCCCCCACTGTGCAAAGTGTAAGTCTGAAGGTCATTACACCAGTGAATGTACAAAAGATTGGGTTTGTGATTTTTGTGGGCAAGAGGGGCACAAGAAGGATGATTGTGAGTTTAACATTGAAGAGAAAAGTGTTGATAGTGATGAGGAATGTGACTCCTCAGATGGAAAAGATGAGCAGGAAACTGAAGAAGTTCCCTCATCGAATGAAAAAGATGATCAGGAAACAGAAATAATGTCGAAAGAAGTTCCTCTGGTAGGTAAAACGGCAGGTACAATACAAACACAAAGTCAAGTCCGTGTAACCGGAAAAAAGAGTAACAAAAAGAAAGACAAAACAAAAAAGTCAGACTCTGAACAGGGTGCTGCTGGTCCAATGGATCACTTTGTCAGGGCAGCACGTGGTATGACCACTCCAATTCCCCCTCGGGATAGGAGCAAGTCTAAACAGAGAACCCCACCTTCGCCAGAGACAAAGGAAAAAAAGAAAATAAATATTGGGAAAAATGGTTAAAATAATGAACCAGCATACCCTGTATTTTCAGGGCTCTACTTAGTTATGATTTAATTAAGAATGAAGAGTCTAAACATTATGTCCCTGAATTGTCAGGGCCTTCGAAATAAAGATAAAAGATTAAGACTTTATCAATATTTAAAAAAACAAAAATCAGGATTAACATTAATTCAAGAGACACACTTTACAGAAGATATTGTAAACGAAATCGAAAACGAATTTATAGATTTTGGCTATGCATACCATTCCTTTGGTACATCAAAAAGTAAAGGTGTATCAATTTTTATTTCAAAAAATCTAAATCTATCGGTCAATGGGTTCAAAATAGAAAATGAGGGACGATATGTTTTTCTTAATGTACAGATCAATGATTATCATTACACTGTAGTAAATCTGTACGGACCAAATGACGACAAAAACAGAAATATCTTTTACAAAAGTATATTAAAGAAGCTGCAAGAATTTAAAGAAGGTTCCCTTATCATTGGTGGTGATTTTAATGAAATTTTAGATAAAAGAGATAGAGTAAGTAAAAGTACATCTAAACGGTTAAAGAAAAGTAATGGTCTTACTAAATTAATAAAAACCAATAAGCTAGTCGATATTTGGAGATATCTTAACAAATCAAAACAACAATACACTTGGAGAAGAAAGTCATTAAAAGAAGCTAGTCGGATTGATTATTTTCTAATAAGTAATGATATGTCAAATATTGAGTCCATTGATATAAGACCCGCGCAAATTAAATGCACTGACCATCAAGCAGTATATATGAAACTTAACGTAGAGAGTTTGGAGAGTAAGGGAAATGGATTATGGAAATTAAACAATAGTATTTTAAAAGACAGTGATTATAAACGTACGATAGACCAACTAATAGACAAACTCATAGATTTCAACACACATGCCAACTTAAACGATGCACAATTTTGGGATTATTGTAAAACATATATTAAACATAAAACGATCGAATACTGTAAAGCAAAAAATAGAAGAGAAAAGGATGAAATCAATAGATTAGAAAAGACACTAAGCATTGAATATGAACGCAAGATAAACACTAATCTAAATAACGAGGATATAATAAATGATATTGAGACAAAACTAACACGGTTTTACGAAAAAAAGGCAGATGGTGCAAAAATAAGAGCCAGAATAGAATGGGTCGAATCTGGGGAGCGTAACACTCAAATGTTTTTAAATTTGGAAAATCAGCGTCAAATTAAAAAGGTCATAAAAACAGTGCAGAAAGAAAATGGTGGTATTGTTAAAGACCAAGATGAAGTACTTCAGGAAATTTCAAAATTTTACTCTAAATTATACAAATCTGAAAATGTGCTTGATGATGAAGTTAATAAGTATATAGAAACATGTAACACTAACAAAAAATTATCCGAATCAGAGAGGTTATTATGTGAAGGAGAGTTATCTTTTGAAGAATGTGAGGCAGCGGTTAAGAAAATGAAACTGAATAAAAGTCCTGGAAGTGACGGTTTAACATCGGAATTTTATAAATCATTTTGGTCTAAAATCAAAACATTAGTTGTTAAATCTCTAAATTTTGCATATCGAAAAGGTGAGCTTAGTGATTCACAAAAGTTAGGGGTCTTGTCACTTATTTTCAAAAAAGGAGATCCTTCAAATTTGAGCAATTGGCGCCCTATATCGCTTTTGAACACGGACTACAAAATTGCCGCATATGTTCTGTCTACACGACTGAAGAAAGTTATTCATAAAATTGTAGATACTGATCAAAACGGGTATATAAGGAATAGGTTTATTGGTTACAATATTCGCCAAATTGATGACATAATTGAATATTCCGAAAAATTTCATATTGATTCTTGCATTATGTTTTTAGACTTTACCAAGGCCTTTGACACTATTGAATGGAATTTTATGATTAGATCTTTACAACATTTTGGGTTTGGCAAATCGTTTATGTCATGGGTTAAAACAATGTATAAAAACATTAATGGTTGTGTTAAAAATAATAATTGGATATCAGATACCTATGAAATCACTAGGGGAATTAGACAGGGGTGTCCGCTCTCATGTCTTTTGTTTGTAATTGCTGTGGAGATTATGGCAATAAAGATAAGATCTGACAGATTTTTGAGTGGGATTAATATCAAAAAATATAATCTTAAAATAACACAACTGGCCGACGACACTACTCTTTTTGTGAAATTCAAAGATATCAAACACGCGTTGCAAATTGTTGAACAATTCGGTAAAATTTCTGGTCTCAAACTAAATAGGCAAAAAACAGAGGGAATCTATTTAGGGATGAATAAAAACAAAGACAAGTTTTATGAAGGTCTTAGATGGAACACTAAAGTGAAAGCATTGGGAATCTATTTTGGAACAAATAAAAAAGTTTGCGACAATTTAAATTGGGAGAATATTATCTCTTCTATTGATAGACTTTTGAAAAATTGGAAAAAGAGAAAACTAACATTAATCGGAAAAACGTTCATAATCAACACTTTTATAATCCCAAAAATCACCTTTTTAGCCAATGTACAACACATTTCCAATAAACAAATCAAAGAATTAGACAAAATGATATTTTCATATTTCTGGAACGATTCCGTAGAAAGAATTAAGAGAGCAACTTTAATTGATGAATACGAAAACGGAGGTTTGAAGATAAGAGATGTTAAATCACATATAGATACATTAAAAATATCATGGATTAAAAGAATGACCGATCCAACAGACGCTAATTGGAAAGCTTTACCAAGATTTTATTTTGATTCTTTTGGTACTAATTTTCTGATCTTTAAGATGAATAATGACTCAATACCCAAAACTATAATTGCACACTATGTACCTGAATTTTATAAGTCAATTTTAGACGCTTGGTTTAAAGTTAAAAGATTTAAAAGCACGTTTAAACATGATTTTGAATATAAAAAGGAAATTATCTGGGGTAATAAAAATATTCGCTATGAGGGCAAAACACTTATTTTCAATAATTGGATAAACTCGGGATTTATTTATTTGAATGACATTATCGATGAGAATGGAAGATTAGATGAAGAATTTCTCTATAATAATCTGAAGAATAGTAAAAATTGGGTTAGTGAATTGTATATGCTAAAAAATGCAATACCACGAATTTGGAAAGAAAAACTAAAAAGTAAAAATATTGTAAAGATTAATGACGATGAGTTCACCTTCAGTTCTAAGTATTGTAATAAGGTCTGCATACTCAAGGAAATAGACAACAAATTTATTTATGGATTGTTCATTAAAAGTAACAGAATACCCTCGAATAATTTTAAATATTGGGAGAGGAAATTTACTGGTACATGTAATTTTAAAAATTTCTTTGATTATATTTTTTACAATATAAAAGAAAATGATGAGAAAGTGTTTCGTTGGAAACTTTTCCATAATATAATCCCGAATCAAATCTTATTGAAGAGATGGAATTTAACTGATATGGATAAATGTTATATCTGTAAAAAATTAGACACTTACGAACACTACTTCTTAGAATGTACTGCTTTAGAGTATTTTTGGAATAGAATTACTAATACGCTAACAATTTTAGGTTATAGTACGCCATTAAACAAATTAAAATATATAGTTTTAGGATACAAATCATGTATTAAAGAATATAATGACATTAATATTGTCTTATCTTTAATTGGATTTACCATATATAAATGGTTTCATTTAAGTAACCAAAGAAGAGAATATACAAATATCTTTGCTTTATTTAGAAATGAATTAGTTAAAAAGCTTTGGTTAAAATCTTATAAAGATAACACATTTCTTGTAAAATTCAAGAAAATATTTTCTTAAAACTATCTTAATGTCATTATGTTACAAACTACTAACAACACTATAACCAGGTTTGTTTTTAGATTGTATCTATAGTAAGATTAGGGACTATCTATAGTAAGATTCAATACGTAATATGAAAATGAAGTTATGGTTGTAATTATTGTTATATAAAAGCTTTGTATTGAGGTTAATAAAGAGTAAACATTAAAGAAAGAAAAAGAAAAAGAAAAGAAAAAAAAAAGGTGCAGTGATGATCAAGGCTCATTAAGTTTAATATGCTGATTTTCACTATGTACCTAACAAACACTATCTAACACATAGGACTAACATACTAATATATACGTAAATATTTAAAAGGAATTGAATTATGAATTATACTTATTGTTAAGAGCCTTAACTTTCTGAGCACCTAGAAAAAAAAAAAAAAAACAAGAGGCCCAAGGGGGCCACATCGCTCACCTGAGGAGACTGTATGTATGTTTTCAATCAAAGTCAAGACCTGAAGGAAATCGCTTTTAGTGAAGCTTTGAGAAGGACAAGGTGTACGAGTTACTACCTGTAAAGTTCAGTGACATTCTGTGCAGTAGTTTAAGAGGATAAGTCAAAAATGTGTCATTCAAATAGAGCCTATAGAGGACATCTTGGATTTCCAATCGGCTCGAAAAACACAAACTAAGTAGAGGGCAATTAGTACTTGCGTCCTGTGAAGTTTCAAGAAATTCTGTGAAGCAGTTTTAGAGGAGAAGTTGAAAATGTGTCAGCCAATCAGAGCCTGTGGCGGCCATCTTGAATTTCCGATAGGCTCCAAAAACGCAAACTTGATAGAGGGTATGAGTACTTGCATCCTGTGAAGTTTCATGAAATTCTGCGCAGCAGTTTCAGAGGAGAAGTCGAAAATTTGTCAGCCAATCAGAGCCTGTGGCGGCCATCTTGGATTTCTGATCAGCTCGAAAAACACAAACTTGGTAGAGAGCAATCAGTACTTGCTTCCTGTGAAGGTTTGTGAAATTCTATGCAGCCGTTTGAGAGGAGAAGTCGAAAATGTGTCAGTCAATCAGAGTCTGTGGCAGCCATCTTGGATTTCCGATTGGCTCGAAAAACACAAACTTAGTAGAGGGCATTGAGTACTTGCTTCCTGTGAAGTTGCATGATATTCTGTGCAGTGGTTATAGAAGAGAAGTTGAAAATGTGTCAGCCAATCAGAGCCTGTGGCAGCCATCTTGGATTTCCGATTGGCTTGAAAAACACAATTTGGTAGAGGGCATTGAGTAGTTGCTTCCCGTGAAGTTTCATGAAATTCTGTGCAGCGGTTTCAGAGGAGAAGTCGATAATGTGTCAGCCAATTAGAGCCTGTGGCGGCCATCTTGGATTTCCAATCGGCTCCAAAAACACACACTTGGTAGAAGGCATTGAGTACTTGCTTCCTGTGAAGTTTCATGAAATTCTGTGCAGCAGTTTCGGAGGAGAAGTCAAAAATGTGTCAGCCAATCAGAGCCTGTGGCGGCCATCTTGGATTTCCGATCAGCTCAAAAAACACAAACTTGGTAGAGGGCATTGAGTACTTGCTTCCTGTGAAGTTTCATGAAATTCTGTGACGCAGTTTCAGAAGAGAAGTCAAAAATGTGTCAGCCAATCAGAGCCTGTGGCGGCCATCTTGGATTTCCGATCGGCTTGAAAAACAAAAATTTGATAGAGGGCATTGAGTACTTGCTTCCTGTGAAATTTCGTGAAATTCTGTGCAGCGGTTGCCGAAAAGATATCGAAAATGTTAAAAGTTTACGTCGGACGGACGGACGACGCGCTATGACAATAGCTCACTTGAGCTTCGCTCAGGTGAGCTAAAAACAACAATACTTGTAGGGGACCATGATTTCTTCTTTCCTACCAAGTTTAACGAAAATCTGTTCAGTGGTTCTGGAGAAGAAGTTGAATATGTATGAAAATCATCCCCCCTTCTTCTTGAGTAATCTAAGTAACCCGAGAGAGAAAGTTATACAGAAGCTAAAGCAAAATAACAGACCCCCTCCCCATCCTTTCACTGTGTTATTGATAACATTGATCTGTTCTTACATTAATATTTTGAGCTGCTCTCAATATTGTAATTTCATAGTTGTATATCTACATTTGTTGTTGTAAGTCTTCACAAGATAAATTTGAAAATACTTATTCATCTTTTTAAAATAATTTAGTTTCCTTTTCCATACCTATTTAATAATTCAAAATATATAACATTCAAATGAATCGATAATCCAAAAATTTAAATCTCAAAAACATAAATCTATATTAAAGAAAGACAACTCTTGCATACATGAACATGTACCAACTTATACGAAACTAAAGTTACCAGGGTACCAGAACTTGAACTTACAAGCCTTGGGTCCATGTTCACAGTAAACATATCTATTCATGATTGAAAAAATACTCATAAAAATCTGTTCAGCAGTTCTGGAGAAGAAGTTGAATATGTATGAAAATCACCCCCCCCCCTTTCCTTTTCACATAAGAAAATAATTCATAAAAAATCAAAAAATTAAAATTTCAGTATGAAATACATATCAAAGCATTAAGTAACTTAAATGTGATGAATTTGTAGTAAATGAATGTGTAAAACCATACACATATTGAGTTATTTAAAGAAATAGTGCAAAAATGTGCATTTCCGACAGAGTCCGAAAAGACGTCAAAAACGCGTCAAAAATTTGACTTCCGAGTGGAACCAAAAACAACAACACTTCTTAAGACATCTCTCTAGATCATTCTGATGCTTTCAGTTTGTCGATACGTGCTTTTGTTCTGAAGAAGAAGTTTGTCAAAGGAGGGTACCCCCTGTGACCTACTTTTGCCTCTGGTGGCGCCACCTGTTGATGGATCTGGACGAAAAACAACAACACTTGTAGGGGACCATGAGTACTTCATTCCTACCAAGTTTCATGAAAATCTTTTCAGTGGTTCTGGAGAAGAAGTCAAAAATGTAGAAAAGTTTACGACGGACGACGACGGACGACGGACGCCACGCTATGACAATAGCTCACTTTGAGCCTATGGCTCAGGTGAGCTAAAAATCAAAAAAATAAAATTTAAGCATAAAATTCATATCAAAGCAATGATTAAGTTAGATATGATAAATATGCAGTAAATGAGTGTGTAAAATCATACACTTATTGAGTTATTTAAAGAAATAGTGCAAAAATTAGCATTCCTGACTAAGTCCGAAGAGACGTCAAAAAAGCGTCAAAAATTTGAAGTCGGAGTGGAACCAAAAATAACAACACTTCTTAAGACATCTCTCTAGATCATCCTGATGCTTTCGGTTTTTCGATACGTGCTTCCGTTCTGAAGAAGAAGTTTGTCAAAGGAGGGTACCCCCTGTGACCTACTTTTGCCTGTGGTGGCGCCACCTGTTGAGGGATCCGGACGAAAAACAACAACACTTGTAGGGGACCATTAGTACTTTATACCTACCAAGTTTCATCAAAATCCCTTTAGCCATTCTTGAGAAGAAGTCGAAAATGTGAAAAGTTTACGACAGACAGACGACACACGACAGACGACACACGACAGACGACGGACGGATCGCTATGACAATAGCTCACTAGAGCCTTTGGCTCAGGTGAGCTAAAAAGGGAAAAAAATTTTGTTCGGGTCCCGCCGGGGTTTGAAGCCACTCCCCATGGGTCCATTGGGCATGGAAAACATACACTATACCTATGTACAATCTTATAAAATATTCCTTAAAAATCCAAAAGTGGATATCTTGACAAAATTCTTTCACTTGAAGGGTACCATGCATGAGTACCTCATATCTACAAAATGTCATGACAATCTGAAGAGTGGTTATAGAAAAGAAGCAGAAAATGTATGAAAATCACCCCCCCCCCCCCCCCCTTCCTTTTTACATAAGAAAAAAATTCATAAAAAATCAAAAAAATAAAATTTAAGCATAAAATTCATATCAAAGCAATGATTAAGTTAGATATGATAAATATGCAGTAAATGAGTGTGTAAAATCATACACTTATTGAGTTATTTAAAGAAATAGTGCAAAAATTAGCATTCCTGACTAAGTCCGAAGAGACGTCAAAAAAGCGTCAAAAATTTGAGTTCGGAGTGGAAGCAAAAATAACAACACTTCTTAAGACATCTCTCTAGATCATCCTGATGCTTTCGGTTTGTCGATATGTGCTTCCGTTCTGAAGAAGAAGTTTGTCAAAGGAGGGTACCCCCTGTGACCTACTTTTGCCTGTGGTGGCGCCATCTGTTGAGGGATCCGGACGAAAAACAACAACACTTGTAGGGGACCATTAGTACTTTATACCTACCAAGTTTCATCAAAATCCCTTCAGCCATTCTTGAGAAGAAGTCGAAAATGTGAAAAGTTTACGACAGACAGACGACACACGACAGACGACACACGACACACGACACACGACACACGACGGACGACGGACGCCGGACGCCGGACGGATCGCTATGACAATAGCTCACTAGAGCCTTTGGCTCAGGTGAGCTAAAAAAAGCTCTCCGGACATTCGTCCCGGCGAGCTAAAAATGCTTGTATGTGATGTTTTGAATTTTTCAAATATTTATGCGCAAACAGAAGCTTAAATTGGGAATCAGATGGACTTATATGAATGATTCAAAGATAACCATTACTTTGTACATTAGCAATCTACATACCGGAGGCAGTAATATTTCTCTTATCTTTAAATTATAATAAAAATAGTACATGTATAAAACAAATATAAGTTTTGTTAACAGATTACATTAGAGTAGGTTAGTGTGACATACTTTGGGAAGCTTAATGGCCGCCTCTTTATTTTTCTCTTCTACATCATCCTCACTGTCAGTATCAGATCCAGGGGTGACGCTACGATGGTAAACATGTGCCGCCTCGTTCATGCACTGTTCCAGGACAGACTGACGGACATTGGCATACACACCAAACACAGACGGATTGCCACATACTTCAGGAGTGGATCTCAAGGATTCAGTAGGCTCTGGACTTTTGTCTCTTTGCTGCAAAACATATTGAAAATGTTAAAAGAAGTAAAATCTCTCCTTTCTTTGTAGAGATAAAGAGAAAATGTTCTTGCTTACTTTCTCCCAAAGATATATTCAAGCAAAAATTATTATTGTGCAAGTTTACTACATGTAATACTAGTTACAATTTTTCCTTCTTATAAATACAGTAGTTTGATCTCTAAAGTTTGCTAATTTAAATAAATTAAAATCTTACTTTATTCTTCTTCTCCTTATTTGCCTTGTTCTTGCTCTTCTTCTTGACTTTTTTCTTCTCATTTTTCTTTCTGAAAAGAGATAATTGGTAGGTAACAGTCAATCAACATTTCAAAACCATATTTGAATGTGTATTTAAGGAAATAATAAATGCTCTTCATTACTTGCTCTAGTGACAGCGCCAAAGCCCATGTTGCAAGTTTACACTCACAGGTCATGTTACACCGTGAGGTTGTTTCCATAACAACATCCATCCATATGGATAAAGGTGTCATGTGTTTGACATGACGCATGAGTGTAACTTACAGCATGGCGCTAGAATTCGAAGAGATGACGCAGAGGCAAGTGGAATTCCGGTCATATCATTGATATTATAGCTTTACAAGGTAAAATATGATTGTCAACTGTTTAGTTTTGCTTTATTAGAGTCAGACATGATCAGTAATCCCCTTGAAAACTTGCCAATTCATGCCGGCCATATCCTGAATTTGGGTCCCGGATTTGTGAAATTTAGATTCCTGCGGCCAACACACCCCAACAAACCCAATAGCCAAGTGTCATTGGCTGTTTCTGCGGCAATGCTGTTTCAAGAAGACAGTAAATTTGAAAGTGCCTCTCCCCCCCCCCCCCCCCCCAAATCAAATTGTTGCTCCCTGACCAAATCTTATGTAGGAAATCTCATAATTTGTTAGGGTGGCATTTGACAGTTTTGGTATAGTGCCAGGCTAGCTCAGTTGGTTAGAGTGTCTGCCAGGAGCAGAAGGTTTCTAGTTAAATTCCTACTGTCCTGTTCACTAAATCCAGAGCACCCTATTTTGGAGATTTATTCCGCCATCTTAAGAATTTCCCAATTACATATTGTCTCCATAGGTTGACCTCCTCTAGTCTTAACAGGAAATGTGCATGAACTCACCCATTCAACTGTTTTCAAGCTGCTATACGGAAATAAAATGTCTAAGGGAAATTCCCATGTTAATTTCTGCCCACTGCCACTATATTCTCTATATCAACAATGGTTCACAGTGACGTCATAGCATCCAACATCACACATTTAAAATTGATTTTAGTCATTTTTACAATAGAATATCCCCGTAGTCATACTTTATTTTCAGTCATGGTTTTTAACTACTGTCCGCATGGCTCATTTCGGAAACTGGATTTAATAAAAGCTACATGTATATCATTGAATAGATCTCACTTAGTCGTAAATTTTGGGATATGTTAAATGGTCACGGGTTTATGCAATCATATTATACAGACAAAATAAATTTTAGATGTAAAATTTCAGCCCGACGTCGCCGAGTTTAACATTGAGCCTATGGAGAGCGTCACAATGTCATGGGAAATGGCCCATAACCCAATTATAATTGATTATCAAAATCATAATCAATTATCCTAATCGGAAGGGTCTGGCAACAATGTCGCCGGCAATTGGCAAAACAATAAGCTACAGTAGAGTTATTCTGTTTTGTAGTACCCAATTTCTGTTACGACTAAGAGAGACTGGGTATACCTTTATAAGATAATAGCTAGCGAAGCTCGCATTTATGGTAACGCGCATACTTATGTTTGGGAAAATGCACCAGCAAAAGATATACATACTTGGAGCTGAAAAAGTATGGTAACAGTACCGCAGATACGGGTAAAAATGACTCGATTCCCTTCAACGACAGAGCAGGAGAACATACCTTGATAAATTCGCAATGGATAGAATTCTTCTATTTTATGGCCAATAAAACTAAGTGAAACTCGCCGAATTGTTCGTCTGAAAATCAGAAATTCAGCAGCAACTAATCCGCCATCTTTATCACTAATGACGAAACAACGGTACGTAACTCTGCAATTTACTTGACGTCATTATTCCTCTATATGTGACGTCATTGTAGCAGTGCGCCCATTTTCACGTGCAAGAATGGTACATGATAGTAGTGTTGTAACGATTATCGCCGACATCATCGCTAATACCCTTGGATTTCGATTAATCGATTATGTTTTCAAGAATCGATTATAATCGGAAATATACAACGTAGAAAAGAATGACATAGTTCTCGGTCGAATTCGCGTGCGACAAGTACAAACAAAACGAAAGTAGATCGACAATCGTTTCTAGAGTTAAAGTACCGGGTGTAGCGTAAATGATTTGAAAAGGATACACTCTCTAAGGCATACAATGAATGGAATAAGGATTCTCATTGAATTTAATAGTAATGACAAGTACTCTTACAGAAAACTTCAATGTCAGATGCGATACGGGCCTGCGATACGTCAATATCCACTCGTCTAGAAAAAAAAAACCCTTTTTAGTTTTTATGCCGAACTCCTGAGCTTTGTAAGAAGGACAAGGTCAGTGAATCTCACAGTACTGTTAGCCTAAACTCCACGAAGATATTGCTTGATTCCTTGAATGAGCAAAATCTTCAGTTAACTCTTGGGTCGTATGGAACCCCCCCCCCCCCCCCCATCCCTGCATCTGCTGTATAAAGTTGTTGACTATTACAATCACATAGTTACTGCTGTGATCTTGATATTTCATTTACTAAACAGGATTTCATCATTCTATGGTTAGAGTTCTTTCTAGACATTTTGCTATGTACATTAGCACAATATTTAGTGAAGTTTATTCATTACTTGTCATATTCCTTTCTGTAAAAACAAGACAAAATTATTTCCGATTAAATCGAAATAATCGATTAAAATCCTCTCCGATTATAAACCGATAATCGATTATGAAATTTTTCCGATTATAAAACACTACATGATAGTAGTAATGCAAGAAGGAAAAGTAACACAAAGCGTATCATACAAACAAGATAGATATGATCGAAATAATTATTTGGTAAAGAAGAAAGATTTGATTTTTTTTCAATTGATTTCAAGGTCATTGGGACGGATCTAGATATTTTTTTTTTTTTTTTTTGGCAGTGGGAAGGGCAGACATCGTCAAAGTCACCGGTCTGTCAGCTATAGTCGGTAAAATTCGAATTTGTCTGATGAAAAAATCCACGTATCGGACAAATTGTCCGGTAAGAAATAAGACCAAAGAAAAAAAAATTGTTTCCTGGAACCCGATCGACCATTAAAAATTGTGCCGACTCTGGGTTTTTTTATCGCCTTTTCCCCCATACTGCCTTAACAGAATTGAAATTCCTTTAAAAAAAAATCTGAAAGTCCTGCATATCCCAGACTTGTCTGTGGACGCGTCCCGACTCCCGTGACTTTTCAACTTCCTTATAGACAAGCCATGATCAATATTTCAATATTACATACATGACGACTCTTTCCGTAAATTACTACAAGTACAGTGAGTAGTTCTCACCTGACCACCAGGTAGATTTAATCCGTTTCACATGAGTGACCGCTTATTAGAAGTTCTGAAGGATTAAAGTTATTATCTTGTCACCTTACCCGTATAGTGCACATGTACAAGGTATCATTCACAACTGGACGTCGACATTTAACTTATTGAAGATTAGAACAGAGGAGCAGACAATTTTTTTTTCAGTTGAGTAAAGACAGACTATTTTAGAAAGTATGAATAATTTGTTCATTAGAAATATAGTATACATATTTTCTACAACCCACGCAAGTGTGGATTTCTAGGGGGTGGGGTGGGACTGGAATTTGCTAAAAAAAATATTCTTGTCTGATTTACCCAATTTTATTTTAAAATCACAGGCTGGAAACCTTACCCCTCCCCTGGAAAAAAATTCTAGATTTGCCCAAGCTGGGCACCTCGGATTATAATTTAAAAATACCACAACCTGTCATCAATTTATTACTTGTTATAGCTAACTGATAACTTCATACTTGGAGTAACTAAAGGCTCAAATGCAGTCAATGACTTGGATGATCAAGAAACGTTTCAATGCATGGGGTTTTCACATGTTCAGATACATGTAACTGCTTTTTTTTTTAGGCAGAGGGGGGGGTTATAGTACATATACACATTGCTCAAAGAGAAGTTCTTCTCATTTATAGGTGATATTTCCGAAATAAGAATTGTCTGGTAAAATGAAAATTTGACTGGTGATTTTTTTCATTTCACCAGACAAATTGTCTGGTAAATATTTTGAACTTTGACGATGTCTGGAAGGGGAGGTCCAGCTTGACCGGCGGTGAGGGATTCCTGGAGCCCCAAGGTTATGATTTTGAAAAGTTTTCGATTTTGAGATCAAGGTTTTTAAGGTTTTACAAAATTTTTGGTGTCTTTTTCCTCCGCTCGCACATAAGGCTTTGCCTTGATTCATATTAATAGTATATAGGAGAAAATCGCCTAAACAGGGTGCTCTGGATCTAGTGAACAGGAACAGCAGACTTGTTACATGGCCGTCACTGTCAGCCAATTGGGTTTTCAAAGGCAAAAGTATCTTGCAACCAATCATCAATGTTATCCATTACTTATGTGACAATACACTGTAATTGGGAACAATTATCTGATTTCTTACTTTCCCTTTGTTGTCTCTTCTGTATGCTGAAATAATTTGTGGAAATTTTCACTCAGGACGTTCCCTTTCAGAAAATTCTCCAACTGGCTCCTGGACGGGGGAGATATTTGTAAGGCGGCGACCTCTGCCATCTTCAAGAGGCAGAGAAAATTCTTCCAAACCCTATAACTGCAAGGCTACATGGGTGTACATATCACATGTTTCGATTTAAAGATATTTTAATGTCTCCGAAATAGAATATGACGATCATCGGCAAAATGAAAGCAGGTTGATATAATTTTAAGATCTAAACGAACAAAACGAATTGAATTTTTCCGAAGAAATTATTCTATTGCGCCTACCTCAGCTCAACCGTGAATCTTTTTGAGAATTTATCGTATATTAAATATTTGGTTACACCATAGGCGGAAAGATCGTCCGGGTATTCGTACGCGCTACTAAAAATCTTTTAATTTTTTTTAGAGGCGCATATACGAATAAGGCACGGTCCATTTGATATTCTGTTCTGGGGGGGGGGCCTTGGGTTTTTTTTCAAAAAAAATAATTTTGCTCTGAATTTTGATGAAAAAAATTAATTTGCTTATGGTGTGACAGAAAAAAATAATCTTGCTCTTACAAGTAATCTGAATTTGAAGAATAACCATAAAATTCGCTTAAAATTCCTGAAAAATTTTCGGCTCGCTTCGCTCGCCACAGATTTTACTTTCTATAAAAAACATTTTGGCTCGCTTTGCTCACCATAGTTTTCTTCTGTAATGGCAAGTTCATATTTGAAAATATCAAAAAAGTTCATATTTGAAAATATCAAAAGTATGCATGAGACTGAAACAATAAAAGGCTTGAATAGATACAATATCACCATAGTGTCTAATTTTATATGCATGTACAAGCTAATGGAAGGAGAATTTAAATAAGTTTTTCACTAGTTTACATTTCTACATGCAAAAACTTGCATCAGGCCCTCTTACATGTACATGTTATGTTACATGACCTTATAAACATTTTGTTTACTGAATATTATATATCGCATATTGCAAAAATCTTTTATCTCTCTCAGTTTTGAAGTGAATACAAGTTAATACATTAAAATAAAGTAATGTTTAAAGTAATTTAAGTAAAAAATAAAGAATTTTTATTGGAAAAACATAAACATGCATTCTTGATATTCACATAAATTGTTATAAAAAAATTCCTTGCTTCAACTTTGTAAGAAAAAATTAATTTTGCCCCGGTCCGGGGCGAAAAAAATAATCTTGCTCCGACAAAAAACCCAAGCCCTCCCCCCCCCCCCCCCCCCCCCCCCCAGAATATCAAATGGACCGTGCCTAATTGCCAGGCGATCTTTCGGCCTGTGGGGTCATTACACTATTGCCAACTTATAAACTTGCAAATATGTGAACTTAATTATAACTTCGTGATAAATGTACATTTCTTTTTCGTTGTGGAAATCTGTGTTCATCCCTCAGAGATGAGCTGTCTAACTTAAGAGTATCCAAAGGCTTAGAAAGTTATGAGGGATTGAACGTAGTTACATTTTGTAAATTCAATATGCCCAGTCAGTGGTATTCCAAGTGTAGAAATATCAATAATTCCCCCAACTACTAATTTTCAGTAAACTTTTTATCAATCTCTGTTCTTTCAAAGTTTTTAATAATAATGATATAGATCCCAATTAAATTTGAGTGTTAGAAATATTCTTGCCGTTTCTTGTCATGTTAAAGACGCATCGACTTAGTTTAGAGTTATCTCTCTTTCTTCAGTGATATACCCAACACCCCTTTTCATGGGGGAAGAGGCCGTGACGCTCGTCGACTTATAATTTTTCATAAGCCGCAATAAGTGACGTGTTGTACTTTTCCTTTGCACAATAACTGATTCATATGGTGGACAGACACCAGACGTCACAAAATTTGGCAATCTTTTCATGGTGATGTCAAAATAGAAAACATGACACTGCATAAAGTCAGTGCGATCAAATATGACGTCACAATTAATAATGTTGCCAAATGATGTCATGTCTGGTACGTGTGTGTGCATATAAAACAAAGATTTAAAACGGTCATCAATATTTTCTGGAAAATGAACCATTATACATGTATCAATCATCCGGTTATCACCAGTGATCAATGGATGGACACTTTCTTTGTACACAATGGCGGCTCAGTTTTTGGTTTAGCTGGTTCATAATCGATGTACATGTATGGATAATATTAGTTATTAGGTTAATAACTGACCGTCTACAGAGATTTGTCAGGTTAATCAAGCCCATAGAAGGCGAGGCGAAGCCGAGCCTTCTAGCTATGGGCTTGATCAACCCGACAAATCTCTGTGGACGGTCAGTAACAAACCTAATACGTAATACATGTAACTGTTTTATTTTGTCGAGGACCAAAACCTCCGTTTTTGTTGCAGACAATTGGCGTTTGGCGACTCCTTTTACTTGCGAATTCATTTATACGGCAACATTTGGTGGACTTGCTGGCGGTCTATAGAAATTTAGACGGCGTGCACGTGACGCGATAAATTTACGCTCCCTGATTGGTTCGAACTAGTCCGTGGCAAAACAAAACAAATCCAACAGTTGCACCGGTCTAATCGAATATAGAAAAAGTGTCCACCCTAGAGGTTTTTATCATAGAATTGTAGAAGAAAGGTTTGTACAAAAGAAAGAGTTTGTGACTTCTTTGAGAGGTTGAGCATACCTAACTTGTACGTGTACGAGAACTTGTACGTGTACAAGTACACGTTAACTCTTTAAATGTTGACGTAATGCAGTTGAGCAGATATCACAACGTGAACTGGTACGTGTAAATCGTATACACATACGTTTTTGTGACGTAATTTGTCTTTGTTTACGACTGCGTATTCGTCAAGAAATTGGCGTCTAGATTCTAAAGGTAAAGGGCATTTAGCAAAGAAGGTGAATTATTTTTTCTATTCCAAGTAATCGGATATATATTACATCAAAATTAACTTAAAGAATGAAATCTTGGGTCAACTTTAAGGGTTCTTCTTTACAATATGATACGTTTTATTTGCAGTTTCTTCAAATATTCAGAAAGTTCATATGCTCCCGAATAAATTGAATATAGGTTTTCATAGGTTATCTCCATTCGTATCAAACGTGTAACGTTTTAGCACAGGTGCGAGGAACGCAAAATGTGATGACGTCAAAAACAACTTTTTGACGTACGCGTACACGTACATGTACATGTACAAATTTTGTTGCTCAAAAACAAAAGATGTTCAACCTCTCTATATATCAGTCATGCAGGGATTAATCTACCTCCGCGTCCTGCGTCTCTGACGCATAAAAATCGCCCAGGACCCATTGATTTCAGCTCGCTGCGTCCCACAGTGCGCATTGTTCACTGTCGTATAATGCGTCCATTTTAGTACATGTTTACATGTATTTTAAAAACATTCAAAGTCGAGAAAGTTTATTAACATTATTCATTTAGCTGTGTAACGTGTAAATGTCTGTCGTTTATATTTTGACAGCTCTTTAAACCTAACAGATCTGTAGTATCGTATGAGAAATCATTGCGGAACATCAATTAGGTATATGCAGTCCGACGCGAGTCTACCGGTAACTTATTGAATTCATATCATTCGGATACAGATATATATATTTATGAAAAATTCCTCCACTGTAAACTTTACATAACATTATGAATCAATTAATCTATTGAAATCGTTTAATTCACACCATCATTGTACCATCTTTGCAAACCGTATAGAATTGGTTTGTTTGGATAACGTTTGTACGAAGTATCGCTAACAAACAATCAATTTTAAGAGTTAGACGTTTTTTTGTGGAACATATTATAACGATCTCAAGAACATAAAATGGTCAGCTCAGGTCAGCTCACATGTATTCGCGAACGTAAAACGCCTTGAAAAAAAGGAGGTTTGTAGAAATTGGGACGCATTAATTTCTGCTGGGACCCATTGTTTTGGCTGGGGACCCATTGGCCAAGTTTCATTGCGTCCAGAGGACCCATTAAGATCAAATTGTAGATTAATCTCTGGTCATGTACGCCACGATACTCTCGTCCTTGTGCATCGTGCGTACTTTTCATAAATACCGTGAAAACAAAAGATGCGCGACAACGACGTTACAAGATCATGAGAAGTAGATCGTGTAGCTATCAAGATTACGTGCGCAATCCTCTCACTTATAAAAGAAAAGCCTTCGATATCGTTGTATTAGGAGACGTTATAAGATCACAATCAATCAATCATTTAATTCTCACAAACCAACGTTTACAAAGGTATAGAGTTTACATAATAAAGGTATCTATTAATATATAATGCTGGTACTAAAGAATTATCAAGGTGCAAATAGATAGTACAACATGGATAAATAAGACGCATCCAGGCAACATTTGTAAAGAGTTATCAAATCATCGGAGACGCGAAAAGCAGTTCGTGTTCTGCTGGTTAAAGCGAGCACATGAAAAGTTACACGAGAAGTCCGACAAACTTTCCCACAGGACAAGGGGTCAACACCAGTCTTCTTTGACGAGATTTGGACCTGTCGCGGCGTTCAAATGGTGAACTTACTTCTAGTTTGAAAACTTTGACTTCGGGTGTCCAATTCAACTTACTATTGACAATTTCTATGTACTAGTAAACTCCTTTTTCGTTCATTGATTCGTTTCTGCTCTCGTCTTCATCTTGCGCATATCATTTTACCGGATTCACTTGCACGGCGTCAATACTTTTGATTATATTGTGATTGTCCGATTGACTCCTTGCTTGTGATTTTACTGGATTCACTTGCACGGCGTGAATTTTACTGGATTCCCTTGCACGGCGTCAATGGTTTTGATTATATTGTGCTTGTAATTTTACTGGATTCCCTTGCACGGCGTCAAGGTTTTCATTATATTGTGCCTGTGATTTTACTGGATTCCCTTGCACGGCGTCAATGGTTTTCATTATATTGTGCTTGTAATTTTACTGGTTTCACTTGCGCGGCGTCATTGGTTTTGATTATATTGTGTTTTAATCAGTGCCTGTGATTTTACTGGATTCCCTTGCACGGCGTCAAGGTTTTCATTATATTGTGCCTGTGATTTTACTGGATTCCCTTGCAC
Source organism: Pinctada imbricata (assembly GCA_033119305.1). NCBI lineage: Eukaryota > Metazoa > Mollusca > Bivalvia > Pterioida > Pteriidae > Pinctada > Pinctada imbricata. Next base: position 46,262,886 of record VSWD01000006.1, read on the forward strand.
GGCGTCAATGGTTTTCATTATATTGTGCTTGTAGTTTTACTGGTTTCACTTGCGCGGCGTCAATGGTTTTGATTATATTGTGTTTTAATCAGTGCCTGTGATTTTACTGGAGTCATTAGTTTTGATTGTATTGTGCTTTGTTCAGTGCTTCTGATTTTACTGGATTCACTTGCGCGGCGTCAATGGTTTTGATTATAATGTGCTTCACTCAGTGCTTGGGATTTTACTGGAGTCAACAGTTTTGATTATATTGTGCTTTCAATAATCAGTACTTGCGATACTAATTTGGTAGGAAAAACAGTATGCAAATCTCTATTTGTATAAGGAATTATGAAAATGGGTCAATTTATATATATTCATGTAATTTCTTCTTTTTTTTAAGTTTTAATTTTGAGTCCCACAGTAAACTTATAGCTCATATTAGACATGACGAAATTGAACGACTCTACAACTCGAGACAGAAGAAAAACATACGTCAGAGAGATGCATGGTTCTTGTAACGTTTCTGAATGTTATGACAACTTAAGGTTCATGTTGTTTGAAAGATTATTTTGCAAAGAATATTGAACTACAGAATGTAATTGATTAATAAATTCTGTTTTATTTCAAAGAAAACTAACATTTTTAAGTAAACATTAAAAACAAAGTAAAGTAATAACCATAACAAACAAATCGCGTGTGTTCTACGATTGCAACGTGAGCACACTTTTACTTCCTGCCTAGGAAAGTTCTGACACAGACATTATATTACACAACAAAACAAAGTAGTGTATATATGTATATATACTGTATAATTATATATTATATAACATTAATGGTTGTGATGGGATACGCCCCTTTTGATTGCCAGAATACACTAAATTCATCTCCCAGACAACACTGCATACCTTAGTAACAAGTCTATGAATATATAAAGAATGTCTAAGACAGAAAAATATTGGTTATTCAAAAAATATGATGGGCATGTACAAAATGAGAACGGGTATCACAGAACATTGGGGAAATATTAAAAGATAATTCAAACTATCACAATATGCTCAAAATACAGAGGATTTACACAAAATAGGTAAAATTTATTAAAAATATATTTCTCAGTCAACAAAAGCAACAAAAATATATTCTAATGAATAACTTGATGACAATTTGAATTTATTATTTTTGTGAGGCAACAGACGTTGTATTTTCAAAATCCTTTAACATAATCGTATTATTAGGAAAGAAAAAGAAATAGGGGAAAAATCGAGGAATAAACAGATAAGATGTAATATGTGTAAGATATTTTAATATAAGAATTGAAGATAAAATTAATAAAAAAAATTACCAATAATAAATATTTCTGAAAGATAAATGTCTATGTACTAGATAATGAAATAAATATATAAATAATCAAATACTTAAATAAGAAGAAAAACGTCATCGACAAAATAATAAGATATCAGAGATTGATATAAAAATTGAAGACAAAATCCATAAAGATGATTGCTTATAACAAATCTAAAAGATTTTACAGAAAAGATATTTTAAGCATTATGAAATAAACGAATAAACAGGAATGAAATACATCTGTGACCAAACTTTACATCAGTTTGTGTGAGTTCAGAGCTTAATTAAGCATCAACTTTCTCATTAACTTCCTCAGACAGATCCTTATATGACGCTGTAATTGTCAGATTTCCTTCATCGTTCAAACAGCGCACCGATTTCCTGTCCACATTTGGCGGGAAAATGCATTCTTCGGAGAAATTTTCAGTAACCTCGTCGGAGCCTACTTTACGCACACTTTTCCCAAGAATTTGCAAGCCTTTCTCAGTTTTATTTATGCTCACATCGCTCGATCGAAATCGGGTCAAGTCATATTTGGCGACAAATTTTTCGCTCGCTCCGTCCATCGGCCCAAATTTCGGATTCACCGTTTGGTCTGTATCTCCTTTTTCCTCACTGTCATTTGTATTTTCCTCTTCCTCTTTGTCGTCTTTCAGCACAAACTTTTCCTTTAGAACCACTGGTCTTATTTCGTTTGTACCCGACGAAGACGGTAAATCGTCGAAATCAATCTTGTCTATTGCGTCCTTCATTTCCGGATTTCCGTCATCTTCTTTAGTTTCCGGTACGGATTTCTCGTCTGCACTGTTTGTCTTATACGGTGCTTCTATGTACAAATAGTTAAACCTGATGGTACAAGAAATATGGAGTGCATCGATATCTGGTGGGACATCAATTTTCCTGTTCAGTTCATACTTTTCGTTGTTGTCATCGTCCCCCTCTACATGCACCGCTTTTACGATAATTTTCCCGCCTTTTACTCGCGCATCGACTTCGCTCGGCAGAAAGTCGCGATAAGGAAGGCGTATTCTTTCCTTCCATTTACGTTGGCAGTGCGGGGAACTGTCACACCATGGTTTATGTGGATCGTTGGCGGTATTCTCTCGGTGTTTGGCCAGCTCCGTCATCAAGTTGGACAGCTCGCTAAACATGTTGGCGATTGCTGAGGCAGGGTTAGGCGGGACCTGCTCGTCGATGTCGGACCCAGATGTATTTTCGGTTTGATTATTTGCAGTCCCGCTGCCATTTTGTTGTTCACCTTGTTCACCATTATTTCGTCTTTGTGGCCGAGAATAAGGACACCCCCTGCTTTCCCCCTTTTCAGGCTTTTCGTCTTTCACTTTCACCATTTTCTATAAAAAATTATCCTTTCACACTAGAAAAGATCGGTTCCTTTTATTTACGAATGAGGATTAACCGAGCAATGTCCTTAACCTTTAAATATAGATTTATAGTCTATCTAGAAGGAACTAGAATTTTCCGCATGCGTACTTGTAAACGATAAACAAGTTAAAACGATCATAAATATCTCGCATAATGATGAATTGTTGAATTGTTTATGTAAAAAAAAAATCAAAGGGGTCGTGTCTATGTATACGTGGGAAGTGTCGACATTGATTATTTGTGGATTGTGTAAATATCAAAGATATTCTTGACTTATTGAAATATTTCATGTTTAAATATTTTATGTTGGGGGATCTAAGGGATTCTGTATTGTGTGCAATAAACATACAATAACACGTACGGTCTAGAAATACTGCGTCATAGATAAATAACAATAAAATAATATAAATAGAAAATAAAAAAAAAAAACGATTCTTTTTGAAGAGAGGGCCTTTGAAAAGGGGGGGGGGGGCGCTGATTTAGAGGGATGGACTCCGGACTTGCCAAAATGCTTTTTCCCTTTTACCATATTTTATTCTCGAAATAGATGCATACCCCCCCCCCCCTTCCGACTGGCTGCCTTGAAATATTTTCTGGATCTGCCTAATTGCGTCTCCCTAGCTGAACCCCCCAATGTTGTCCTGAATCATAATTGAGCCCAATGCTGGGCAGACACTTCGCTGTTAATGGGGGGGGGGGGGGTTAATCTCACTCCTCCCTCGACAATGAATGTCCTTGGAACCGTAAATGCAGTGTTACTGAGCGTTGGCCACCGACAATGATCCACCCCTTCTGCCCATTCAGTCATGTCAATCGTATTTTAAAACGAAAGTAGAAAACATTTATAAAAATGGCAAGCACAGGAAAAAGGAGAAATAAGAGATCTCGAGAATTTGAAAACGACGGGGACGAATCCCCAAAGAAATCGCCGCGGAAATCATTAGAACACAGCTCCCCAAACCTGAGGTAAGCCAAAGGTAGAAAACAATTACTGTACTGCAGTACATGTACATATGGCCGGGAGGGGGGGGGGGGGGTTAGAGCTACCCGGCAAAGAAATAAAGAGATTTGCTGCGGATGTATTTTGGTTTTTGCAAAATTGCTTGGTCATAATTTGAATTTTTTTATTCAACAAAGGCCACCAAAACTTCGTACATTTTGTATATTTTTATAGCGTTATGAAAAGTAGCATGCACCCACGCTTAGCAAGCGCGTATAAAAGGGACCAGGACCACCCCAACCCCCCTACCTACCCCCTGAAATTTACCAAAAATCCTTATTTCTCCTTATTTACGTAAACTTCTTTTCAAAACTTTCCCTTCGATGACTGGGCATGCCCCTCCCCACCCTGGAACATTTTTCTAGTTTCGCCGATGCTTATAGGATACAGTTAAAACGGCGATACTTGCATACGTAAAAAACCCATCAGTATAAAACAAAAATTACGGCCTGAATTTGGTCTAGCATAGACCTTGTTGGTCATTGGTTAGTTGAGTAAGCATCAAACTCTATAATCAAACTCAGGAAAAAATCTGACATGAATGAAAATTTTAAAACTATGCACACAACACGGTGGGTAATCTCGCAACACAGAACAGTAGGATTTAATTAATTACCTAAAAGTATATATGGCAAGCCAATGTGGACAAAAATAGGTATTTTCTAATATTAGAAATTCATTTTCTAATATTAGAAATTCATTTTCTAATATTTGAAATTCATTTTCTAATATTAGAAATTCATTTTCTAATATAAGAAATTCAATTTATTTTCTAATATTAGAAATTCATTTTCTAATATTAGAAATCAATTTTCTAATATTTGAAAATGATTTTCTAATATTTGAAAACGATTTTCTAAAATTAGAAAATGATTTTCAAATATTAGAAAATGAATTCATAATATTAGAAAATCATAGATTATTTCTAATATTAGAAAATTATTTTCTAATATTAGAAATTCATTTTCTTATATTAGAAATTCACTTTCTAATATTAGAAAATCATTTTCAAATATCAGAAATTCAGTTTATTTTCAATTATTAGAAATTCATTTTCTAATATTAGAAATTTATTTTCTAATATTTGAAAATGATTTTCTAATATTAGAAAATGATTTTCTAATATTAGAAATGATTTTCTAATATTAGAAAATGATTTTCAAATATTAGAAAATAATTTTCTAATATTAGAAAAAAGTCGGTATTTTCTTATATTAGAAAATCATATGCAATATCTTATATTTGAAAATCATTTTCTAATATTAGAAATTCATTATCAAATATTGAGATTTATTTTCTAATATAAGAAATTCAGTTTATTTTTTAATATTAGATATTCATTTTCTAATATTTGAAAATTATTTTTTGATATTACAAAATGATTTTCAAATATTAGAAAATGAAATCTTAATATTAGAAAATAGTCGATAATTTCTTATTTTAAAAAATGAATTTTCAATATTAGAAAATGAATTTTTGATATTAGAAAATAAATTTCTAATATTAGGAAATGAATTTCTAATATTAGAAAATGAATTTCTTATATTATTACTTTCTTATATTAGAAAATGATTTCTAATATTAAAAATGAATTTCAAATATTAGAAAATGAATTTCTAATATTAAGAAATGAATTTCAAATATTAGAAAATAAATTTCTAATATAAGAAAATACCTATTTTTGTCCACATTGGCTTGCCATAAAAGTATATGTATCACAAAAGGGGTATGTGATGTAGTGAAATGATGCTTTAAAAGTTAATAGCTATAGCATATGTAAGAGAAATCTCTTTTGATAAAGCTGAAAACACAGGAGCTCGATGCAAACGATCCGCCTCTACTTTACTTTGACTTGGAAGGGATGGGAAAAAACTTCATGCCTCTCTCTATAGTGACAAATTTGGATAACGACCACATCCCAATACATAGTACGAAATCGATAATTCAGAAAATCATAAACGGAAGGCATACACAATCAGGATAAAACAAGAACCAAAGCAAGCAAAGAAAAATCACCATATGAAAAGAAGCGAACTCCCAATATGGGAGTGAGACTAAGTGCCAAAGAAGAGTCAGCATATCCTGCTTGCATGCAACATCCGTCACTTCAAGTCGGTAGAATTGTCACATCTGGTTACTTCCATTTCGGTAGATACACGTATTTTCGGTGGTTAGATGGTTCAAATGGTGTAAGACAGAATGTCATCCACCATTCTGGAGAGTGGGACATCATAATGTATGACAAGTTCCCCATTTCGACCGTAGAACTTCCTCACTGACGAGATTAGTCGGTCACAAACGTATCCCTGACTGAGAAGCTTATCTGAAAGACGCATAGCTCTCAGATCAAAATCTGTATATTTTGGTACTTGTTCTGGCATAGCGTATCAACTGAGATATGAACACGCCATAAGCAGGCGATAAAGGATATGTTGCTACTTAGAAAAGGAAAGTTTGTGATGTTGAAATTGAAGTCGTCACGTTTGTCATAGAGTGAGGTGTGACCATCAGTGTCGTAGGACAACATTATGTCCAGATAGGATGCTGAATTATTTGTCTCTGTAGTTTCTTTGACTTCAAGCTCCGAAGGATAGATTATGAGCTTTCATGTGGTCCTGGTCAAACGCCTTGAAGGGGTACATCGGACACTTAGTTCTTTCCTTGGTGTCGTCATCGTGAGAAGTATTGTCTGAAAAATATGAAATTGAGGGATCATAAATACGGATAATAGTGAGAAGAGTTGATTCATGTATAATGTTAAATGTCTTTAAATTCAATAGCATCATTTAAAACCTGATAAATTTACAGCATGGACCAGACATGCACGTTTCGGGTACTAAACCCTCGTCAGTGATGCTCAGTCTAAACAATGTAATATAGCCAAAAAATATGAAAATTATTATGTCCAAAAATGTACCAAAAAGACGTAGCAGAATGGTTGGGATATGATGCTACAGGACCCACGTTTTAGAAATTTCAAGAAATTTGTAACAGAAAATTTCAAATGCGTTGAAGAGACAGACGATCAACCAAAGTTGATCGAACTTGGCTACATGTGCCCTCGGGGACTCTTGGTCCACCAGCAGTGACACTGACCAAGTAGTTCAAATGTTAAACGTCTTTAAATTCAATAGCATCATTTAAAACCTGATAAATTTACAGCATGGACCAGACATGCACGTTTCGGGTACTAAACCCTTGTCAGTGATGCTCAGTCTACACAATGTAATATAACTAAAAAATATGAAAATTATTATGTCCAAAAATGTACCAAAAAGACGTAGCAGAATGGGTGGGATATGATGCTACAGGACCCACGTTTTAGAAATTTCAAGAAATTTTGTAACAGAAAATTTCAAATGCGTTGAAGAGACAGACGATCAACCAAAGTTGATCGAACTTGGCTACATGTGCCCTCGGGGACTCTTGGTCCACCAGCAGTGACACTGACCAAGTAGTTCAAATGTTAAACGTCTTTAAATTCAATCGCATCATTTAAAACCTGATAAATTTACAGCATGGACCAGACATGCACGTTTCGGGTACTAAACCCTCGTCAGTGATGCTCAGTCTAAACAATGTAATATAGCCAAAAAATATGAAAATTATTATGTCCAAAAATGTACCAAAAAGACGTAGCAGAATGAGTGGGATATGATGCTACAGGACCCACGTTTTAGAAATTTCAAGAAATTTTGTAAAAGAAAATTTCAAATGCGTTGAAGAGACAGACGATCAACCAAAGTTGATCGAACTTGGCTACATGTGCCCTCGGGGACTCTTGGTCCACCAGCAGTGACACTCACCAAGTAGTTCAAATGTTAAACGTCTTTAAATTCAATAGCATCATTTAAATCAAATCAGACAACCATTTTGGAGGTTTTCTTACTCTACTAGACTACTTTGGGGAATCAGACATTTCCCAGCCGGAGGAGTTAGTGCTTCTCCTCTGTCACTTTGTCGTCATGTTATTTTGGGTACTTGGGACATGGACTCAGACTGCAGATTAGACAGTTCTAGTTTTAATTCTGTCTGCATGTATGACTTGTAGTTTGCCATTTTGACCACAGTTTACATTGTAAGCTACGTCGGACATCTTTTCTATGACCTTATAGCGTTCCCTCCAACACTTAGGGATTTTCAGAATTTGACCTACCAAATATCTAGGGAAGTAAGCATATACGTCGTCAACAGGGGCAAATGTTTGGTACGACAATTTCTGATCATGGACTGTCACAGCTTTTTGTCGTAGCATAGCTCGTAATGTGTGCTGTCTGACAAGACTGTGGGCTGTCTCGAATTCCCAAGCCCATTGATTTGAAGGGATTTTCTTAATAGATGTTGGCATTTCATATGCAACATCGAAAGGAGGAGCTACCTCTCACCCTAACACGAGATAGTTGGGACTGCACCATGCACTGTCCCAATTTCGTTGGTGTTTATCAAGGAGTGTTTTGAGCATGGACATCAGGGTTTTATTGAACCTTTCAACCATACCATCCGATTGTGTGTGGTAGGGTGCAGGCCTAGTCTTTTTAATGTTCAAAACCTTGCAGTAAATACCTTTCCCTCAAACTGTTTGCCCTGGTCTGAATGGATGATATTGGGAACTCCGAATCGAGCGACAATGTCTCTGGCAACAATATTAGCTACTGTTTTAGCCTCCATGTTGAGCATAGCAAAGGCCTCCACCCACTTGGTAATGTAATCAAACACTACTAAAATATATCTGTTACCCCTCTCGGTGAGTGGAAGTTCTCCAACTATGTCCATCGCAATACGCTCCATAGGAAATCCATATCCTACAAATGAGACAAAGAAGATCCTGACAACAATTGCAACAGCACTCACAATAGAGCACCAAACTGAGCTGCATGGGGTTCCTTTTGTTTTCGTGAGTCCCTTTGACTTAGTTCATACTTCGCAACCAGCAATACAATGTCGAACATCACGTTGCAGACCAGGCCAGTAGTAAGGCTGTCTGATTTTACTCAGAGTCTTCGTGACACCTAAATGCCCTGACGTTTTGTGATCATGGCTTTATTTCAAATGAGTTAAAGAAGATCCTGACGATAATCTCAACAGCACTCACAATAGAGCACAAAATTGAACATCGACGGACCCCTAGAAAGCTAAAGGTGGGACCAGGTGACCGGGAGGAGTAAGCATCCCCTGTTTGGCTAGCTGCACCCACCGTCGATGTTCACGCATGAAAATGAAAACAATATATAAAATGCATGCACTGTCTCAAAACATGCAGTCTTTCACTGAACGGCACAATAGCCTGGAGTGTTGAACCTTCGTTGTCAGTACAACGTCGATAGAGCATATCATCATGGATTTCTAGAAGTGCTCGCTGAGACCATAATGATTTCATCATAATCCCTCCTGAAGAAAGTTCGGTTGAAGTGGGCTTCCGTTTGTTCTCAAGCCATTTCCTCACTTTACTTATTTCAGTATCCTCCTTTTGTAGTTCCGATAGAGTCTTTTCATTGTCACATCCTTCGTCCAATGAGATGTTTTGACTCGATTTGACTGAGCAGTGGCTTTATCTTCCCATGTAGGATCAAATTGACACTGCTTACATTTTTTCCGGCTCAGTGAGTCTGCATTCTTATGCTGTGCTCCGGGTCTATGCTCAATGGCCATATTAAACATTGCAAGAGTTTCAAGCCAACGAGCAATTTGTTCATCAAGGTTTTTGAAGTTTAACAACCATCCGAGAGAGCTATGATCTGTTCTTACGGTAAACTGTCTTCCGTACAGGTAGTGGCGAAAGGGCATCTGATCCCACCTCTAGCTTGCTAGGGGTCCATCGATGCTCAACATAGTGCTCTATTGAGAGTGCTGTTGAGATTATCGTCAGGATCTTCTTTAACTCATTTACATATGTTACAGCCGCAAGAAGTTCCTTACGAGTGACGCAATATCGCCTTTCAGATTTGGACAGGACACGACTTGCATAGGCTATAACATTTTCTTCTCCATTTATTCTTCGAGATAAAAATGCTCCGATCCCGAACTCGCATGCATCCGTATCAGGATGAAATGACTTAAAGAAGGTCCCGACGACGAAAAGTTCACTAAAGTCTGGATATGCCAGTATTGGTGAGTTTGTAAGCTTGAGCTTCAATGACTCAAATGCTTCCTGAAATTCTTTTGTCCATACATTTTTCGTGTCTGAGTTTGTTAACTTGTGTAAAGGCTTACCTATCGTTGTGAATCCCTTAATAAATCGCCTGTAGTAACTGAATAATACTAAGAAAGAGCACAGCTCTTTTACTGATGTAGGTTCTGTCCAGTCTTGTACAGTGGCTACTTTTACTGGGGTCAGCCGATACTCCCTTTTCCGATATAATGTGTCCCAAATATTCAACTTCCATAGCAGAAAGAGAGCATTTTCTAGCTTTTAACTTTAGGCGAGCTGATGATAGACCACTGAAGAAACATTCAAGGTTCTCTAGCATTTGATGAAATGTCTTTCCAACAACCACAATGTCATCAATGTATACAAAATAAAGGAGGGGATCTCCAACAACACCAGGTTGCAGCATCCACAGAAAAACCCCAAAACACCCAATGCAAAAACACAGAACAGACAAGCACAAAAGGGAAAGGAACACCAATGCACAACACAGAAACATCAAACACAAAGGACTACATATAAACCAACGAGACAAATGGGCAACCGGTGCGACTTAGGACGGCCATCAGCCTCGAAAATAGCAGAAGGTGTCGTTATCCTTGATTACGTGCGCATAACCCCTCCACTTTTCCGATTTCTCAGAGGTCTTGAAGAAGGTGCAATTGTGGTGTAAAACAACCTCCTCACTGTCAGATGACAAGGCAGATTGTCCATTGTAAGCCGATAAGAACAATTTCCATCAGTCTCTCAAAAGTCGCCGGGGCATTACAGAGCCCGAAAGGCATTACCTTAAATTGATACAAGCCTTGTTTTGTGGTAAATGCAGTCTTTTCGCGATCTCGTCAACTTCCACTTGCAAGTATCCAGATGACATATCTAAGGGTTAGAACCAGCATGCTCCGGCAAGATGATCTTAAGTTTCGTCGATACGTGGAAGATGGTAGGCATATCTGACTGTTATAATATTTAGCCTCCGGTATTCCACGCAAAATCGAGTCGATCCATCCTTCTTTCTAGCCAAAACAATGCCCGACGCCTTGGTGAAGGCTCGATTACATCTCTTTGCAACGTACCATCAATGTGTTAGTCAAGGGTCTGACGTACGTGAATTGGTGTTCTTCTTAAGCGTTCTTTAAATGGACCTCGATGTCTGGTATTGATTCTATGCTTTACCGGTTTATTATGCCCAAAGTCCATTTCACTCACTACAAAAAGAGCTGAGTGCTTATGAAGGAACGCTTTTGCTTCTGATTTCTTCTCCTTTGTTAGATTCGCTGATGAGCTGAGCGATTGAGCAGCTCTTTCAAGTAGGATGGTTAATTTGTGTCCCGGGTTTGCTTTGACGAATCAGTGTCTGCCTCGGTTTTCACATCTTCAGCTGATGATAGGTTTGCAACAACAATTCCGGCTCTTATTACTTTAACACCTTCAGAAATATTCATGATACGTACATTTTTGTATGGGTACTTGTTTTCTTCAGGAAGGTAGAGAGATGGAACCCTTCGACATTATTATTAATCCGTCCTCAAGGCAGACATTATATTTGGTTAGGGGCTCTGACTTGGGCGGTATGTTTATTGTTTCGGAAACAGCTACTCTAAAGCACAGAATATATCCACTTTTTACGAGAGGAATGGACTCGTTCTGAATGGTTATTTTCTGATGCTGATTATCAAAGATACAAGAATTATGCAACATGAAATCCAATCCTAACACTCCGTCAGAACTGAGATCAGCAATAATAATGTATTGTATGACCTCTTTCCACTCTTCATTGGTACTCTTTCGTCCATTAACTTTGAGCAGCTTTCCGTTGAGAGCAATTATTTTCTTGTTAATAGATTCAATGAGTTGCTTATTTCTGATTCTATCCCATGTGCCCTTAGAAATGATAGAGAGAGAGGCTCCTGTGTCAACTAGAGAATGATCGTTCATGTCGTCCATAGAAATCTCAATAAATATACCTGAGCTACCGAGATGTCCACCTTTTCCACAATTTGCATTGGTTTCTATATGACTATGATGACCATCTTTAAGATTGTTATTTTCAGTCATGTTCTTGCGCTGCTCATGAGCTTTGAGCTTCCTGCACTCATGTTTAAAGTGACCCTTCTTGTGACAGTAGTTGCAAGACATATTTTTCTTCCAGTTTCGTCTTGGAGATATGTCACGTTTGCTTTCATTTCGTTTCATCTCAACATCATGTATCTGAGTCGACATAAGCTCAAGTGATTTTAAATCTCATCCAAGCTCGACTTTATCTGTTTCCCTCATTGAGCAGGCATGAGCATTGTTATCAGTACCAATTTCTTGTATGCTGCCCTTTGATTCCAACAGTTTACCTTCTGTTTTGAAATATGCCTCAAGCTCAATAGCATGTCGAATAGCATCATTCAGATTTTGAGGCCTTGATTGGTTTTATACGAATCCAGATATCGGAATTTATAAGGGCATCTATAAATTGGTCCTTTCTCAACGTTTCTCGAACATCAGCAGGTACTGTCGGATAGACCTGGCTTGTGAGCCGTCTAGTATGCTGACCGAGTTCTGGTGAGGATTCGTAAGCTTTCTGCTGTCTCTCTCTGAGCTGAATTCTGTACAATTCCATTTGTTCAGGGGGTGAAAATCTGACATTTAAGGCACAAACAAGGCCATTGTATTTTAATTGATCTTCCGAGAATACCCTGTGCCAACCCTCTGAGAGATACAGATACAATATAAGTATAATCCTTTTTTCTTCTTCGCTCCATTGTCCCAACTTAGCACAAGCCTCGAAGTGAGCTTTGTAATCGAGCGAAGAGGTTGATCCGTCATATGTAGCATATAGGTTTGATTTTCTGTACTGTGTACTAATGGGCGGCTCACCTCGGCTCAAAGCTCTATTATGTCGTGTCGTGATGTTATGAGTTGGTACTAGGCAAGGATTATTTTGTGGAAGGTTTTGGCTCAAATCATTCTTGTTAACATTGCTTCCATGATGTGTGTCATATTTGAAATGGACTGATTTTCGTTTGGGATCATCTCTAGCAGGGCTAACTGCAGCTCGATGTAGGCTCGTGTCAGCTGATTGCTCATCTGAGCTCGTTTGGGCTCATTTCGGCTTCTTTCGGCTTATTATCTGAGCGGAATGTTACAAACCCAGAATCGCGCATTAATGGTCTACCAACTTTAGGTTTTGCGTCTAATGGGGTGGATTCCCCTATTTGTGGTAAGGGAGCAACCATTTTATTTTTATGGGGGGGGGGGGCAGGAAGACTTTTGCCAGCCGGAAAATTTTTTTCGGCCATTTTAAGAGCCGGAAAAATTTTTTCGCCGGCCCTTCGGGCCGGATTATTTTTTTGTTGTAATTTTCCAATGTTGAAAATTACCCAAAATTTTAAATAATTCAGCGTGATTTTTCGGCCATATTAAACATCAAACACACAATGAGTTCATCTCTTGCCAGCAGATCACTTCATTTTGATTTCTTGAATGGCATATGGTGCCTACAATCTGTTTACTAAAATGATACTCAATGGAGACAGGCTATATGGTGCTTATGACTTTTGAATTTGATTTATTCACTCCAAATTGCGTTAAGTTTGTTCCATTTTTTATACTTTGTTTATGATACACAAAAAAGTGTTTACTGGGCAGTGGAAAGGTCGAAAGAGAGGGGTGAGTGGCAATTTCATGATCCGGAAAAATTTTTTCGCCGGCCCTTCGGGCCGGAAATTTTTTTTCCTTAAAATTTCGATCCGGAAATTTTTTTTGCAAAGTCTTCCTGCCCCCCCCCCCCCCATAAAAATCAAATGGTTGCTCCCTAAATTAATGCTCACAGAATGATCTAGTTTGGACGCTCGTGTCTGAGCCTCAATCTTATTGAGACATTGATCTGATTAAGATCCATAGTATATTAAGTGAACAAAAGTATATATGTTTTATGAAAACAATGTGTGTTCTAGATATAAATATGGCTCACAGTTCCCACAAAAGTAATGTGTCGAGCAACCCAATGATTAGTAAAAATTATTCTGTATATCCAAAAACAAAAATCAATAGAAAGAATTATATGAGTGATGAAATAACAAGTGGATTCCCCCAGATACCTTGCTGGGCTAGAACACGAAATAAAGAGGCTCGGAATACTGAACTAGACAAATGGTTGTGATGAGAAATGGGAATCAATTTAATCAAATAGGAATTATAAATCAAGCTCACTTTGGCTCACAAATGACGATTGAGCTAAGGAAGGGGTGAAAGGTCGATGTCTGATTAGGTAATCCTTGTTTCATATGATAAAGCCTTAACGGTTAACACGCAAGTGGCTTAAAGCAAAGGAAAGGCTTGTTCAGTCACGTCTATACTTTCTTCCTTACCGCTTAGAGCATACCTCAGGTCTCAGATGCTCAAAGCTCATTGATGCAGTTTTCCGTCCAATTTTTCGGGTGATACCTGCATCAACAGAAAAAAAATATAAGATTCATTTCTTAAGTCATGGATTTTCATGATTTTTGCATATAGGGTATATATTATGCCTTGATTTAAAAATGAAGGTTCATGGTCAGTGTGAGCTATGGTTGCCATGGCATCGAGATCTGTCTTTTTGTGCTACTTTAAAGACTGCGGAGTTACCTGCTTTTAGATACTGTGTTACCGTGGATATCATTGTAGCAGATATTTCATTTTCATACCTTTTGCACTTTGTTACTTCCTTTCTTACAAAATGCACCCAGTTTTGTAATAGATCTTGCAGGAAGCTTACTCTTCCAAGCCAGTTTCAGTCAAAAATAAGGGTAAAATTAAGGGTCATTTTTGTATGATTTTTACCAATTTTTAGTGTAAAATATAACTAAATGCAGCAAGCAATGAGACGTCAGGTGGGTTTTTATGAAAAGTTAGAAATTTAATGGAAGAAAATTGATGTTGGGCAAATTGAGCCCATCATCTGAATTTTGTCGTCAAAAACCGTTTAAGCTTAAGTACATGTAATAAACTATAATGCTTTTTAAAATGGGTCTTACTTCCAATAAGTGCTACTAATGATAGTGAAAATGAATATTGGAACAGATAAGACTCTTTTATGTCATTTTATAACCTTGAAATTTTCCATGGTCATTGAATTGAAGTTTAAGGTCATTTCTTTTCTTGGGCTAAAAAATTTCGAGAAATAGACGATTTTTCGAACTTTTGTATGAAATTTTCAGTTTTTTTTTATTTTTCAATTACTCATATATGTTTTGAAAGATGATTGATATAGAAAAGAAATTCCAAAGAATTCATCGACACCTTATATTCAAGTATAATTCTTTTGTTTGGACGAAAAACGAAGAATTTTGATTTTCATGCTTTCTTTTATCAATATCCACACCTTAACTTCAGAAGATCAGGGAACTGATTGAACTATTAAAGTTGTCCCAAGGAATAATTATTATATCGATTATTTTGTTGTATATGAACATTTAGCCTTGTGTCACATAGCTCTTTTTTAATTCTGCTCCTTTTTTCTACGAAAAATCACGATTTTTGGTCAAAATCTGTTCAATTTCAATTCAGTGACCTTTAGAACTCAACGGATGACCTTAGCTTGACAAATATCAAGGTCATCTCTATATCATTCTTGGACAGTTTAAAATAGGCTCATTATATACCCATTATACTATAACGTTGTGCTAAATGTTGCCATGGTTACCATTTTTAATGCAGTTTCCAGTGAAAAAGATACATTTGTCCAGCCTATTTTTTTTTGCATTTCCCTATAGTTCAGGGATAATACTTATTGGATGTTAGTAAGCTCCAAAACTTGCTGCATTTATAAAATTTTAAACCCTAAAAACATACGAAAAACAAGAAAAATAGGGTCTCTTAAGGCCAATATTGGGGGGGGGGGGGGTTTAAAACCTTATTTCAGCTTACGTTGACCTTTTATACAGAAGGCTAAGAGATGAAGAATGCAAATCATTTAAGATATTCATAACAAAGAGGATTGAAAGAAAAAACTCTTGGCTATTGTAATTGATATGTATTCACGTTACCATGGCAACAAAGATGACAAAAACGCCAAGTCTTAAGAAAATTTCGAATGCTTCAAAATTTAGAGATGGTTACCATGGCAACTGCACTATTTATCTATAAACGAAAGCTCGTTTTCATCTAAGCACTTCATATTGAACTTTCAAACCAAAAATCTCTCAAATCTGACATGCCATGCCAACGTGTCATTAAATTTTGTTGGTCTTACAGAGAATTGCTCTTAACTAGTTAGCATATGCTTACTTGTACAGTACAGGGTTTTTTTCTTAGATCTCCAGATGCTGCCCTGAAGAAGGAAATTGAAAACCTGAAAGAAGAGCTCGAACGAATTCAAAGGTTGGAATTTTGTGTTGTTAATTTCTGTTTCTATACGGCAGCAATCTTATTATGCACATAAGCCACTCTGTGTGGAGTATGCCCGTCTGTCTTTCCGTCTGTCTCGTAGCCATACTTTCACATGGTTATAACTTGATTGAAATGCATTCTCAAGTATGATGAAAGTCAACATCTACCGAAGGTCAGTGTCACCTGCAAGGCGAAGGTCACATTTGCGACATATCTTCTATTGAACAGTTCAATTTTTAGCTCACCTGAGCGAAGCTCAAGTGAGCTATTGTCATAGCGCGCCGTCCGTCCGGTGTAAACTTTTAACATTTTCGACATCTCCTCTGCAACCGCTGCACAGAATTTCACGAAACCTTACAGGAAGCAAGAACTAAAGGTCCTCTACCAAGCATGTGTTTTTCGTGTCGATCGACCAACAAATATGGCCGCCAAGGGCTCTGATTGGCTGACGCAATATCAACATCTCTTCTGCGACGGCTACACAGAATTTCACAAAACCTTACAGGAAGCAAGTACAGAAGGTCCTTTACCAAGTTTGTGCATTCCGTGCCGGGCCCGATTGGACAACAAGTATTTGCCGCCAAGTGCTCTGTTTGGCCGACAAAAGTTCCTCTGCAACTGCTGCACAGAATTTAACGAAACCTTTAAAAAAAGCAATTACTCGAGACATCTACCAAACTTGTACGTTTGCGCGAACGGCCAACAAATATGGCAGCTAAGGACTCTGATTGGCTGACACATTTCCACATCTCCTCTGCAATTGCTGCACAGAATTCGCCATGTATGTGCCATGTATGCCCCCCCCCCCCCCCCCTCCCACTTTTCAATCACAATATTTTATGATGCATTAACATTGTTTTAAAATAGGAACATTTTGTACCGTAAATCTACAATTTTCGGTCAATTTTCAATTTTTTTATTTGGCTCGCTACCGCTTGTCAGCTCTTTATAAACTTTCTGAATAATTCAGCTACTCTGATCCATCCTAAATCCATAATACTTTATCAATGTACATGTAACTAAAACTATATAGAATATTATTACATGTACTTATTAATGGTCATTAGGGGGTATAGAAAGTATTTTCTGTTAAGTTCTCTTTTAATTTTGCCAAAATAAAATTTCCAGCTACTGCTCGCCAGACATTTATTCAAGTACTTATAAAAACAGATCCAAAATTTAGAACTGCACCAGATATATCTAAATTTGTGCATACAGTACATGAAATCCCCATTCTTTATCTCCTCCCCCTCCTTTTCTTTTTTTGTAAAAAAAAAAATGGGATGTTGTGCCACCACCCCTCCCCCTTTTTTTCAGGCAGGGTTACGCCGTTGCATTAATTCTTTTGTTTGCAACTCAGGTGAGTGATGTGGCCCCCTTGTTTCTTTTACATATGACTTTCATACGAAAGTTATAAACACCAAAACTCTACTAAGCGTTTAAAGAGTCTGAACAGAGATTAAACCCTTCCCATATTTTCCTTCTTCGTCATGTAGGAGAAGGGGGGGGGGGGGTTAATCAGGCTAGAGAAAGCAGAAAAAAAGGTCGTTTGGAGATTTTTATTTACCATCTCTTATATTTTCCACCGATTGCAGTCGGGTAACATATTGAATTTTTCCAATACAAGGGAGAGTCAAGCTACAGTAGACAAACTACAGAAAAAGCTGAATGTGGAACGAAAAGCCAAAGAAGACGCCTTAACAAGGTAACTAAATCATTTACTTGACAATGTTTGAAAAATAGGTGTTTTCAATGACTTATACATGTACATAATTAACTTGGATAACTAAAGAATACAAATGTACCCAAATCTTTGTCGTAGAAAAGCAATATAAAGCTAATCAGAAAATGTCCTTATATGATCAGATTGAGTTCGGCGGCGGCCAGTAGGCTGAGGGACAATAATCCGGGCATTACTGACCTGAGTGACCCTAACCGACCCCTGAAGCTGTCCGAGAGGGCCTCAGAACTGTATGACAATGAGTGGACAAACGCCATGGAAAGGCTGGAAATGGAAAGGTCAAGCACCAAGGCCAATAAAACGGCCACACAAATGGCAGAAATCAAAGATGTACACTTACTCCGAAATATACTAACAGTAGGATATTTTTCATTTATTGATTTATCTTTTTTACCACGGTAGTTTTTGTTCCTTTTTTTATTTTCATTAACATTTTTTACCATAGGAATTGTTGACTATGAACTGTTTGTGTGTGTCCACGGGATCTGTCTGATAGATAGATAAAATAAAGATATCTATTCACACGCCTTATCGTTACTTTATCTTTATTTTATCACAAGATATAGATAAAGTAAAGATAGATAAAATCGTAAAAATATTGATTTCTATAAAATCTATGTGGAAATGAAAACAGCGTATACGTGAAAGCATGGAGCTCCATATGGTTGTACACATTACACAAATATGAATAAGATCTCAAATGAATTTTGTTACATACGATGTACTATGACACAAGTTGTGTGTTTTATATAAAACGCACCACGAGTTTCATAATGCATCGTATGAAATGAAAATTCATTTGAGATTCTTTTCATCACATGACATTGCCTAACAATGTGTATTTCTAACGTCAAATCAACGTTTCTGAGGACGAACTAGAGGCGAACAACGCCGTGATGTAGAAGACGTCTGCTGCGCCATAGGAGGTAGTTCACCATCGTAAAGATATTTTGTGCGTGAGAGAAAAATGTTTCAGATTTGTTCAGTATTTCAATGCAATAATTAATTCAACAACAGCAGTTTTAATCATTGATATTGAATCCGCGTTTAAATCTAACAAGTGACCGATATTTGATAGGTCACACTTGTGAAAGTTTATCTGATTAGGTTCCAAACTTGACCAATCTTTGAATTTGAAATGGATGTATGAAACTGCATAACTGGTGTACGTATCATGTGATAAATATAGGATCTCAAATGAATTTTCATTTCATACGATGTATTATGAAACGAGTCGTGCATTTTATATCCCCGAGCCTTGGCGAGGGGATATAAAACGCACAACGAGTTTCATAATACATCGTATGAAATGAAAATTCATTTGAGATTCTTTTTATCACATGATATTTCCTAAAAATGTGTATTTCTAACGTGAAATCAACGTTTCCGAGAACTATAGAGGCGAACCACGCCGTGATTTAGAAGTCGTCTGCTACGCCATGAGAATTAGTGTCCCCATCGTATTCGATATTCTGTGCGTAAAAGAAAAGTATTTCAAATTTGAATAGTATTTTAATGCAAGAATTATTTAACAACAACAATTCTAATCATTGATATTGATTCTGGGTCTGAATTTAACAGTTGACCGATATTTGAAAGGTACGAAAGCCTATTGAGCTCAAGTGGTAGCTGAGAAATTTATTTTTTCGCGTTATAACGCGAAACTTACGCGTTACAACGCGAAACTTACGCGTTATAACGCGAAACTTTTGCGTTATATCGCGAAACTTACGCGTTATTACGCGAAACTTTCGCGTTATTACGCGAAACTTTCGCGTTATTACGCGAAACTTTCGCGTTATTACGCGAAACTTACGCGTTATTACGCGAAACTTTCGCGTTATTACGCGAAACTTTCACGTTATTACGCGAAACTTACGCGTTATTACGCGAAACTTACGCGTTATTACGCGAAACTTTCGCGTTATTACGCGAAACTTTCGCGTTATAACGCGAACATTTTCGCGTTATAACGCGAAAATGTGTATGCAGAATGTAAAAGATTTCAAATCGGAGCCCTTGTAGGAGCTTCAGGATACCCCCAGCCCAGAGTAGTTTCATAGCAATAACTTATGAAATACATGTATATATATATATACGACGAAATTTCAATCAGAAAACAAGAGTAGATTTTTCAAGAAAATGTCAAGATTTACTTGAAATACCTTGCCATTTCCAGGAACTACATGTTATGAATGATCGATATAGGCATTACACGAAATCCCTTAATTTTGGGAAGTACGTAAAATCCCTTATTATACTTATTCACTGTAACATATACACATAATATCACAAAATCCATTGAGTTTAGGAATATTAATATACATGTATATATTATAGTGAATAAATGTAATCAGAGATTTTACGTGATTCCTGAAATTAAGGGATTTCGTGTAATGCCTGTATCGATCGGTCATTACATGGAACTCCTGAAGTTGGCCAGGCGTTCCATGTATTTCCTAACCGTTATTTTTTGTCTTCTTTTGACATTTGAAATCATAGCTTTTTCTGTCCTTTGATGCTGAATATCCTCTCTGACAAGTAGAAAGGAATGTTTATGTCAAATAAATAGAAATATTCAAGCCAGAGTTTAGGTAATATCCATCAAATTATTGCTCAAATTAAGGGTTCAATTTATTTTTTTTATGCAGATTGAACATAAAACCAAAGTATCAATCAAGAACTTATCTAACATGATTGATGATTGAAGTATTTTTAAACATAAACCGAAAGTAGAAGAAACATTAGTATTCTTAAGAACATTTAGTTTTCTCGATAAGGCTTAATAAATGCCTTAAATGTGTTGATTTACAACTACCTTCCATGTGATACATATGTATCTGAATCTGATATAAAGTATATAAAAGTGATTAACGAACGCCCTGCCAGACATATCAGTATGAAATGTAATTTTAATACGTCAATCATTGCTGTCTCCCAGTAAGCACTTTTAAATACTAAGATTTTTAATTGCGACAAGATTTTGGGACGAATCGAACATCATTGCACTTTGGTACGAAAGCTTTGGACAGGTCAATTTCCAGTCTATTAAAAGTCCTAGATCATTCAAATTTGTGTGAATGATGAATCTGAGGATCCTTCCTGCAATGCATGGTAGGGAAGCTGAATTTGACCTATATTTTACACTTGATTGACAATATTAAGTAAAACAGGACAGATCCAGCTTATCACGAGTCTTAGATCAACCAAACTTGTATGTATACGAGGATGGCATGCTTACTGCAATTCTCGTCTGGATGATCTGAATCATACTACATACTCTAGTGACCAGGTCAGATAACTCCAAAATACTTTAACCATGTTTACCATACTTTTAAATTGCACTCAGTCTGACATTAACTTTTGGCGCGTTATAACGCGTAAAGTTCGCGTTATAACGCGAAAGTTTCGCGATATAATGCGTTAGTTTTGCGTTATAACGCGAAAGTTTCGCGATAAAACGCGTAAAATTCGCGTTATAACGCGTAAAGTTCGCGTAATAACGCGTAAAATTCGCGTAATAACGCGTAAGTTTCGCGTTATAACGCGTAAATTTCGCGATATAACGCGTTAGTTTCGCGTTATAACGCGAAAGTTTCGCGATAAAACGCGTAAAATTCGCGTTATAACGCGTAAAGTTCGCGTTATAACGCGTAAAGTTCGCGTTATAACGCGTAAAGTTCGCGAAATAACGCGTAAGTTTCGCGTTATAACGCGTAAGTTTTGCGTTATAACGCGAAAGTTTCGCGTTTAAACGCGAAAGTTTCGCGTTATAACGCGTAAAGTTCGCGTTATATCGCGAAGTTTCGCGATATTACGCGAAATCTTCTGCACGTTTATTTTCGCGATATTACGCGAAAGTTTCGCGATATAACGCGTAAAGTTCGCGTTAAAACGCGAAAGTTTCGCGTTATTACGCGAAAGTTTCGCGTTATAACGCGAAACTTTCGCATTATAACGCGTTAGTTTCGCGTTATAACGCGTAAGTTTCGCGATATAACGCGAAAGTTTCGCGTTATAACGCGAAAAAATAATTTTCTCAGCTACCATTTGAGCTCAATAGGCTTTCGTAGAAAGGTCACATTTGTCAAGGTTTATGTGATTAGGTTCCAAACTTGACCAATCGCATTCAAGCAGAGCGATATGTAACGTGTTATCATATCATATATTTATGAAATGGCTTTATGAAACTGCATAACGGGTGTATCATGTGATAAAATGTAAAATGACACTGTCCCTTTTCAATTTTATGTAAAATGATTGTACGTTTCAATTTTGAATTCTTTGTTCCTTAATGACAGACTTGTACGCCATGAATATTACCATGAACATGAACAAAGAAAAAAAAAAACAAAACAAACAAAAACAAAACAAAAAAACAATGAAAATTTAGAATAAGCATTGTAGAATCATGAGGTTACCAAGAGTATCATCAGACAACAAAGTGATGTTCATGTGTACATTTCACCAGGAATCTTTCAAGCTCTGCCACAACGCTGCAATACAGCAACTAGATTCCTACCCAGAGTTGATAGTCATGCCAAAACTAGTAGACTCTCCCCAAAACAAGGTACGTGTTCAGTAGACATCATCAATAAAGCCATTGTTTCAGATGCAGCTCTTAAATAATAGAAGAATACTTTCTAGCTCAAGCTATTATTCATTAGGTTTGAGAACCTTAAAATTAATGAAATTATGAAACATTCCCTTCATCTCCTCAATAAAAAACATGGAGTTAAAACCCAATTTAAATGTTGAAGCATTTTAAGATCTTGATTGTATCTCCTTGTATTTGTAGATTAAAGTCCCATCTTTGCCATCAGAATTGTGCAAACCTTTGAAAGATTTCAGGAAAAACCATGCATTTCTTGCATTAGATGAACTGTTCAAGGTAAGTAAATGTAGTTACGACATAAAAAAAAACTTTAAAGTATGAAATAGTATTCATATTTTGAATTAATTTAAAGGGGAACATTTGTTATGCAACTGATAGTGGACCTGAATCTGAGATAAGAAAACGATTACCTTTAATTCTTATTGATATAAGTCGGGACATTTATGCATGAATTCCATTCAACATTGTCAAATTTCTTTTCCACTTCATGATCTTCATTGAAATCCCAAAAGGTACGCTGAGACAAATAATTTCACATGAGAAAAATAAATAAATGAAAAATGATATTGTATACATGTATTTTGTTTTAATGTTAAAATATGGCTGTCCCCAGGTGTTCAGTGAGGAAATAAAGAAGACATTAAGGCTGAGAGTTAGGCAGTATAAGGCATGTGAAGTCTACATCAAGGAGTGTATAGAGCTGTGTTGGTTAATGGCGGTACAGGACCCGCCCCTTCACATAGAGTGGGAGTACCAGGAAGGGGACAAATTTGACCCCGCCAAGATGAGGTCCTACACTCACAGTGGGGATATGATAGACTATGTGGTATGGCCTGTGTTGTACTTGTATGAGAATGGACCTTTGTTGGCGAAGGGGGTGGTACAAGGAAAGAAAGGAGAGAGATCTTAAATTTAAAGTAATTGTGACATCTTTTTAGAGGAGAATCATATGTGCTTCTTTTACGAAAGCATCTGTCAATATCTTACGTTTTTAAAGTTTTTTATATGATACACATTGTACATGATATTTTATGAATTATTCATATTTGAAAATGAAATTAAACAATTTTACTAATAATCCACTTGTGTGCATCACCAGAAGTGATCAAGATCAAGAGGTTATATAATATTTGTACCAATGGCAATGGATAGGTTTTGTCTCAAAGAATACACATATAAACACTGAGGCCAAGTCACTTACCAAACAAAGTGTATTCCAATGTTGAAGTTTTTCAAAAATTGTCGAACTCCAAGGTCAAGGTCACAAGATTAAAAATTTTCAGTACATGTACCAATAAAAAAATTAAAATGTTACATTTTTTACCTTGAGTACTTGATGCCAGTATGAGTTTTATGCAGCAATTATTGAGATGTCAAAAATGTGTAAGGTTTCATCGAATTCTGTGCAGCGGTTGCAGAGAAGAGGTCAAATATTTATCAGCCGATCAGAGTCCTTGTCGGCCATATTTGTTGACTGGTCGGCACAAAAACAAAAACTTGGTAGATGATATTTAGTACATGTACATGCTAAACAGCCAATTGTGCCTCACATGAAATTCATATGAAATGAGCATCATGTAAATTTCACATGAACGTTCATGTGAATTTCATGTAAATTTTACATAAAATTCATGTGGAAAAAAAATCACATGAACTTCACATAAATTTACTTTACATGAATTTTACATGAATTTTTCTTTGTGACCTTCATGCAAAATTGACTTTACATGCAATTCATGTCAGAAACTTCACATGAATGTGAAAAATTTCATGTAAATTTCATGTTCGTGCTCATTTCACATAAATTTGATGTGAACTTTTACGTAAATTTCATGTAAATTTCATATGAATTTCATGTGAGGCACAATTGGCTGTGTATACCATTAAACCCTTATGGGGCCTTAAAATGCTGATCACGTGGTACAAATATAGTAGAATCATGGCGGAGACTGCAGAGAGTACAATCGGTAGATAAAACACGGCAGAATCGTGGTTTAAATGGATTATTTTTCACATTTTCGGGTAGGAATCAACAGATGTATGTTTCATCTCAATGCACATGCATTATTTTTGGACTGGCAATGGAAAATACACCGATAATCATAAGATATACAACGAGCTCTGGACCGCCGATTTTTCCCACACACTTTATGAAGGACGCATTTGAAACTGAGGTTGCGCTAGAC
This sequence comes from Pinctada imbricata, assembly GCA_033119305.1. NCBI lineage: Eukaryota > Metazoa > Mollusca > Bivalvia > Pterioida > Pteriidae > Pinctada > Pinctada imbricata. Next base: position 46,287,636 of record VSWD01000006.1, read on the forward strand.
AAAAATTAAAGAAGCTCCTCAGTTTCCATTGAAATTACAGCGGTTCCAGAGGAGCTGTCGAAAATGTGTCAGCCGATCGGAGCCCTTGTTGACCACATTTATTTATCATTCAGCACAAAAACACAAACTTGGCAGAGGAAATTGAGTACTTGTTCCCCGCAAGGTTTTATTAATTCTTTGCAGCTGTTGCAGTAGAGATATCGAAAATTTGTCTGTCAATCAGAGCCCTTAGCGGCCTTTGTCGACCGATCGGAACGAAAAACACAAACTTTGTAGAAGACATTTGAGTACTTGCTTCATGTAAGGTATCGTGAAATTCTGCTCAGCGGTTGCAGAGGAGACGTCGAAAATGCTTAAGGTAACGACGGATAAACGACAGACAGCGTGCTATGGCAATAGCTCACTTGAGCTTCACTCCAAATCAAATCAAACCAAATCAAAAATTCATCTTAAAAATCTGGCGGTCGAATCCAGATCGCCAGAAGTTGAAGCCACGGTCGTGTATAAAAGAGAAATATAGGAACCTTTTATTAGAATGTATATGTGCAGAGAAAAGAGTTTATAACCAAGCTATTATACCTCGCCCACAAAGCCAATGAATGCCACGAGGTAAAAAGCTTTGATCTCCATCGATCTATCTGTTTTCCCATCTGTACTTTCGTCCGAGCTATAGCAGATGACCGTCCAAAGTCGGCGCCGGATGGACATTGGTCTCCTTCCTTTAATGTGTCATCATTAATTTTTAATGTTTCTGTACGTCTGTTTCGATTGTTTTGTATAGTGTTCTAGTGAATATTGTTGTGTCTTTTTTGCGGTTTGTAGTTTTTTCTGATGTCAGTTATGTGTCACTTTCTTATGGGTTTGTTTCGCTGGGTGAGCGCAGGGTGGTCATGCTGGAGATCATTCCCTTTTCTTCTGATGAAGGATTAAGGAAATATCTTGCAAATGGTGTGGTTATCCGGATTACGCGCGCACAACCCTCCCACTTATCCGGATAGACGTACGATTGTTATATAAACATAAATTTTCTCACTGTAAGGTGACATAACAAACAAGACAGTTAAACGCAGCGGCATCTTGTAACACAGATTCTGTGTAAATGGATCTAAAAGGTACCATGGCATGCGTATTACAGTCAGTGCTCTAATGACTGAAGCGAGCTCAAGATCAATCACCCGAGAAGTCTGACCAACTTTCATATAGGACAGAGAATAAGGACCCAGTCGTCTCTGAAGAGATTTAAACAAAGCCTGTCATGGAGTCCCGACGTCACGGTTGGCCCGTGTGCAACGTTGGAAAAGACACTGGTATAAAACTGTAGATTGGTCCAGTACCATGCCCAGTGTTCTTTTAATGACTTTGGGATCATATCCTAGGTAAAACAGGCGACTATTTTCTTACATTCGTGGTTGAAGTTTAATCTGCCTTTGATCCTCCCGATATTGTTTACTAGGTCACCGTAAAATGAAGGCATTGAAACTCCAAATGATGCATACTCTGATGCTGGAGTTGTCCCAAATTTTATAGAAATTCAGAATAGTTATTGTAAAATTTCCAAAAGGATTTTACGAGTTTATGAAATCTAAAACCTTGACTGGTATTTTTTTTTTTTTTGTAATTTGTTTATTTGTGTCATGGAAGTCCGAAACATGGGAGCAAGCTCTAGCGTCTCTGATGAGCTGAGAGATGTAAATGCCGCACGATGGCAATATTGGAACATCGCCATCAAGCCAAGGAATATTAACTATGTTGAAGCCAAAATATTCTCTTTTGTCGTTTATCTTTGTCAGAATTTCTCCGTTATTGATTTTGATATCAAGATCCAAAAATGGTGTAGCTTTATCATCTGTGTTTGCTTTATCCAATGTTAACTCTCGTGGATATAAATTTGATTTTTGTAATGGTCAAAATGTGGGTTATCAATACTCAAAATATCATCAAAATACCTTGATGTGCCGTTGAAATATTTCAAGTAGTCAAATTTCTTGAGTTTTTGCAGATTTTGCATGAATTGTTTTTCGTATGTGTATAAAAACAAATCTGCAACCAGAGACGCACATTTGGTACCCATAGGAATTCAAATAGCTTGCCTGTATAGAGTGTCACCAAATCTTACAAAAATGTTGTCTAAACGAAGGACAAGACATTGTACAACTCAGATCGAGTCCATCATTTGTACGATTTGTATTCTAGTGAAGAAAAGAATCCTTTTGTGTCATAAGTACATATAAATGTTTTACCCTCTCGATCAAAACACCATTTACTAAGTTTTGATCAATGATATTTTATCTTCTCGTGAGGGAGGGTGGTGTACATGTAAAAGAAGTCGTAGGATGAGATTGATTCGGCTTTAAAATTTAATGATATGAATGTGTCGATCGCATCACCAGATTTTTTTATTGACCAAAAATAATTGATGTCGCTGTTATTGAAAGCAGTTTCACAAAATTTTGATACATGATCTTTAATTGCTATTAACGCTGATGTCAAATTCCTAGATAAAAATGTAGTAGTACAATTACTGAGTTAGCAATAAATCGAAATTTGTAAGGAGATTTTGAAGTTTGGGCAGTCAGTAAATAGTTGGTACGTCTGATTTCGAAATAGAGAGTTGAAATGAAGAAATTTCATCTTGGTGCGTAAGTAAAATGTAAGGGATAGTTTCATTGCTTTTTTATATACGTGTTGTTAGTAGAAAGTTCCGAAAGTAATACTGATATGTAATAGCGCTTGATGGATATCTACAATGTCTAAAATAAGACTTTTCCAGTCATGGAGTGTGGTTCGACCCCTTCTAACTTACACCATTTTCGTTAATATTCTTCCAACGCCTCATATAGAACTTCCCGACATTTTATGAAATCTATCATGGAAAGGATTGTATACTTTCTGGTCCAGAAATTAATAATATTTCATTAAATTCTTCGTTAGGACAGTCCTTTCAGACAATGCTCATTTGTTTCACTTTTTCCTGAAAAACTCAGTAAATTGTATGTATGTATGATTGTATGTACTTATTTAATTTTACAGCATATTTTTCACATGTGTTTATTTTATTTTCTGGAGGAGGGGAGTTGTAAAAAAGTAAGGAGGGGGTGTAAATAGTAGGGTGTTACATGTATCTAACATTTTCAACCTTGTAGATATGAAGTACCTATAGTGCCATGTAAGTGCAGTTGTTTTTCTTTTGAATCAATTCTAAGATGACATTGCTACAATAAACAACTTTTTCGTGCAAAACTGTACCTTCCTCTCCAGAACCACAGCTTACAGCTATGAAGTTCTTAGCATCAGAATGATCTGCTGGGAAATATCCACATTTGTTTTTGGTTCCATTGCATAGTCAAACCTTCCTTCTATATTGGTTATTCTTTTTATTCTGTTCAATGGATTTTATTTGATTAGTAATGCTAGCCTTTTACAATACCTGTATATTAAAATGTAAAAGTCTTCAAATTCAACACTAGCATCAGAGACGTGAAAGTTCATGAGTAAATCAATGTTTAAATTTTAGATATTTTGTAACACTGTTAAGGCTGATGTGTTTAGAGCTTTTGACCAGATAATTTATGCTCGAATTCAATTAAAATGAATGTCAAAAAGATAATTTATATAGTTTTGTTTTCTTTCTCATTTCCACATTCTGGGGATATCTGATTGACTCGACCAAAATAAAACACATTTGAATCGAGCGAATATTGGTTCTTTCAAGTTGCAAATGAATTTCTAGAGACTTTGACAAAGAATTTTATCAAAAGGTCTCTAGTAAACATCTATAAAGTCTATTTTTCTCTAAGGAATTATACATTTAATCTTGTATTTCATAAGGAATGTAAAAAACTGGGGTATCGTATTTCACTATTGAATAATTCCTTGAACATAAGATATGACCCGAGATCATCCTTCTACGCAAAATGATGCCCACGGGTCCTTAATTTACAGGAGCAATAAGTTCGTCTCTACATCGGTCTGGGGCTAAGTACATTGTACCTCTGTACTCCTAGTTAGTGACTGATGGTCAAACATACATCATAACATAAATCTAATCTATAAGCACACAAAACGTAAAAAAGAAGCAAAACATGGTTGATACATATGAATTTTCGATGGTTCTAGAAACAGGTAAACGCATAGAATTCGGATATAAGGAAGGTTCTAACTTACTTAACATTTTCAACCGAGATGTGTTATGTGTTTTGCACAGGGATTTATCACGCTAATATCGTTTGCAGTATTTACTATATATATATATGTGTTTAAGGGATCTAACTCGACGTTTAACGAAAAATTGACAAGTCATCTTTATGTCTTCAGAAATAGGCTAATAAATGTCAAAACCTATTTTCTGTGGTATATTTCGATAGATTAATTCATACTGAATCTTCATACGAAATTTGAAATCAGTACCTCCCTTACGAGCCGAGATATGCCCAATACCGCTCTCTTATAAGTGCCGCATTTCTAGGTCGGACAAAAAGGTGTCCGATGATAATCAGACATCAGTGATCAACTTGAGGCACCGCTTGACCATTCATTGATGCGAACATCTCAAATACATAACATTGCATAAAATAGTCCCATATATGCTTGGTACAATTTCAAATAAAGTCTTTTTTGACGACTTTGAAATAAGAAAAGCGTCGGGTTTAAGCGAGATTAAATTCAACATGTGCAGAGTTATGAAAGACATATACGTGCATGCAAAGAGGTAGCTATATGAGGGACTTTCATATACCAGCGATTTTTGAGATGGTAAAAAGCATGTGAAGAGTAGATAATCATGCAGTTGTATGTCTTTGAAGTGTTCGGACGTTTAAACGATCAAGCAGTAACCAAATTTTGTCTATACTGCTTGATTATCACCGGACACCTTTTTGTCCGACCTAGAAATGCGACCTAGACTTGTCGATTTTTCGTTAAACGCCGAGTTAGATCCCTTTAACACATATATATAGTAAATACAGCAACCGGTATTAGCGTGATAAATCCCTGTGGTGTTTTGTATTTTCCTTATTTTTACAACGAAAAAGTCAAGTGTTCACAAATATACCCCTGCTTGAGTTGTTTTCCGCTAGTCGCATTGCCATTAGAACAAAATCCATGTCGTTCGAGCTTGTTTTGGAATAGCTTCTCTCGCAAACTGATAATACATGTGTTGTCGCGGTACTGGAAAATTCGAACTGGCACAGCTGATCCAGACACCTTGTATCAAGGTAGATCAAAAATTATTGTCATGTGGGAGATGATTTGAACTTATGTTGAATGTTTTGTTTTATGACCTTATGTGTTTTGTTTCCGTGGTTTCGTGTTTAAATTTAGATGAACACATTGTAGATGCTGCGGATGATTTGTGAACAAACATACACGTGCTTAATCTTGCCAGGTGACAAAAAAAAAATCGGTTGTGACTACAGGGCGAGGTATCGTAGCGTAGTTACAAACTTGTAAACCCCTTCCTCTACAAGTCCATATTATTAAAATCCAAAGGATGGACACTCTCTCTACGTACACAATCGTAGCTTTCCATCTTTCCTTTCTCATGCTGATCACACGGCCTAATTGATACGAGTTTTGGTTCTGTTGTCCCAAGATGAATGTAAAATAAGAAGTCCAGTAGCACCCGTGGATTTCAGATTGCTGGAAGTTGAAGATCGTGTGCAGAAATATAGCTTTTATTTCATGTATAAAAGAAGTGTCCACCCTTGGGGTTTTTTTTTTTATTACGGACTGGTTTGTGAAGAGGATTTAGCAATAAAAAAATCACCTTGCCCCTGTTGTTAATATTTCCCTCTGGTGGTTATTTTCTGTCCGGAAATCAGAGTTACTGTAGCAACAGACAATAATTTGCAATATGAATACATCATAGACAGGAGATGAGGGTATATTGACGGTATTTTTGTTATTTCAATTTGAAATCGTCCTCAGTGTATTTGTCTGGTGTAGTTTAGAATGTACCAAGTCGATGTGTGCATCTAATTAATTAGAATTTTGCGCTGTTTCAGATGAAATAACGTATAATGGAGATTTCCATTTAAAGGGGGATTATAGTGTTTTTTAATTTTACATGCTTATGTATTTTTTTTTTACATGAAATTTTCTTTAACTTAGGAATTAGAACGTCAAACATAGTAGTATATCATTCCAAAGAGCATTCAAACTACTATGCGATGAGATAATTTATTTTTTGATTTCACATTTGGATACTAAAAATATTCATTGTTTCCGATTTTATGTTTTTTTTTTTTCATAAAAAAACCTGTATTTTCCACCAAAAAAATAAACTTTTGCAATTGAACAAGGGGGAGGTTGTACATGTACCAATCGACGTGATACATTCTAGTCTGATTATATAACAAACAATACCAAGTCTTTGACCATTTTCGACATGTTATAGTATATCTGTCCTGGCTCTATATTGTTTAACTATGGAAGAAGATGATCTACTTGATCATAATAGAAAAGAAAAAACAACAACAGAAAACTGCATTTATAAGCACTTTAATTGACTTTCATAAACAATAATGATAGTTTAACGACAATCACTTCCAATCATGTTTCATGTCATAAAGGAAAGAAAATGCAAAACTGTATATTCAGTGGTTAATGTTCATAAAAACAATAATGAACATCTTTCGCCTTTACCTTGAAGGTGAATGGAAAAAGTGTTAAGCTTAGTTTAGCATTAGCCTTTGAAAATAGCAAAACTTGAATGTGATTTGCCAACAATATTTTGCGGTTCAGTTAGTACGAGTAATGTGAAAATTCATGATATCTAGATAATGCGACTACAAGATGAAATTCTTATTCATACTAACATCAATGACACATACTATGCTTTTCTGACACAGTTACGGGGAAATATTAAACTTGAGCGCCGCGGAAAGCTTACTGGTTTATGGTGTGTTGTTCCATCAGGACAATGTTCCTGTTCACAAGTCTGTCACTGCCATGACTGCCATTCATGATTGTGGCTTTAATTTGATTGAGCATCTGCCTTATTCATCTGATCTTGCTCCATCAAACTTTTATCTATTCCCAAAACTGAAAGCAACTATTTCTGGCACTCACGATGATGACATCGTCCTTGCAGTGAATGGCTTTCTGACCAGTCAAGATGAGGATTTCTTTAAAAGTGGTATTGATACCCTTACACACCGGTGGCGAAAGTTTATAGATACTGAAGGGGATTATGTTGAAAAATAATGCAAAATGTCTGATAAAATTCAAATTCTTCAATACGAGGTTCACAACATATCAATCAGCCCTCGTATACAGATGCATTTTCATCAGATGACGAATTGAATTTCAATAAGAGCTTATACGGTGTCCAGTAGTAGATTATGGAAAAATGTGTAGGTTCGGAAAGGGAACAAGGTATAGATATTTCACAAAGCTCGGAAACGGGCCCTGTGATTTTTTTTATCCCATCTGTTTCTGACCAATTGTCTTTTGTTAAAGTTCATATAATTTCATGATCATTTCCTATTTAACTAGTGTTCTTTCCGCTATCGACGATCTTGCTGGACGTATCGTCTGGCAGCTTTCCCAAACACAATTTCCATCTTTATTGAGAAGTAAGAAATACAGGATGATGAATGCCAAGACACCGTGGAATGTTGTTCAGAAGTCAAGTTATCTTATGTGCTATTTTGCATATACATGTATATATTCTTTACATAAAAGAGATAAAAATGTCCATGTCATGGCTTACTTAGGTATTCATTGCATAATGAGAAGTAATTTGGGCACCCATTTATAAAATCCTGAAATCCAAAATTACAGCAAAGTTATAATGTTAAAAGTAAATGAAAATGTTTGACCAATTGAGACTTTGAAGAAATGGGTTACTTTAAGAGTAATTGGAAAAAGTTTTTTAAACATTTTTTTTAACAGAATGATGCGGCATCATTGGATTGGTAAAACGATTAAAAAAAAAAGTATTCCAACAAATTTCGCTAAACATAAAAGTCCTTTAATTAGTTTTTCTACTATTAATTTTTTTTTCACCGAGGGGAGATAATTCCTAAACATTACCCTATTCAAATTATTTCTTACTTCGAAATCTTCTAGCTAATACACAAGATTATATAGTATTATATGCCACATAAAAATGTCAAATGATAATTGTTCTAGGACTTTCATTACCCATTGAATACCTTGCGTCGTAAGCAAAAAAAAAAGGCAATTGAGGTCCTCGTCTTGTTTTGACGTTTGATAAAAGATGAATTAATGCTTCGTTGCTTCGCTCAAATTGCAATATACAATATCACAGTACATGTTCAAATGCATTGATTTCACAATGACATATAACGATATTTAAAGCGATGCTAAAGGATCCCGGATCAATGGATGGATTCAGATAAAAAAAAAACATATTTATCTCTCTTGACTTATCACTAGGATTCTATTTGTTTTATCATATGAAACGAGGTGAAATCTTTTTTGAGGGAATTAAATATGAAAGAGATGGACGTAAAAACCCAAAGAAGTACCGGATATTTGTAAAAGTAACATCTTGGTTTACAAATTTTAGAGCGTATTTTGGTTTGCTGTATAGAAACAAATATTCAGTATTAATCAATACATGCTACGAGATCGATACAACGTAACTATCGTTCAGAAAAATCATTTTTGTGCTGAGCCTATATGGATGTAAATAGTGAATTGCAGCTAACATTTTCCCGTCTTTTACCTTATTTCAATTTGAGCGCATGCGTGTTTGGTTAATTCCCGTTGAGATTAGGTGTGTCTCAAACCAATATATCTCATGCTACTCTGAATATGCCATAAACTCATGCGTTAATGTTGAATAAATAGATTTTTTTAAAAGGTCCGAGATCCTTAAACCAAACGAAACGAAACGGCGATATGTCCAGGTCGTTGAAGGTAAAATAACAGATTCGTGGTTCGTTTATCAAATACCTCACATTTCGATTGAATACGGACGACTGCAAGTGCAGCCAACTGGGAGGTCAGCGAAGGTCTTGACATACTCGAACACCCCATTGTTGCACTGCCTTTCAATAATTGGTATTCGGTACGAAAGAGGCATGCATTCAAAGCGAATTCCTCCCTGACAATACCTACATTTGCATCTAGCATAGTGTAGGAGTTGGGGATACCGATTTTCATCGTAATCTTCAGCGATTTCCCATGGGCATAGCGATCTCTCGTTCTGAAAAACAGGAGTTGCGATTGCTCTGCGGTTGCACCTTGAATTTGCTACTAAGTTGGGACCGAAGGATCTGGCGTTGAAATCCATTGGATGAAGGGAGTTCCTCAGTTGCATGAGCTGGGATCGGAAGTCGGAGGACTCGTTCCAAGATTCAATGCATCGACGTAGATTTGGGTTGACATTTACCATTTTGGTTAGGTCAAATTGCAGCAAACAGAGTAGTGCCTAAAAAGCCCAAGAAAATTAAAAGTTAAAATTTCACAACACATCAAAAGGTTGGCATAATAAATGCTACAAGACTTTAATTTGTGTTCTGTTGTCATGAAAATTGAGAAATTTCTTTCGACACTCATGAAATATAACTCATTTCAATCATTATGTTGCCATAAAAACCAATACATGTATTTGATGTTACTGTGATTACGCAAAATGAATTTCTTGTTTCTTTTATTTTTCAAGATGTATTATCAATTTCGTGACAAAGATTATACTCAGTTATAAACAAAATAGGCTTTAATTAAGCATAATTGACCTTTATAAGAAATTCCACACCCGACAAAACAGTTTGTGAAGTTTAAAAAATTATAACCTAAAATATATGTGTAGAAGGATACGTGATTTCTCATCAGCACAATAAATATTATCAAAATCCGTACCATATTCAAAGATAATTTTATTTATTTCTTTAATAGCTATTTTAGCCCAAAATTGACACATTGACCTTTGATGAATGACGTTAAGAAAATCGACGTTTTCAAACTTTATACCTTTTTTGAGCAACGTTTCACACCAGACACGTATTTGGAAATTTTCTCGTAAGTGGTAGATTTTTAGATACATCAAAATTTATTTTAGGAGCGCCCTCTGGTTTGATTTTTTGAATTTTTGCAAATGCGCGATTCAAAATTACAAGAAGGGTCGATTCAGTTGTATTATTTAATGAAATATATGGTTAAAAGAATGTTGAAAAGGATGGTGCTAACCTCCTTTAATATCGATATCATATGATGAAATGACAAGTTTTCATAATAACAAAGTATATATGTGATGTCAAATAGATAAAAGGCCCAACCAAAGCTTCTTTCAGGCGACAGAGCTATAGAAAGTGGTTAATGCACAATAATCACCGGGAACTTGTTCAACTGCTCCATTGACCTGCATTGTATCAATATGATGAAATTCTCATTAGCAGCCTTTATCTATACATTTCCCTGAAATTATGCGAAACATCCGCTTATGGTACTCAATTTCTCGTTAACTCAATACAAAATCTCAAAAACCTATGTAACAATGCACCACTGTATACACATAAATACTAACATTACTCGTACCTAATTCTAAGTTATATTTGAATCTACCTTTTTTTTCAATAACATATTGAAAGTTACTCTTATTGAAAACTGTCTGCTTGTAAGCTCATTTGGCATGCAAGCGATGAAGAGCCACTGTTACAACTCATAATGTAATTTAATCCTATAATGTAATAACTTATTACATTATAGATGATTATATTATGGGTTGGCAATGCAAACCTGTAATGTAATAATTTTTGTAATGTACTACATGTAATATATCATACAGGAATTGCACGTTGTGTTTCTTGAAAGTATAGGGTCATTTGTTGATTGTTTCCTCATGAAAAGAGATAATTTGATCTCATTTTTTACGATAATCTGGTCCTTATTCATGTATCTCTGCTTTTTATTACATTATGAAATTTTATTACATTATAGATATTTGCATTGCCAACTCATAATGTAATATTCTATAATGTAATATGTTATTACATTATAGGATTTTATTACATTATGGGTTGTGACAGATGAGCACCTAAAACAAAACAAAACAAATAAATAAAATAAGATATCAAACCCCGTAAATACATGTAAAGAGTAATCTTCTTTTTATACATTCAAAATTTCAGACCATTTTGACAGAAACAAATGTTTTTAACGACATGGTCTCTATATTTATTTTTCTTAAATATTTACCGAGAAAAAGCATTTTTTAGTCTAGAAACTTTGACTATTGATGAATGACCTTATTTAGCCCAAAGGGCCTGACGTATTCTACTGAACAATAGACCCTTTCGCGACAATGTCCGTTCGGTTCACTTTTGTCTCTTCGTAGGACACTTTTGCCCACCAGAATAATCAAATGACGCCATCCCGCGCCAAAAAGTACTTAGTGTGCATCGCAAAGGGTGACGTCCTTTGATTGTTCTGGTTAGCAAAATCGTCCTACGAAGAGATAAAAGTGAACCAAACTAACACTAGCGTGAAAGGGTCTATTCTGTAAAATATGATCAAATTCAAAGGGTTGATGAGCTATGGTATCGAACTAACGGATAGACAGACGAACATAACAGCGACTTTCTTGATATTTTTTTCCTGAAACTAAAAGGTGCTTCTCCCTGATGGCAAAATTATGTGCTCACAACTGTTTAAAGACAAAGATGAATTTTATCTTGGAATATTAAGTCCCTTTTGTAAAACAGCAAACAGATAAAAATGAATCTTTCACAAAAAGAATACGGATTAAGACAAAATTGATACCTGAAATAAGCACATGGGTACCAAAATGCGTTTTTCTTTTACAAAAAGAACCCTGTCACAATAGGAATTATAACTTAGAACGATTTTAAACAAATGAACCTTCTTTTAAATATCTACAAGTATTATTAACATGATCAGTCGTATTTAGGATTTCATCATTTCCGCCTCGAGCATCACTGATAATATATCATTTGTTTGAATGCGCATATGGTGTAATCAATTTTTACAATAGGATATATATCTTAATATTGACAATAACATATAAGTTTCCCAACATACTTTATGATGGAATGTGCTAACGCACTTTGCAAACCACTCGTGTGTCATAACTTTTTTTCTATCTCTATATCAATATCATTCTTGTTGTTGATATAAACATCGAAGGATTACCCATCAGCCCCAAAGTCGAAAGTAAGGGAAAATAATTAGAATGTGCATTGAAACTATTGGGAACCCCGGAAACAACACTGTTCCGAAGTGAGACCCGTTGTCCGTGGAGAGTCAGCGTCTCCTGTTTGCATGCAGCACCAGTCGCAACATTTTCATGAAAAACTTGTCAAATTCGGTGATTGCCTCGATGTTGATATCAGGGAAACCGACAACAACAGAATGATGTGAGGACCAGAAAAATATTTTTTTTGATGAAATAAACTAGTATTGTCTCATACTTACAGTGGTCAGAAGTCCCATGGCGAACGTCTGAGTGTGCATTTTCCTTCAATTGTAGAACTGTGAATTAAAAACAATTGAAGTTAGTACATTTAGAATTAATCATAATAATGTTAAAATCACATGGGAAATGTTTATAATGTATTTGATCTAGATAACATGACATGGTTATTTTGGCATTATTGTCATACAATTTAGAAACATTACAAGAATGAAAGTAGCAGTTACATACAACAGAAATGAAACACGTATTAGCTTTCACAAAAAGCTTGCCGTCAGATAGCTGACTGTAAATGTTGTAAAAAAAAAAATGGAAGAAAATGCATTTAATCGCACTAATCGCACATTTCCGGGCTTTTCCGCGTTTTTACCGGTCCGGTTCAAGTGACGGAAATTTCCGATAATCTGCGATTGTTATAGGACGTATCGGTACAAAGACTTGTCGATGCATATTTCGGAAGAAAATACACTGATGCGATATGACTTTCATTTGTCAGGTCACCTGGACTCTTAAGCCGACCTGGTGGGAGAATCTTATACATAGGTTCTGAATAACCTAGACGGATATTTGCATTTTATGCAATTGTAAACCAATCATATTGCCAAGAGGTATTTTATCCGTGCAAGTAGGTTACGAATGATTACAGTATACCGTCAGTCATGACTGACGGTAACAAGGTTCATATATGTAGGAAGAAATCATGGTGTCGCATGATATTTGAAACAGAGAAATTTTTCTCTATGAACAAAAGCTACACAGTAGAAGTTTCGCATAGATTCATGTTACTATGATAAAATTAGTGAAATTAAACAAATAAAATAGAAATTCAAAGTACAGATGACAGAGATACAATAAATTAGTACGGGTGTCAAAGAAACGAAAGGAAGAAAATAATGAAACTGAACAAAATAAAAGCCAACCAGAAAAGGACCTTTTCGAAAAATTAAATATCTTTTATTTATTGAAAAAAAAAAATACCCATAGAGGATGAAAATAAAAATAAAAACCATTGCAATGTTCACTTTAATAAAATTGACAGCATATTTGGAATTTAAATTAAATATTTTCTAAACTTTAAAGTCAAAGGAAGATTAAACGAAAAAAAAAAAAAAAAAAAGAAACTTATAATCAAATTTTTACTTACCCTAGTCTTGTGCTTTTCAGTTGACTGCAAGACTCTGAAGAATGCTTCATTTATTTATAAGAAAGATATAGACATAAATCCGACACTTTTGCACCCTAAAACCCATACTTCGTATTGACAAACACCTACCTTGCTCTTTGGTAAAGCAGATACGACTATACTACATATTGTTAAAAAGGAAACATATACTATTATGTATAATTATCATTAGATGACATAAACGATTCTTCCTTTTCATATTTGATTCAATAAGAGGAAATAAGTGGAGACAATTATTAATTATGACAAATACACGCAATCGTAATGCCTGTCTTTTTAAAGGTGTCAGATTGGAAAGCTAGTTGTTTAATCCATAGACAAAATTTGATCCTTGCAATCTTTCTCATCTGAACCGAATGAACATGAGATTTTACCGGTATTCTGGCCGACATATTACATAATTTGAATTAGGCAATAGCAATAAATATTTTGTTTAACGTGCCGATGATTTTCTGAAAAATACCCTCCAATCAAGTAATGAGTTTTTTTCCGATACTAAAGGACTGAAAGAGTAAAAATGAGAGAATTCCCACATTAGCTGGTAAGGTTATTGCTGAAATTTTTGTCACAAGTAATATAAATTGATACATGACTTCAGAAAATTAAAATCTTAAAGGTACTCAGGATGAAGTTTGATTTGAAATTTATTTTTTGTTTCTTTTATATCTAAATGGATGTTCGTATGTATGTGTTTTTTTTTTCTGAACAATTCAACAAAAGTGTACCCTCTAGAGGACATAAAGTATTTACCTACTTTTAAAAGATAAAAAAATAAGTAAAACGAATTTTGGCTATGTCTGAAAATCACTTTGGCCGGAAGTATCACTGATGAGGATTTTACTATACGGAACACGAGTCTGGTGCATTAAAATTGGTTTGAAATTTTCGTCAAGAAGGTAAAGAGTTGGAGCACTTCCGTGTTATCGTAAATTAATAAATCATTTACTTACGTATCGTGATATTTACTTATCATATGTCATCATATATCATTTCATTTTGCTATTTCGGATGTTTGTGGTTTTATCCAAAAATATCAAATAAACGGATAAGCTAAAACAATTACTAACAGACAAAGCAGTGGTGGAAGATAGCACAGTCTTTCTTTTATGGGTAAATTCTAAATACATTTGTACGTAAGCCAACAGAGTCTCTACGCCGAACTGAAGTTAGAACCCCTTTCCGACAGACACAGAAAACATCGCTTAATTATGTTATACAAAATTGTAAATGGAATTAACTACTACATGTACGTATTTGAAATAATAACTTCGTTCGCAGCATCAAGATGTCCACACATACCCAACTCGTAGTCGTTTGAATTTCATGCATCTTCACAGTCGTACTAATCTCTATAGAAACTCATTCTTTCCACAAACTGTTCGCGACTGGAACAATCTACCAGAATATATCCGTAGCAAACCATTTTTGTCATCATTCAAATCTTATCTATTTAAAGACAAACCTGAACCCCCCCCCCACTATAATATTGGCAATAGAAAATCTCAAACTCCCAGTCCCCTAAAATCAATTATATTCCAAAATAATCTTGTTTATTCATCTTTCTCTTCATGCAATAGTAGCATTGTAGAAACGACAAAGCATTTTCTACTTGACTGTCCCAAGTATTCCTCGATACGCAATTCTACCCTCAATCTTCTTCCATACGATATCTTGTATAAGGCTATGAAAACCTCTCAGATAACGAAAACAGATTTATATTTACGTCCGTGCAAAAATACAATGTCATTCACCTCAGCAAACGATTTGAGCAGAATAAGGCTATATATCTAAAATAATCTGCAACTACTGTCCTGTTCACTAATTTCAGAGCACCCTGTTTTCCCGGTTTTCTCTAAAATATGATAATGTCATCTTCCAAAAAGATATCAATTCTATAGTACTCCTTTAGTCGTAACAGAAAATACCATTGTTTTGGCTGTGTGTCAGTTAAGTAAGAAATAGGACATAAAATAAAAAGTCTACGGGGATTTTCTATAGTAAAATCGCTGAAAATGTGTGACGTCGGAGGCTTTGACGTCACTGTTTACTATTGTTGACACGGAGAACAATATAATTAACATGGAAATTCCCCGTAGACATTTTATATTTTCATATCGCGCTTTGAAGGCAGCTGATAGGGTAAGTTGAAGTTAATTTTCAGTTACGACTAGAGGAGGTCGATTCTCGGAAGCAATGATTTATAGCAAAATTCTTCAGACGACAGAATAAATCGCCAAAAGAGGGTGCTCTGGATTTAGTGAACAGGACAGTAATTTTAACTTTTAACAAAAAGTTTCAGCATGTTTATCAATCAGCATAGCAATAATGTATGTAATTCACATACTGACACATTATTGGTTTTTTTTTTCGTCTTTAATTATGTCAAGCCGTTCATACTTAAGGTTGACCCTTCTTGAAAATTACTTTCATTTATCATGAAATTGTTTCTTATCTTCTTTGATCTACTATCTAACTCTATCATGCTTATAACTTTCCTTCTGTACATTTCCATCCTTCAAATTTCCTTTTTTTTTCTTATATATAAATTTTCACTATAAATTCTATTACAATAATATGACCAGCTACATGACTATAAAGTTTTTAAAATTGATGAAGGAGCAGAGTATTGTATAAGCTTTTTAGCTTTCTCTCCTATCCTTATATCTCATACGATGTACACTACTGTTGGAATATTATACGCAATAAATATTGTTTAAACTAAATAAACGGAGGTTAACATCGTAGCACCATCCCTTCTATGCTAATTTGGTTAGAAACTGGATTTATACTATGCTTCTAAATCGGCCCTACAGGAACTCTGGAGCTGTGTACTCTTTGCTATGTACATGTAGATGTACAAAATTCAAACTAGAGGGCGCTATCGAAATAAATTTGGCTGTTTCTGAAAACCGCATTGGCATTTCGTGTATAAACTGATGAAGATTGACTAAAACACGTTTCTGGTGAGTAAAAGTCACATTGGTATTTAGTATAACTGATGAAGATTTACTAACTTAAACACGTTTCTGGTGAGTAAAAATCACATTGGTATTTAGTTTAACTGATGAAGATTTACTATCTTAAACACGTTTCTGGTGAGTAAAAATCACATTGGTATTTAGTATAACTGATGAAGATTTACTAACTTAAACACGTTTCTGGTGAGTAAAAATCACATTGGTATTTAGTATAACTGATGAAGATTTACTAACTTAAACACGTTTCTGGTGAGTAAAAATCACATTGGTATTTAGTATAACTGATGAAGATTTACTAACTTAAACACGTTTCTGGTGAGTAAAAATCACATTGGTATTTAGTATAACTGATGAAGATTTACTATCTTAAACACGTTTCTGGTAAGTAAAAATCACATTGGTATTTAGTATAACTGATGAAGATTTACTAACTTAAACACGTTTCTGGTGAGTAAAAATCACATTGGTATTTAGTATAACTGATGAAGATTTACTATCTTAATCACGTTTCTGGTAAGTAAAAATCACATTGGTATTTAGTATAAGTGATCAAGATTTACTATCTTAAACACGTTTCTGGTGAGTAAAAATCACATTGGTATTTAGTATAAGTGATCAAGATTTACTATCTTAAACACGTTTCTGGTGAGTAAAAATCGGTTTAAAATTTTCTCCAAGGCTTCGAGTAGGAACCCTTCCGTCGTATGACTATGAAATTACCTATGTTTTGGTTCTCAACGCAAAAAGTGATGTTGCTGTCCGTACAACTCATTTCAGAAATCGGAAAATTGAAGTTTTCAGAATCTCCACTTTGTCGGCAATTTTTGAGATTAAAATTCATATAGGGAGATATATCTCGAACTCTCATAACTAATGGTGTATGATATATGTCTGTGCGACCAACACTACGCTCACAGTGAAAGAAAATATAGTTTCAGATAGGGAGTTTTCTAATAAATCCTCTGTTAAGGAGCTGTTAAGATAAGGCGTAAAATCTGCCCTGAAAAGTCGAAATTTCAAAATGCAAAATTTAAGAATTGGTTTCGGTAGAAATGTCAAGTGACTTGGTCCACATATGAATCTGCTATCAGATGGGATAATTTATTCAAAATAAGACCGATATTTGGGTCAAAATAAGCGTTTTTTACACAGAAATCAATGGAAAATGGAAAAGTTTTATACAACACCGTTCCCCCCCCTCGCTTTACAATGCCACTTTTACCAAAGGTGTATGTCAATAAAACACATTTTCTGACCAAGTGGGGTTCTGAAGCGATTGGGGGGGGGGGACAATGTCCCAAAGGCGAAAAACGAAAAAGGGGGGGGGGTTGGATGACTATTTTTAAATGTGTCTCTAGAGCGATAAAATAGGTTTTCATTGATTTTTTTTCATTTTATATCATGGAACAATATATTCAGAGTGTGTTCTGATCAAATATTTAGAAAGAAATAAACGAGAAAGTTGTCAATTTCTACACTGTGTGTATTTCGCGCCAGAAACCTACATAAATGGCCGAGAAGAACGAAATAAAACCGTTTTTCAGTTTCCGGATTGCAGAGTTTGCCGATTATATTGATATAATAACCTCAAAAATAATTTCTCTTATCCAATTTAGACTCGAAAAGGTAACAGAAGTATAATAAACATAAAAAATGTGTAAAATAATGCATTTTTTGTGCAATTTCGTTCGATATCCGACGTTTTCCGTCGTCTGTATCCCTACCTCTTCAACTCGTAATCATAACATCTTTCACCAAATTTATTTACATAAAATACCTACTAGGAATCTTTTAATACTTTATATTTCTATCCTGATTAGTTTTTATCTAAAGTGAAATAATCGAGTGCTTTCAGGGCTAAATCCGGCCCTTACTTTTAGCGCGACGTCGCCGATGTTTAACACTGAGTCTATGGAGAACACCGACGACGTCACGCTGTTCAAAACTAACATTGAAATCTCACCATCTAAAACTATTTTCTTTCGCTGTGAGCGTAGTATTGGTCGAACAGACATATATCATACACCGTTAGTCATGAGAGTTCGAGATCTATCACCCTATATAAATTTTAATCGGAAAATATGCCGACAAAGTAGAGAAAACTTCAATTTTCCGATTTCTGAAGTGAGCTGCGCGGACAGTAATGTTGAAGATGCAAGGACAAAATAAGAATTGCACTAAATATCAACAAAAGCTATGGGAACTTGCAAAAGTCCTATTTCATTCATATCTAGAAGGAAATTTGTGTACAATCTCTGAATTGATCCATTTAGTAAGAATGTATTGATTTTAATTGTGTTCCATTTTGATCACTTTAAAGACCCGTATCTTTAATGTAATGGAAACGACTTGTGCGTCTTCTAATTTGTGTATCATTAAAAATAGGAAGATGTACGAATGTTATAAGAATATTAATGCAATTGCAAACATCAAAATCAGGGCATGACATGGACAAAGTAAAGTTAAAAGTGTCGTTTATAAAAAAAAAAAAACATTGAATAAAATGGGACCGAGCACACTGCCCTGAGGCAATCCTTTACTGATGTTTTCGAAGCTACTAAATACCTCACCTATTTTGATTTGCTGTTTCCTGTTTGACAGATAGCTAGAAAAAACATGAGACAGATTTCTGTTTTGCCATCTTGTTTTTTTTTTTCTTTTTTTTTGTGCTTATGTGACATCCACCGTGGCCAGAAAACTGTTTTACTGACATACACCTTTAGTGAAAGTGGCACTCTGAACCAAGGAGGGGAGGGGGTTGTTTGGTTAGCAATGTTGTAGAAAAAAAAATCGTTTTCCATTTATATCTATGAGGAAAACGCTTCCATCTTTTAATAGGATTGTCAAAAGTCAGAATATAATCAAGGTATCTAGAAGTACCAATGAAACATTTCCAATCATCATATTTGATTTAAAGAAATAGTACTTATTCTCTCAAAATAAGTGGTTTTGCATTTAAGATACATATTTTACCCCAAAATGTTGTTTTTAATTAATCATTACATTAAATTTCACAATCATTTGACAAGATTGATTACTTTTCTATATGATAATAGCTTTAAATCTATAATTTTAGCTAAGATAATGAATTAATAGAATTTTCCCAGAAATCTTTTACTTCGACACAAAAAATAAACCAGGCATTTTGACCCAAAATAATGTAGAGAATTTTATGTTACAAATATATGTAATCCATGAATTAACCTTCGTAATTGAAAATACATTCCTGCTATCATTTCAAGAAATTCTATAGATTCAATAAATATTCTCCAGAAATCAACGATTTTTGAAAGAAAAATAAGTGTTTCCGCTAAAACACTTAATTTTGCATGAAATGTCAGTAAAACATTCATAACCTGAAAGAGTGTGAAAAGATACACAAGAAAACAGCTTTTAATCATGCTGTCATTATTGATAAGGGTTCTTTGAATTGATATTCAGAAATCGGAGATTTCTAATTGAAAATACAGTTTTCTGTATAAAACATCAGTTTCGAGGATTTTGCAAAAAAATAAGAATATAAAATAAATGTCATTTGTAAGAGTAAACATTAAAGATTTTTTAAAAAAATAATCATTGAACCATCACATGCAATATTGAGGAACTGAGGAGCAGGGATTAAGTAAAATGTCCTCAAAATTCCATTATCAATCGAAGCCGATTCCAGGAATGCCCACATTCTTTGATGTACCGACAGGTAAACCTGAATTATTTTGTGGGCATTCCGGAAATACATGAACTTACTAAAACAACACTTTGTGGCAATTAATTCTATTACCGTAAAACTTTTCTATGTCATAAATGAGAACGCAAAATGATACAGAAATGACACAGAAGTGTTTTTCACTATTTGATTGTAAGTTTCTGCATTTTTGTCGATAATATATACAAAACAAATGCAAGGTGATAACAAATACATATATAATTATGGTAAGCACTATAAGAATATGCGTGTTTTACATTACATAATAATTATGACAGGTTCAATGAGCACTATATTTATGATAGATGATATAACTATTTTAATCATGATTATCGATGATATATTAAAGTTCAACTCAAATATTATATTATAAGAACAAAGTACACTATGAGATTTAGCACACATATAGTTTTTTAACATCAAATGTCACATCATAGTCACAACATAGTTCATCAACACAGTTTTAACCAAGATGTATAAGGTGAGACGCTGCATCTGCGTAGGCAATGGCGGTGATTTCTCCGTTGTTAAGTCTGTGGATGTTTGGATGCGGGTGGTTGAAATGGTTGTTGAGTTTACTGTGCCAGCCCTCCAGGTTGTTGGTGGTGCGGGGTCCCTCAGTCTCGAAGTGGTTCCACAGGTGTCTGTTGCCCTCGACCCAGTACTCTGTTACGTACAGTCCTGCAACCCACTAGTTTGACAAAAAAGTGAATAGGATAGGATGTAGGATAGAAAGTGTGTAGAATCTTATCCTATCCTATCCAATCCTATCCTATCCACTTCTATCCTATCCTATCCCATCCTATCCTATCCTATCCACCCCAATTCAATCCTATCTACCGGTGGTGGTGGTCCATTGATCTGGTAGGTTGGTATCAGCCAGGGCTTTAGGTAGTGCGGGAATGGTTTTACTGCGCTGCGTGTAGAGGCTGTTTTTGGCCGAGTTGAAAGTTGGTAGGCTTTTGGCCAGTTGTCTGCTCTCGTCAGTCCAATCCCCTTGGCGGATACTAGTGATCTCTTGGCTATAGATCGTAGGAATTGGTGTGAGTTCGTCACGGCATCGTCTCTTTATTGTCTGCATCAGATCGTGAACTTAGATCTGCATTCGGTCGGCTGGATGGTTGTGGCTGTTGATGGTGCTCTCTAACAGGTCGTTTAAGGTCGTGACCCTTGCAGGACAGCGGCTGGTGGAGCAGATCCAGTATACTCTGTCATCTCTGCGGCTATTGACTCTGTATTTGTAGTTGTTAAATAACAAGCTGCGGTTTCCCAGACGATTGGTGGTGAACTGGAGGTTAACTTGAGCATTTGCCATGGTTGAAACGAATGATGAAAATCAAACTTTTTTTGCCTATTTATTCATGATCTGATAGCTTGGACATTGCTCTTGCAAAAATTATTTCACTTTAAAGAAATTATTATTCACTTTGAAGGAGTACAATAATTGCATAATCATAAGCATAATTATTAGATGTAACTACTGCTAATGGTTCATCAGTAAAGTGTTAGCTTGGACAATGTTCTCGCAAGCATCGTTTCATTTTGAAGAGATATTTTAATTTTACGTGGTTATTAATCGTATTAATTATGTAATTATGTTATAATTCAGAAAATCAGAAACCGAAGGCATACAAAATCGGGATAAAACAGGAACCAAAGCAAACAAACAAACACCTCTACCATATGAAACGAAACGAACTCCCGATATGGGAATGGAAACAAAATTTATGGAAAGCATTTCTTGCTTTACATATTTAGTGTCCATTCCCTACTGCCAATACAAACCGATAAAGCGCAAAAGCTGAAAAACAATCCTTAAAGAATTGTTCAGAACTGTCCCATAAATCTTAGAAAAATAACAAGAAACGACACTTCTAGGTGGACTACATGCATTGTCAATATTGAAATATGTTGTTATAAAATAAAATTTCAGTGCACCATATGCGCAGTTCAACAAGTTTTGTCTTATAAGTGATACATGTAATATAACGCTGTTTTGGGAATATATATCCGACTTCCTTAAGCACCATGCGGTAATTTGATGGAATTTTAAACTCAGGTCTTTTTTCTAGAGGACAATGGAGCTGCCTTTGTACATGTATATGTATATATATAAGTAACAAAATACATTCTCAAGAAGCACAAAATGATTAAAGTATTTTAGAATCTGACGTAACTTTATTGTACATTGTAGTTATGAATAGCTTTCTTATACTCATAACAAATCGGAGGAGGATTCTCAAAATGACACTTTTACACGGTGATACTGATGTTAAGGTATCCGTTGTACAATAAATTCATTTTACATAGCATTTTAATCATCTCCATTGTAAAGTATGGTAAATTTTATGCCTGGTAAGGTACTATAAACTATATATTTTCTGAAAGGTAATGATGGTCTGAGCACAGATATAAGACTCCTAAGTCTTAAAAATCAAAGGGGAAAACTCTTGTACAACTTCATTATTTTGCATATGTTATATAGAGAAAATAGACAATTCAAATGCTTCATCAGTTATTCCCCTTTGTTTTTCTGGCACCAAAATTATTATTTCTGAGCAGTGGGCATTATAACCTTGCAGAAAAACATATAGTTCATAGTAACTTACCAGGCATGGGAAAATGCCCTATTGTACATCGGATACCTTAAGAAGATAAGTTAACAATTTGGAATTTTAATGAATCGTCTTTTTGGGGAGGTGTTTTTTTTTATAACATGATAAATGAAGATTTGATATCCGAAACAAGTGTATTGTGCATGCAAATTGGTTTGAAATTTTCATCAAGGAGTAGAGTTGGAACACTTCAGTGACAAATATGGATAATGACCATATCACAATACATAGTACAAATCGATAATTCAGAAAATCATAAACCGCATACAAAACAGGATAAAACAAGAACCGAAACTTACAAAGAAAAAACTCCACCACATGAAAAGAAGCGAACTCCCAAAATGGGAGTGAGACCAGGTGCCCAGGAAGAGTCAGTATCTCCTACTTGCATGCAACACCCGTCACTTCAATTCGGTAGAGTTGTCACATCCGGTTACTTCCATTTCGGAAAACACGAGTATATTCGGTGGTTGGATGGTTCAAATGGTCTAAGACAATAACTTCCACCATTCTGGAGAGTGGAACATTATAATGTATGACGAGTTCCCCATATCGACCGTAGAACTTCCTCAGTGACGAGGTTAGTCGGTAACAAACGTAACCCTGACCGAGAAGCTTATTTGAAAGACGCCTAGCTCTCAGAACAAAATCTGTATATCTGGTACTTGCTCTGGCATAGCGTATCAACTGAGATATGAACACGCCATAAGCAGGCGATGAAGGGGTGTTGCTACTCAGAAAAGGAAAGTTAATAATGCTGAAATTGAAGTCGTCACGTTTGTCATAGAGTGAGGTGTTCATGTGACCATCAGTGTCGTAGGACAACATTATGTCCAAATAGGATGCTGAATTATTTGTCTCTGTAGTTTCTTTGACTTCAAGCTCCGAAGGATAGATACTGCTGAGGTAATCACCAAATTTTGGATTATTGATGGACAACATATCGTCTATATATCTGTAAGTGAAGTTAAAGTCAGAAGCTGAGTATCTTTTCCCTTCAGAAACCAAAGATTGAATGAATTCAGCTTCGTACGAGTGAAAGAAAATGTCGGCAAGGAGTGGTGCAAAATTGGTCCCCATTGGAATTCCGACAATTTGTCGGAAGACCTTTCCTCCAAACACCGTAAAAATGTTGTCGATCAGAAAGTTTAACATCTGAATAATATCTGTTTCAGTGTACTTATTTTTAGAATCGGACTTTTATTTATCTGTTTCAGTGTACTTATTTTTAGAATCGGATTTTTCGACGTCAGCACAAAATTTCTAATTTCTTAGTGCATTTTAAAGTTCTTTATTCATCCCTTGCTCAGTTCAAGCAAATTAATGGATTAGATGTGTTGA
This sequence comes from Pinctada imbricata, assembly GCA_033119305.1. Lineage (NCBI taxonomy): Eukaryota > Metazoa > Mollusca > Bivalvia > Pterioida > Pteriidae > Pinctada > Pinctada imbricata. The sequence goes on from VSWD01000006.1 coordinate 46,311,856, forward strand.
TGAATGATTAGTCATTTGGGGAGAATTTTTATAATTATTTTCCAAATTTCATCAAAATGTCGCAATTTTCCCAAATGGGACAGTCACAGGCACCTTCCCCAAAATAAAAAAAAAAAACAAAAAAAAAAAAAAAACAAAAAAAACTGCTGATTGATTTGTTGCTATGAAAATAATGAAATAAATAAATCTTTTTTCCCCATTCAGCAGGTATATTCTCAAATAAAAAGTTTTCAAAGCATTTATAGGCAATTTAACCTAGTACATACATATACGTAACATGTAAGAACATGAAAGCAAACACAAAAAATGTTCAAAATTCAAATGCTGTGATTTCTCCAGTGTCTGTAGTAGAAGGACGAGGTAGATGTTCAATCTGATACCCAGAAATAAGGAATTTATTGTCCAACCATCATGTATACAGAAAATGCTGTCAGTCTGAAAATGAAAGATGTAATAAAATAATATCTTCATTTTAATAAGCTCTATTGCATTCATCTAACAGATCATGTAGCAATAGTTAGCGCTAGAAGAAACGCAAAGTATTTCTGTATACTACGCGTTAGTGCGGTGAGTTAGTTTGGTAGGAATAATAGTGTATTTTTGTCATACAAAATGATAATAGACACCCCATGTTCATGTAGACTGGTCGATACACTTAACATACCCTAGGCATGGGTAAGTTTGTCTGAATAAGTTGGCATTACTTATTACTTTACTTTGTTTACTTTTTCTACTTTCAGATCTGTTAATATCCAACATGGCGACATGACGTCACATAGCCTTCGCCTCACAAGTCAACTTCATCTATAGTACAGTTCGATCTTTAAAGCAAAATCAATTCGCTCTTCAGTCATAACATTGTCGTGTTTTGATGAAATAAACAGATATAATATTATTTTGTTGCAATTGATTTAAGACAATGAGTATTATTTGTTAAATAACAATAAAAACAATTATAAAAAAAACATAGTGTGTTTCATTCATTTTCAATAAAAATAACCTCTTTTCAGAGGGTCAAAATAGAAAGGGGGCATATCAAAATAAAAACAAAAAAATTGTAAACATGGCCGAATCATGTACAGCATGTGGTTTGACTTTTGTAAAGAGGAACAAAGGCTATAGAAGAAGGAGAATAGATTCATTTTTGAGTAACTCTGACAGAACCTTTTCAATGGTCCTTAAAGAAGAATAGAACATTGTACCCAATGAAGAATTCATATGTGAACAGTGTTAAAAATATTGTGTTCGATTGAAAAATCAGAAAAGCATGTGCAAAAACTTGATGAGGAGTTCATGGTCAGAGCTGGGATGAGAAAAAAAAAAACAAAGTCAACAAAAAAGGTAGTACATGTACATCATAAACCACCTCCTCTCTAAAGGTCATCCTTTCTAAAAAAGAAAGCCATCACTTACTTCGGTCAAATACAAGACATGTTTCAACATCATGCTGAGAAGGAGCAACAGAGCTAAAAATGCTCTGAAATGTGTTGTTAGAGACGAAATAAGAAAAGAGACCAGAAAATTAAAAGCAAAAAATAACATACAATGTGAACTATCACTTAAAAACATTGCCAGTTTTAATTGGACAACATATAATCTGTGCTTGCTCACAGAAAGTCAGAAGAATTGACCATGCAAGTTCACTGTGTATGTTAATAAAAAAATCTGACATCATTGATAGCACTAAAAACATCTTTTCCAAAAACTAGATGAAAGTAAGCCAACGTAGAAATATTCTTTTAAAAATTATTTATGATAGAGTGTCTTTTGTGACCTTGACCTTTGGTTCAAAGTAATCACACAACCATAGGTTTAAATATTACTCAAATTTATGCACTTGGGATGAAAACATGGTATGGACAAGGTTTTACCAAAAGTGCCCAATGTAACCTTCACCTACGACCTTGGTCCAAGGTCAAGAAACATCCTTAGGTCATAGGGAACATTTCTGTGAAATATTAATGAAATCAATACACAGGGAAAGGAGTTATTAAAATTTATTAAAATTAAACCCGTACAAGTCTTTTATTTCTTTAAACTTCTTCTCAATGTCAACACGTCTCCATTTTGAAACTTTTTTTTATTTCAATATTTTATTCATTTTCTACATATTATATTTTCAGACAATTATTAATTTCAAAAAGAAAAAGAAGATTACAAATATAGTATTTTTCTATTTCAGTCTAGCAGAGGCAAAAATTTATTCATTTTTTTGTGAAAAACATCTAACAAACCATTGTTAATATATTTGTGTTTTAAAATTTTGATGTAGTACTTTATTTCATTTTTTGCAGCTTCTAAATTTGGATTATTTCCCTTATTCCGCTTTGAAAAAAATATGAGTTTTGCAAATAGTTAATATTGTATTCAACTCCTTATTTTCACACATAAACAAAACATAAAATAAACTAAAGTCATAATTTGTATCAAGTTTATGATTAAACCATGATGAAATATTTGACCACAGTTCTGAAACATAATTACATTCCCAAAATAAATGTTTTATAGTTTCAATGTTTTCTTTACAAAAAGAACATAAATTATTATTAGTTATTTTCACTTTAAACAATAAATCTTTTGTTCATAGGATTTTATGTAGGATTCCATTGTAGGATCCCATTTTGAAACTTAACACGTCTAGTGATAAGCTTTCCTTGCATAAAAACTCCGTGCAACAGAAAGTATATCTTGGATACGCCCCCTCGTTAAACAACATCTTTATTATTCAGGTTTTCTCTGTAAAATTATGTGAAAGTATATCAGTGAACACTTGATTTTGGTAGCTGATGCCTTGATATATAATTAAAAGTATAACATAACAAGAAAATATGCATGCTTCTTAATATCTCTTTTAAATAACAGAATCGCCAACATTTGTGTACAAAATGAAATCGAAGTATACTGTAGATCGAGTTGGCTTTTGAGTTCAAGGTTATGAGACGTCAGTTCGCCATGTTGGATATTGACAGATCTGAAAGTAGAGAAAGTAAACAAACATAAATCATTATTTATGCTGACTTATATAGACAAATTTACCCATGCCTAGTTTAAGCTTAGTGTATCAGTAAGCGGACTTGAAAAGATGGGGTGTGTGGTATCATTCATATAACAAAATATTGTGCGCGATTCAAATTGTGCGCACGTATTCCAGTGGACCCTATGAAATTTTTCCATAGCTACATATAAATTTACAAATATTAAAAATATGTAGCTATGGAAACCTTAGCTAAGCAATAGTATATCATAATGAAGTACATGTATATAAATTTACATGACATGTAAAACTAACATACAAGTATAATAGCAGGACTCTCGATCGGCCATTCCCAAATTATGCAAAATAGTATAATTTTCCCCAATTTATTGACCAATTTTTCCCAATTTGATACATACTGGTACATGTACCTCATAGAAAATTCTAAAAAAGAAATAGTTTAAAATGCTAAATTTAAAATGAAAAGACATCCAAATCTATCAAATTTTCCACAATTTTGGAGAAAATGTCGCCAATTTTCGCAATGCGAAATGCCTCGATCCAGTCCCAAAAATGGGTGTGATTGTGACACGTGTGAGAGCCCTTCTTGAGTTCAAGGCTTAGGACTAAGAAAAATTAAAACCATGTTCTTGTGAAACATGAATGTCCTTGCCGTCGGTTGTAATGTAAAAAAGTAATTCATACTCCAAGGTCAAGGACTCAAGGTAAAAATACTGGTATTAATGGAAAGGCCCTACCACAAGGGATACAAATATAAAATATGATAGCCCTATCACATGCAATTCATGTTATGACCTAAAGCACGGTTAGAGTTATAAAAAAAAATATCGATCTCCAAGGTCAAGGTCAAAAGTTTGGTATTAATGGGAAGACCTTATCACAAGGAATACACACAAGAAATATGAAAGTCCTATCACTTAGCATTACTTAAGAAAAATAATAGCCAAGTAGGCAAGTTCAAGGTCACAAAGACAACAATTTTGGTATCCGTGGAAATTGTCACAAGGACTACACATGTCTATACATCAATCACCATTCAAAAGTTGTGGCCATCGTTTAAATTTTTAAAAAGTAGGTCATTCTCCAAGGTCAAGGTCACAAGGACAAAAATTTTGATATGAATGAGGTCTTGTTTCAAAGAATACAATTTTGTACACATGAAATATACAAGCCTTATACACTCTCTATGAAAACGTTTTTGACCACTAGCCAGTCGGGCTAGTTGAGTGCCAAAATCTACTAGCCACCCAAAATTTTCACTAGCCATTGAAGAAAAATCAAAGCGCTATAAAGACCTAGTCTCCTCAACTAGGTCCGTTGAGTAGGCAAAAATTCACACATATATAGAGTATACATAAAATTCGAACGAAGTTGAACCACCACCCTATCATTTCTCTGGCGGATGTCGGCTATGTCATTATCAATAGACTCAATTTTACAATTAATGCATGATATCGTTTGTATAAATATTATTTTACACACGCTTTTTGACTGCAGAAAATGGACTGAGAAAGAAAAATATAATAACTTATTTGAATAATACACGCTAAAAGGCCGGCCGTTGCTTGCGGCGCTTGGTAAATAGTTATAAATTTTCGCAAGAATTTCTTCATTTCAGTGTCGAGATTTTTTAAATTGTTAGATATTTAATTGAACTTGTTGTACTCGCATATCAGTCGGTTCCGTAGAATAACCCGTCACGCCGCGCAGAAAACAATGCACTGAGGTTACGGAATATTTATCTTGTATCTTAGTACAATAATTAATAAAAAGATTTTACAGGAAAACGTTATAATATTACATTTTAAACATGTTCAATAAAATAAACATTTCATATTTACCAGCGATAAAAGTTGAGACATAACGGTACTTTTTACGTAAGTAGGCAGTCATTTTACCCTATGTATAAGCCGTCGGCCTTTAATGAGAACACTGCATTTCATTAAAAGTCACTAGCCAGTCGGGCTTATTGGTAGCCCGAGGGAAATATTTGGTAGCCAAGGCGGTCGGGCTAGTGAGTTTTTACGAAGACAGCAGGATATACATGTAACTTACAATTAAAAGTTTTAGCCATTAAGTTTTTGCTTTATCACAAGGAATACACGTGTGAAATATGAAATAAATACAATGTTAATTGTACTTGTACCGTGTTATTATATTTAAGAAATTATTATAACATGTACAATAGTAACACACTGAGATTTTGTGTTATAATGTACAGGAATTCATCATCACGATTCTCGGAGAATTTGCACTTGTCCAACCAGAATTATACACCCATGAACACCAAAAGTAAGACAGTCATTACTTATATTTACATTTATTCTAATTATTGGTCATTTTTATTTCCATGAAAATCGCACATTTCGCCTGTAACAGCGTCAAATGTAAAAGTCCGATTCTGACAATAAGTACACTGAAACAGATATTATTCAGATGTTAAATTTTCTGATCGACAACATTTTGTGGTGTTTTGAGGAAAGGTCTTCCAGCAAATTGTCGGAATTCCAATGGGGACCAATTGTGCCCCACTCCTTGCCGACATTTTCCTTTACTCGTACGAAGCTGAATTCATTCAGTCTTTGGTCTCTGAAGGGAAAAGATACTTGGCTTCTGACTTCAACTTCACTTACAGATACATTGACGATGTGTTGTCCATCAATAATTCAAAATTCGCGGATTACCTGAGCAGTATCTATCCTTCGGAGCTTGATGTCAAAGAAACTACAGAGACAAACAATTCAGCATCCTATTTGGACATAATGTTGTCCTACGACACTGATGGTCACTTGAACACCTCACTCTATGACAAACGTGACGACTTCAATTTTAGCATTACAAACTTTCCTTTTCCCTTCATCGCCTGCTTAAGGCGTGTTCATATCTCAGTTGATACTCTATGCCAGAGCAAGTACCAAATATACGGATTTTGTTCTGAGAGCTATGCGTCTTTCAGATAAGATTCTCAGTCAAGGATATGTTTGTGAACGACTAACATCGCCACTGAGGAAGTTCTACGGTCGATATGAGGAACTCGTCATACACTATGATGTCCCACTCTCCAGAATGGTGGATGATATTCTGTCATAGACCATTTGAACCATCCAACCAAAAATTGTACTCTACGTCTTCCGAAATGGAAGTAACCGGATGTGACAGTTCTACCGAATTGAAGCGGCGGGTGTTGCATGCAAGCAGGAGGTGCTTACTCTTCCCGGGCACCTGGTCTCACTCCCATATCGGGAGTTCGCTTCTTTTCATGTGGTGGAGGTTTTTGTTTATTTGCTTTGGTTCCTGTTTTTTTTTCCTGATTTTGTATGCCTTCGGTTTCTGATTTTCTGAATTATCGATTTTGTGCTGTATAGAGGGATATGGTCATTATCCATATTTGTCATTGCACAGGTAATTGCGTCTTTATGAGTAGATCACAAATCTACGTTCAAATTTAGGTCATGACTTATATTTTCCGCATGAGTGCACATGTTTGAAAGATTTGGGTATCAATATTGAGAGGTTTTAATAAAAAAAAAAATTTGAGGTTTTATTTCTCTATCATAAATGAGTTAAAGAAGATCCTGACGATAATCTCAACAGCACTCACAATAGAGCACGATGTTGAGCATCGACGGACCCCAAGCAAGCTAGAGGTGGGATCAGGTGCCCGGGAGGAGTAAGCATCCCCTGTTGGCTAGCCGCACCCGCCGTCGATGTTTAATGCACGATAAAGAACACAGTATATAAAATGCATGCACTGTCAGACGTTATGTCTATATAGAAAGTGCTATGGCGCGCGACCATGTCAGGGAAATATATTCAAGACACTTACTGTCAAACCCCTCGCGGGGAACTTTTTTACGAGCTCCACACGGCAAAGGGCATAAGTGTGACACAAATGAGTTAAAGAAGATCCTGACGATAATCTCAACAGCACTCACAATAGAGCACGATGTTGAGCATCGACGGACCCCTAGCAAGCTAGAGGTGGGAGCAGGTGCCCGGGAGGAGTAAGCATCCCCTGTTGGCTAGCCGCATCCGCCGTCGATGTTTAATGCACGATAAAGAACACAGTATATAAAATGCATGCACTGTCTGACGTAATGTCTATACAGAAAGTACCAGGAAGGCCAAACTTGCACAGATGATGCGTCTTTATGAGTAGATCACATATCTACGTTCAAATTTAGGTCATGACCTATACTTTTCGCTTGAGTGCACATGTTAGGAAGATTTGGGTACCAATGTTAAGAAGTTTTATTTATTTATTGAAATGCCAGGGAGGCCAAACTTGCACAGATGATGCGTCTTTATGAGTAGTTCATAAATCTATGTTCAAATGTAGGTCATGACCTACATATTCTGCTTGAGTGCACATGTCAGGAAGATTTTGGTATCAATGTTAAGGAGTATTATATCTTTATTACAAGTGCTAGGAGGGCCAAACTTGCACAGATGATGTGCCTCTATGAGTAGATTACAAATCTACGTTCAAATTTAGGTCATAACCTATATTTTCCGCGTGGGTGCATGTTAGGGAAATTGTGGTATCTATAGAGTACACTCATTCATGCAGAGTTGGTTCAATAAATGAAATACTCTACTCCCCTTATCTATTTTGTTTTTGTGTGGTAGCATTCTTTTGTTCTCATTAGGACATATTTTCGTATTCAAAGCTGTAATTTTTTACTACTTTCTGCCATGATATGAGCTTTGTAATCGTTGATTACACTAAGTTTTAAGTACTGTGAATCTATACTTTAATAGTTAAGGTTTCTTGAAGAATCTATTTGTGGGTGAAATGTTTTGAAAATTTGTAGAATTCAAGAAAAAAAAGATATTCTCTCGAATGTGTAACGAATTTTTGATTTTTTATCGCATAGTTGATCAAATGTGTAATGGGAGGTGGTTACATGTATATGAACATACAGTCCCGACCAGTGGAAAGTTTAATATTCGCTTTCAATTCGTAAACGAATAGAAAGCTTTTTGAAAACTTAACTTTCAAAATATTGTCAGCGATTGCTTTCAAAATTTTGAATACTCGAGAGATGACGAAATTTCGTCAGCGATTTCTCGTTAACTAATTTTCGTCAGCGATTCCCTAGCTTTCAATATTTTCGTCAGCTATCAAAAAAAATTGAAAAATATAGTAAACGAAATTTTGTCAGCGATTAGCTTTCAAAAAAATTGAAAGCTATAGTTAACGAAATTTCGTCAGCTATAGCTTTCAAAATTTTTGAAAGCTAATCGCTGACGAAAATTTCGTTAACTATAGCTTTCAACATTTTTGAAAATTGCTGACGAAAATTTCCTTAACTAGCTTTCAAATTTTTGAAAGTTTTTCTCGTAAGCTATTTTGTGTCAAGAAAACCATGATGGCCGAAATCAAAGCAATCATCTTCATAATTTGCTTGATAAATTGTATAAATAATGATGTTTATTCAGATTAAATTATGAAAATATATATTCTTGGATTAAATGAAAGATTTTTTATAAGTTTATTTAAAGATTCCGTGATTCCAAGATCGGACTAGATTTTATTTACACAATTCTTGATATATCCAGTGAAACCCTGGCTTCTCAGTGACTGTCGGAAGCTTTGAAAGATATTTCACAATCGGTGAATTTTTAAAGTGCCACGCCAATAATGAGACGCCTTCTTTCATCCTCCAAATTGTGCAGAGGAATTCGCCCGAGGCGTGCCGGAGCAATGGCAAAAAATATATGGCGACCGAGCGTTCTCTCTGTAATGTAAATGTAAAAATCTAACTTCAAAAAATTAAAGAAGGCGCTACTGATATTATTTTTGGTGGCTCCGCTGAAAGCATCACTGATGAAAATTTAATATTCGAAACACGTGTCTGGTGCATCGAAATTGGTTTGGAATTTTCTTCAAGAAGGTATAGAGTTGGAACCCTTCGACATTATTCAAAAAAGCTTTCAAAATATTCGTCAGCGATAGCTTTTAAATTTCGTCAGCGATAATGATCATTGCTTTCAAAATTTTCGTCAGCGATAGCTTTCAAAATTTTTGTCAGCGATAGCTTTCAAAATTTCGTCAGCAATTGCTTTCAAAATTTTCGTCAGCGATTGCTTTCAAATAGTTTGAACGTTCCGAGATGACGAAAATTTGAAAGCTCATAGCTTTCAAAATTTTCGTTAACAAAGATAAGTTAACGAAATTTTCGTCAGCTATTTTTCGAAAGCTTTTTATGGCTTTCAAAATTTCGTCACCTCAGTAGCTTTTAAAGAAAGCTGACGAATAGTTAACGAAACTTTTGCATTTAGCTTTCAAAATTTTGTCATCTCGGAGTTAAACTTTCGACTGGTCGGGGCTGTACACGTAAACAAATGGCAAAGTATTAGCGCAGTAACTTGAATACGTGTCAACAGATTTTCAAAATATTCATACAATGTGATCAGACTGTGGAGAGGAAGCCGCCTTTCGATTTGTACGTTACCTACTTCTATGTCTAGACATCGTCTTGATTTTTTGAGTCTGTCTTCTCTGAACTGAATTAATTTTTGGTGTAACCGTCATGCTGGCTGACATATTGCATAATTTAAGTTACCTGGATATCTGAAAGTGATGATGTTAAAGTCATCAATTATATGATATTGATGCAAATCTGAAGGCATCTTTTGGATTTTTGGACACTGTTCTATATGGAGCAAAAGAGAAGAATACGTGAAGAACCCCTGAACATATATATTTCATTGAATCATGTGAAGTAAATTCTTGTTCAATGTCTAACGAGAAGTGTTTTGTTCATTGTGATAAAGACTGCAGATTAATTGTCGTTTGAAAACTCTTTGTACAGAGATTGTGTAACAGAGAAATTGATTGGTGCTTTTGTTGGTGATATTGTGCCTCTAACACGTAGTTGTGCGACAAAATATGTCTTTTTGTGCTAATAATTTGTGAAATATACGTTCTCAAGTTATTATAAGGAGCTATTACGATAAGACGTAAATCTGTCCTGAAAAGTCGAAATTTCAAAATGGTTATTTTGAAGAAATTTTTCAGAGGAAATATCAACTAACTTAATGCATATCTGAATCTAATGTCTGGTTGAATAAATTACCAATAACAATTCCGATATTTGGGTTCTAATGTGAGTTTTTTTCTATAGAAATCAATGGAGAACGGAAAGTTTTCTACAACATTGTTCCACCCCGAGTTACAAAATGCCACTTTTACCTAAAGTGTATATTATTAATACCATTTTCTGACCAAATGTGGTTCTGTAACTTGGGGTGGAACAATGTCCACAGACGAAAAACGAATAAAATTGGGGGATGGGCTATTTTTAAGAATCTGACTTAAAAGCGGTAAGATAGATAAAAATTGCCCATTTCTTCTTGTTATACAATGGAACAATCTATTCTGAGTGGATTCAACATAAACGAATGAAATAAACAATATAAAGATGTCTATTTCTACACAGTGTGTATTTCGCACCTGAAAGCTTACAACGTGGCTGTCAAGTACAAAACATGATGGTTTTCAGTTTCAGGATTGCGTACATGTATTTTACCGATTACATTGACGTTCTTGTTTCGAAGTTATTTTTTCATTTTCATTTTTCAAATAAGAGGAAATTAAAACATAAAACACTTTAAATGTATATTTTCGTTCGCTATTTGACGTTTTCAGACATTATTACCGTCTACCTATTCAAGCCGTAACTATCAAATCTATCTAATATAATTTATCTTTCTTTTATCCTGAACAACCTTTCCTTTAAAGGAAGGAAAGCGCAAGAGAAACAGTCGAATGATTTCAGGGCTACATCAAGCCCTTATGCTTACAGCTCCTTACCAAATGTGTTTGTTTTTCTGATTCTAAGTATTTTGATGGGTCGATCGCATTTATTGTGACTTCCGTTATGAGATGATAAAATGTCAAAATTGATCGGAACTACATTCACACAGTTAACGCAAAAGAAAACATGAATTGCCAAACACATTAAATACACAATACAAAATAGTCTCAAATAATACAATAAAACTTGAGAAATTCCGTGTGTCGACTCATAAACATCACAGCACAGTGATGTGAATGTTTGCAGTGATTTCATCGGTTGCTACGCGTATAATTTGAAAACTACAACAAGTGAACATGAACAGCAAACGTTTAAGGGGTTTCCCGTGTATCTAGGGAAATTATGTTCTACTTCCAACAGTCATGTCTGCTGCCTTCGATAAAAAACGCGTCACAAAATACGTCATAACTGTACAATAGTAAGTGCAAATAGGTAAAATATGCTGAGGTTCTGAAGGGGGAAATACTTTTTCCAGAATAAATGTCGGCTTGCTGTTTCCCTCTCCAACTTTTTTGTTGTTAGGGAACTAGTTCGTAGTACTAGTTAAATATTTCCATACGTCACGTACTCAAACGTGTATTTTCCTTAGAATTTGTACGAATTCGGAATAAATTCATCTGTTTAGTAATTAAAAGTATTGAATGTTTATTTTTGCCATTTCATTGGATGATGAAACGTCAGTTGTGTAGTCTTTTGTGTTTGATGTTTACATGTCGTATGTCTCTTTTCCGTCTCATGCTGTACTCGTCTTTTGTGTTTTTGCATCGGGTGTTTTGGTGTTTTACTGTTGATGCTGCAAAGGGGTCTTGTTGGAGATCTCCTCCCTTCTTTTTGTAGTATCAAACATTTTGTGTAAAACATTACGCGATTTTACACAATTTGTGATACAACAACTGACATTTCATCATCCGATAAAATGGCAAAAATAAACAATCAATTCTTAAAACAAATCAAAATACCCTTAATCAAATGAAAAAAAATCGAAGATGGTGGAAAGGGCGGTATATCACATCGGATAATTTTTTTACGTCGCTGGAAATCAATCTAATCAAAGGAGATATGGAAATACAAAAAGAAAAAGGATTCGTATTTCTGATCACGAAGAAACTCCTCTAGTAATTTAAGATTGGGCCGATTTTGCCCTTACCGCACCTTATCCTTCATCAATATACATATTCATTGTGTAAGATATTTTATGCAAAGTCATATTCTTGCTGTGCTCAGTGAAATGATGTTTACCAACACTTCATAATAAAGTTTACCAAACCGAAACAAAACATTTAAAATGGTCTGGTAGAGATAGGGTTAAATGCATTTACTCCTATAAGTTTTTCTTTGAAGCTTCTTGTGTAAAACATAAAATATGGTGATAACGATCAGCGACGTCACGATCTATTGCAGTTACTCAACTTAGGAGCAAAGGATATAAAAAGTATGTGAATGGCATTAAGAAATACAAATTAATGAAAGTAGATGAACAGGTGCAATGTACCATACTGTATAGTATACGTATAAAAATATATAAATTAATCCATCAGACATTCGAAATTTTGTTTCTTGGGCCCATGCGTCGTGCCGTCTGTGTTTGTGTGGTCATCTTGCAGCGAGGAGGTTATTTTACACCGCAATTGTGCGGTTTATCGAGACCTTTGGGTGATCGGAAGGATGGGAGGGTTGTGCACACATGGTCCGGATGGTAAATTCGTCTGCTACTGGTAGATGGCCGTCCTGGGTCGCCGGCAATCGCCCATAAGTCTCGTTGGTTTGTGTGTTGTCATTTTTATTTGGTGTTTCTGTGGTGTGATTTGGTGTTCCTTGTCTCTTTTGAGTCTCTTTCTGTGAGTGTCTGCTTTTTGTTTTAGCATTGGGTGTTTTAGGGTGGATGCTGTAGCCGAATGTTGTTGGAAATCCCCTCCTTCCTTGAGAAATGAGATTATCTTGATGGTAGATTTCAGGTCATGTTGAGCTTTTTTTATATGCGGAAAAATGAAAAATGATTTTATTTACTGCATCAATAAAAAAGGCATTTCAGACACTTGGACTTGAGATAAAATTGATCGAGGAGGGTATCTGAGACTATGTACAACTTAACTGAAGTACACATATTCACATTAGAATTATTAAACTCCCTTTTTAGTGATGGTTCCATCAGGAAAAAACAAGAGATTGTTATCCAAAAATCCAACTCATACGAAAAATTGTAAATGAATGTAATAATAGGAACGTTATCACTGTAGTACCTGCAACATGAATATCTTCGCTTTGAATATTCAAATATTTTAAATTATTTCTTCCGTACAGTTCATTGATTAAGTATTATGTTAAACATCTTTAAATTCAATAGCATCATTTAAGATCAGATAAATTTGCAACATGGACCAGACATGCACGTTTCGGGTACTTAACCCTCGTCAGTGCAGTATTTACCTAGTTATCTGGTGAGCTGGTACGGGATGATACCGGTTTTCGGTAAATTCCTGTTACGGAATGATACCGGTCTTTTGGTTAATTTTTGTACATAATACTTTTTACACTCTTTGGCAATATCATATTCTTTAGATTAATGATCACTGACGAGGGTTAACTATCCGAAACGTGCATGTCATGTCTGGTCCATGCTGAAAATTTATCTGATCTTAAATGATGCTATTGAATTTAAAGACGTTTACCATTTGAACCACTTGGTGAGTCTCACTGCTGGTGGACCAGGAGTCCCCGAGGGCACATGTAGCCAAGTTCGATCAACTTCGGTTAATTTACACCGCAATTGTGCGTTCTTCGAGACCTTTGGGTGATCGGAAGAATGGGAGGGTTGTGCACACGTAGTCCGGAAGGTCAATTCCTCTGCCACTGGCAGTTTGCCATCCTAGGTCGGCGCCAATTGCCCATTGGTCTCGTTGGTATGTGTGTGGTCATTTGTATTTGGTGTTTCTGTGGTGTGATTTGGTGTTACTTGTCTCTTTTGAGTCTCTCTCTGTGAGTGTCTGCTCTGTGTTTTAGCATTAGGTATTTTAGGGTGGATGCTGTAGGCGAGTGCTGTTGGAAATCCCCTTCTTCCTTTGGAAATGAGATTATCTTGATGGTAGATTTCAGGTCATGTTGAACTATTTTTATATGCGGAAAAATGAAAAATGACTTTATTTACTGCATCAATAAAAAAGGCATTTTCCATCAGAAAGTTCAGACACTCGGACTTGAGATAAACTTGTTGGAGGAGGGTATTTGAGACTATGTACAACTTAACTAAAGTGCAAATGTTCAAATTACAATTATTAAACTCCTTTTTAGTGTTGGTTCTATCAGGAAAAAACAGGAGAATATCTTCGCATTGAATATTCAAATATTTTACATATCTTCTGTTCATTTCAGTGATAGAGTATTATATTAAACGTCTTCAAATTCAATAGCATCATTAAAGATCAGATAAATTTGCAGCATGGACAGACATGCACGTTTCGGGTACTTTACCTCGTCAGTGCGTTATTATTAGTTACCTAGTTATCTGGTGACCTGGCACGGGATGATACCGGTTTTTCGGTAAATCCCTGATACGGGATGATACCGGTCTTCCTGTAAATTTTTGTACATAATACTTTTCACACTCTTTGGTAGTATTACATTCTTTAGATTAAGAATCATTGACGAGGATAAAGTACGCGAAACGTGCACGTCTAGTCTATGCTGAAAATTTATCTGTTCTCAAATGATCCTATTGAATTTGAAGACGTTTACCATTTGAACCACTTGGTGAGTGTCACTGCTGGTGGACCAGGAATCCCCGAGGGCACATGTAGCCAAGTTCGATCAACTTCGGTTGATCGTCTGTCTCTTCAACGCATTCGAAAATTTCTATTATCAAAATTTCTTGAAATTTCTAAAAAGTGGGTCCTGTAGCATCACATCCCACCCATCCTGCTACATCTTTCGGTAAATTTTTATAAATAATACTTTTCACACTCTTTGGCAATATTACATTCTTTAGATTAAGGACCACTGACGAGGGTTAAGTACCCGAAACGTGCATGTCTGGTCCATGCTGAAAATTTTTCTGCTCTCAAATGATGCTATTGAATTTGAAGACGTTTAACATGTGAACCACTTGGCGAGTGGCTCTGCTGGTGAACCAGGAGTCCCTGAAGGCACATGTAGCCAAGTTTTATCAACTTCGGTTGATCGTCTGTCTCTTGAACGCATTCGAAAATTTCTGTTGTCAAAATTTCTTGAAATTTCTAAAAAAGTGGGTCCTGTAGCATCATATCACCTATCCTGCTACATCTTTCGGTAAATTTTTGTACATAATACTTTTCACACTCTTTGGCACTATTACATTCTTTAGATTAAGGATCACTGACGAGGGTTAAGTACCCGAAACGTGCATGTCTGGTCCATACTGAAAATTTTTCTGCTGTTAAATGATGCTATTGAATTTGAAGACGTTTAACATTTGAACGACTTGGTGAGTGTGTCTGCTGGTGGACCAGGAGTCCCCGAGGGCACATGTAGCCAAGTTTGATCAACTTCGGTTGATCGTTAGTCTTTTAAACGCATTCGAAAATTTCTGTTGTCAAAATTTCTTGAAATTTCTAAAAAGTGGGTCCTGTAGCATCATATCCCACCTATCCTGCTACATCTTTCGGTAAATTTTTGTACATAATACTTTTCACACTCTTTGGCAATATTACATTCTTTAGATTAAGGATCACTGACGAGGGTTAAGTACCCGAAACGTGCATGTCTGGTCTATACTGAAAATTTTTCTGCTGTTAAATGATGCTATTGAATTTGAAGACGTTTAACATTTGAACGACTTGGCGAGTGTGTCTGCTGGTGGACCAGGAGTCCCCGAGGGCACATGTAGCCAAGTTTGATCAACTTCGGTTGATCGTTTGTCTCTTCAACGCATTCGAAAATTTCTGTTATCAAAATTTCTTGAAATTTCTAAAAAGTGGATCCTGTAGCATCATATCCCACCTATCCTGCTACATCTTTCGGTAAATTTTTGTACATAATACTTTTCACACTCTTTGGCAATATTACATTCTTTAGATTAAGGATCACTGACGAGGGTTAAGTACCCGAAACGTGCATGTCTGGTCCATACTGAAAATTTTTCTGCTGTTAAATGATGCTATTGAATTTGAAGACGTTTAACATTTGAACGACTTGGTGAGTGTGTCTGCTGGTGGACCAGGAGTCCCCGAGGGCACATGTAGCCAAGTTCGATCAACTTCGGTTTATCGTCTGTCTCTTCAACGCATTCGAAAATTTCTGTTATCAAAATTTCTTGAAATTTCTAAAAAGTGGGTCCTGTAGCATCATATCCCACCTATCCTGCTACATCTTTCGGTAAATTTTTGTACATAATACTTTTCACACTCTTTGGCAATATTACATTCTTTAGATTAAGGATAACTGACGAGGTTTTAGTACCCGAAACGTGCATGTCTGGTCCATGCTGAAAATTTATCTGCTCTTAAATGATGCTATTGAATTTGAAGAATGTTTAACATTATACCGTACGAGGCGAATTTACCCCACCGATTACCTATTTTGATAATTTTCATGAAGTGGTTGTCTGTTTACGCTTCGACGTCAATATGACGGGAAACATTGTGACGTCACAAGGGATCTGGTATAAAAGGCAAGGTACCCGGTATAAGACATACAACGCCTTCACGTGACCGTTATTAGCCAATCGCTATCCGGAATTTCCAGACAAACTTGTCACGGGTTGGGTAAAACATCTTATCTAATAAGAAGATAAATGTAGCTGTGCGTATGAATAGAAGAAGGTTTGACAGCTTACTAGATGACAGATAAAAAAAAAAACAGTTTGCATATCTTTGCCTTAAGGTGTTTGTGTCATCTTTTAACTTCGATATGCTCTTCGGGTGTCCATCTTCCATGTCTCATTTGTAAACAGAGTGCACAGTACACATGCACCCAAGTCGGCGCTGAAAAGTGGTTAGATTTGCCAAAATGAAACATGACATTGGCACAAGGTATCAAACCATAAAAAAAATGTTCAAAATTCCATTGCCATTCGAATTTTGGGTATTCTGAGTCCGTAATGACACTGTAACAAATTACGTGATATGCAAATACTCTCTAGCCCGGGAATTCCCTTCGATTAAACAAGGTAAATACTGTCTGAATCTACCTCATATGAAACTATTTCAGGTCTATCATATGAGCATCAATATCATAAATACGATGGAAATCTTTTCTGGTCAAGAATAGAGGTGTTTTCAGAGAACACTTCGACAGAATTTTTTTGATTTTGTTTACATGTTATGATATGGTGCACGTAAATCAACAAAATTTTCTGTTGAGGTGTTCTCTAAATATAACTCTATACTTGACCGGAATTGATTACCATCATATAAATAATAATAATACTCGCATGATATGCCTAAGATTAATTCTTACAAAGTAGATTTACACAATATTTACCTTGTTTAATCGAAGGGGATTCCCAGGCTAGAGATTATTTGCCTGTCACGTGATACCCTACCGTGAATGATGAATTTCAATTAAAATCGGGTCCTCGTAATAGTGTTTCTAATGCTATTCATAGAGTACTTATTGACTAAAAGTCTATTTAGGTATCAAAATTTGGATTTTGTTGAAAAGATTATGATTAATCCCATATCGGGAGTTCGCTTCTTTTCATATGGTGGAGGTTTTTGTTTCTTTGCTTTGGTTCCTGTTATATTCCGATTTTGTATGCCTTCGGTTTCTGATTTTCTGAATTATCGATTTTGTGCTGTATACAGGGATATGGTCATTATCCATATTTGTCATTGACTTTTGGCCAGAAGTGCAAAGGGGTTCATTCGTGTCAGCTTTTAAAATCAACGGTGTATGCACGATTTTCGACGGACCATAGTAGAGCTGAGAAATATCAAAAATCCCTGTCAGAGGAATTTCATTTATTTGGAGTGAATTATATCTGAGAATTATTTGTTGTATGAAAATATTTAAAATTTGAGATAAACAATTCAGGTCACTGAGCCAAATTAATTCATATTGTTACTTTGTGTATCCAAAAAATAGAAAATTGACGATCAGCTATGCATCCGAAGGTGTTCATCAAAGGAACAAGAGGCGATGATAAAATTTTAGCGGGAAGATGGCAGAAGTAACCTCAGTCTGGGAGTCCATGGAACCTGCGACATCTCAAGTGCAAATTACGACAAGAAGATTCTGCTGGACTATAAGTACTGTAACATTCATCTGTGAATAAATTTGACTTTTCAATTTTAGTTATGCAAAGTTTTAAAACGATATGTTTGATATTAATTTTTTTATGGTATTTTGAATGAGAGGGTTTGCAACGTCATTTTATATCGATAACGTCGAAATGGGCGTCTCTTTTTCTCATGGATGAAAACTCCAAATTCTCCTGAAGTGACATAATTTCTTCAAATGACGTCAGAAAATTCTCAAACTTCAATAGGGGAGTCAATTCAGTATATTAACCGTTTTAGGGAAGTTTAGACTGTACTTTAACAAAGATATGCCGCCGCCATTTTGCTCTTCAATTCCTCCTTAATTCATATTATTATCGACGATCTTCAACATGTAGGACTAAAAGGTCTTCCAGCAAATTGTCGGAATTCTAATGGGGACCAATTGTGCCCCACTCCTTGCCGACATTTTCCTTTACTCGCACGAAGCTGAATTCATTCATTCTTTGGTCTCTGAAGGGAAAAGATACTAGCTTCTGACTTCAACTTAACTTACAGATACATGTACATAGACGATGTGTTGTCCATCAATAACCCAAAATTCGCGGATTACCTCAGCAGTATCTATCCTTCGGAGCTTGAAGTCAAAGAAACTACAGAGACAAATAATTCAGCATCCTATTTGGACATAATGTTGTCCTACGACACTGATGGTCACATGAACACCTCACTCTATGACAAACGTGACGACTTCAATTTCAGCATTACAAACTTTCCTTTTCTAGTAGCAACATCCCTTCATCGCCTGCTTATAGCGTGTTCACATCTCAGTTGATACGCTATGCTAGAGCAAGTACCAAATATACGGATTTTGTTCTGAGAGCTAGGCGTCTTTCAGATAAGTTTCTCAGTCAGTGACCGACTAACATCGTCACTGAGGAAGTTCTACAGTCGATATTGGGGACTCGTCATACACTATGATGTCCCACTCTCCATAATGTTTGATGATATTCTGTCATAGACCATTTATACCATCCAACCAAAGATTGTACTCTATGTCTTCCGAAATGGAAGTAACCGGATGTGACAGTTCTACCGAATTGAAGCGTCGGGTGTTGCATGCATGCAGGAGATGCTTACTCTTCCCGGGCACCTGGTCTCACTCCAATATCGGGAGTTCGCTTCTTTTCATATGGTGGAGGTTTTTGTTTGTTTGCTTTGGTTCCTGTTTTATCCTGATTTTGTATGCCTTCGGTTTCTGATTTTCTGAATTATCGATTTTGTGCTGTATACAGGGATATGGTCATTATCCATATTTGTCATTAAGGCGCACTGTATATTCCTATCCGTAAATCTTTTTTTTTTTTCTTGAAATAACTATCTTTTTCCACATCAAGCTTGGATAAAATTCAAATTCATTTATTGCATTAACTTCAATACAAAGTCATCATGCATCACATACATAAAATGTAAGTGTAGCAACACACATAATATAAATGATAAAAGATATATTAGATTAATTACACGTATACTCACATACCTCACTCATTCAGATATTAAGGACCGTCCTGGGGGCCTAAACTGTTGCTATTATTAAAGATGTACGAACTTTCCTAATTGTCTGATTAATTCAATGTCCCCATTTATTTTAAAATATGTAGAAAAATTTCCCATCACTGTCCAAATTTTCAAAATTTAAGCATTTTGGTTAATTTTGTCTAGAGGTTTATACGCAGAACATGTCATAATAACGTGTTCCTCATCTTCAATTTCACCTGATTGACATTTGTCGCATATTCTTTCGCTAATGGTAGTGACCAGCCTTGTATGTCGTCGCCCTGTTTCTACCAATTCCAAATTGTGATTTATATTTTCAGTAACTGCGAAGCTTGCCATTTCTGTTATTCAATAAATTTTCAGTCCAAATTTCTCTGTATAAGGTATTAAGTCCTCATCTTATTTGTCTGACGTCATAAGACCATATATCATATTTCAAGAACTTATCAATCGTCTGTATCCATGTTGACCATGATTGTCCACCCCTCTTAGTTATACTTTCAGCTTCGCACATAGCACTTACAAGTATTAATTTATGATTACACTTTTCTTTCAGCCTCCTCCAATGTTTAAAGGAATTTATTATTACATCTATAGCAAAAGTATATTGCTCCAGTTCTCCCATTACGGCTATTTTTTCATCGTGTGGACCTCCGCCTCATCGCTCCTTTTCTCACTCTTCGAAAAGGAGCGATGAGGCGGGGGTCCACACGATGTTATTTTTTATGCATATTTATGTACAGCAAGTATCCATTTTATGTATGATGTACGGTGTCCCTGAGAATAAATTATTTTTACAAAATTTTATAAAACAAAATCTTTCTTCCCATATGAAAGTTTTCAGGCACATCTAACGCATACATTTGCAGTTATAGCCGTTTAAAAACGTAAATTTTAATTTGGGGTGCGCAGCTCTAATTCATTTCACTAGCGCCACCTACAATGTATTGCGATTTTACAATAGAGGTATATGGAGATTTAATTTTATGGACGTTAATGCATATTTTCAAGTAAAACTTTTTTTAAAGCTCCTGTTTTCCTATATCTAGACCCTTCGTAATAGATTTTACGTTTTCAATAAACATTATTTTCAGGGACACTGTATCTTTAACAAATATATATCCTTTAAATTGTATAATTCTTTCTTATTGATTTTACACGTACTTGCCCAAATTTCACTTCTATACAAACACACAGGCCTCACAGTCTTGTTGAATAAATAAAAGCTTACTTCAGGCAGGACTCGTGATTTCCCCATCAATGACAGATTTAAGTTTATACATAGCTTTTAAACCTCTATCATACATATTTTTCTAGCGAGAAGAAAACTCCCAGTAGAATCAAAAATTACTCCCAGATATTTGTAATTATTGGTATTTACTAAAGGTGAGTCCATCAGTTTGACCGTGTCAGAGGAAAAGCTACCATTTTTGAAACGTGCATAACCATTGTTTTTGATTCATTCATCTGAAGTTTTCATTGCTCACAATAATTCGCCAATTTATTGATCTTTTTATGAATTTGAAGACGTTAAACATCTGTAACCCATCTTATGATGTTGACAAGATTACAAGATCATCAGCATAAAGAAGACAGTCTACGGTTTCGGTATCTTATAATGGACTATCCTCATCACTAAGTACTTCGACCACGTCATTTATATATATATTAAAAAGAAGAGGGCTCAGAACCTCGCCCTGCTTGACCCCAACGTTATCTTTAATGCTGGCGTCACACTGTCCCGATTTTAACAGCCGATGGACACACGAAAGAGGTTTTTATCAAATTCGGATGTGATCGTAATATCATCGGGCTATTGGACGCCATCGGACGTCAACTCCATATTCCATAGCTTTCCTTTCCCATAGATGTCTTCTTAATGCTTTATCTTTGTACTGCTTGTCCTTCATATCGTAGAGAAGCTTGTTGTCTTTAACCCATTCTGCCAACGCCTCTTCCTGCGCCTCCGAGAAGTTGTATGGTTGAATTTGTTCACTTAAGGATTTTTGATTTCCATCAACTTCATTTTCCTTTTCTTTCCTCTTGAGGTCTGGAATTGTCTGTAGAGAGACAAATTAAAGAAAATAAATAAGTATTTACAGGACAATGCATGTATACATTACAAAAACAAAGGTAACATGGACAACAATAGTTTAGAAAATTACGAAGTTGATATTTACCTTCACCATCCGAAGATTTTGGACTTTTGCTTCGTTGAGGTGACGGAGAAGGGGACAACTTTCGAGGCTCTTGAGACTGCTGAGAAGAATTTTCGGATCGTTTAGGCGACTTTGGACACTCTTCAGACTCATCCGGCATTTTGCTCGTACTAGGGCTTACATTTCGTTTAGTTTTAACAACTTTTCTTCTTCTTTGAGTCTCAGTGACGACTTCTAGGTCATGTTTTTCATGTTCATATTTCTTTTTTTTTTTGTCTTTTGTTTCAGAGCGTTGTTTTCTATCTCTGCCCTTTCCCGCTTTAGGCGGCATTTTGCACTTTTTAGGTATGGACTCTTGCAGTGATACTTTGATACTGACTAAACATAGAGTTTAATATGGATTCTCTGTAAAAACCTAAAACAGCTGGCCACGGCATGTCATGGATTTTGATGAAACTTTCTGTAATTATCATACTTCATGTAAAAACAATGAAAACAAACCATATTGTTATATTTGAACAACGGTTGCCATGGTAACGGGATCAATCTTTTTGACACCCCCATAAATATGAGAATTAAGACATTTTGTGGCATTCTGTTGCCATGGAAACCATGGTCAAAATTTACTTTATGAACACAACAACTTTTCTTTGTAAGTTTAACTCTGACAAGAATAACTTTCTCGGGGGAGGGGGTTATCAGGTAGTTGTTGATATTCAGTCAAATTTTGTGAAAATTTAGCAAAAATAATGTCTAATTTTAGGGCCATTTTTGGCCTGTTTTTGATTATTTTGAAGGTTGAAAACCATTATTCGGTGAATGTTATGGGTATTTAACATCACCTTGCCAAAATAAATGTCTATAGCTGGGAAAAATCAAGAAATAAAATCTATGGTGAAACTCACCATTTTGTCATGAATGCCAATCAAAATCCGTTGCTATAGCAACTTGGAATCCATATTACCATATACCGCATATTTAAAAACATTGTTTTTCCTCATGTTTGAGTTCTATGATTATGAAATAGCATACCAGTATACAAATTATATTTATCATTATCAATTGACCTTCAAATCATTTCAAGGTCATCTGTCCAAATCTCAAGGTCATTTCTAAATTTAGACTAAAATTAAGACAAAAATCAGGAATTCCAATTAATTTTAATTGATTTCTCTTACTAAATTCATTAGATATTTTGATTTTAAATATTTACAGTTAAACAACCGATCAAAAGAAGTAGAATTCATCACAATTTTCTTAAATTGTATTTCACTTCTATGTATGACATACTTTCAAAAGAGCATAAAATTGCGATTTTCTAAAATTTTCTCGTAAAATATGTGACATTTTTTGGGGTCTTCATTTGACTCTGATAAATGTGATACTCATCCCAACAAATAATACATTTATCAAACTTTTACCGATAATTGATTGTTTTGCCAAGGTTCCATACTGTTTACTGTTAATCATGTCTCTTTTAAGTGAAAAACCACAAAATTTGGCCTGAAAATAGCATATGTTTTTAAATGACCTTGAAAATTGAGCAAATGACCTTGACATTTTCTCAAGGTCATGATAGCATCAAATGGTCTTTAATACATCTACATACCAAGTTTTGTAACAATAGCAGGCATACATCTGTAGAAATTAGCTTTTTACTTATGACAGGTATTTACATCTTCGTACCAAATGTTGCCATGGTAACCTATTTCAAAGGCATGTAAACAGAAAAATCTCACTTATAGGTAAATTTCCTTCGATTCCCATGAAGTCCTAGGATAATACTCTTCAGGAAATAGTCAACTGTATTTCAAATCTTGTGCAATTGCATTATTACTCTTGTCAAAAGTAAGTAAAATATAGGTAAAATAAGGCCTAAATTGGCCGAAAATGGCTCATTTTTAATAAGCAATTTTTCTTGAAATTGAAGTGAATTTACATGACACACAGAAAGAAGGAGCATCGAAAAATCAAATTGTATCAACTTAGGAGGATTTAAATAATCTTTTCGGAAAATTACATATACATTCAACATTTGTTTCCATGGTAACGGGATGCATAAAAATGCCTTGTTTTAAGGTGTTTTTATACAAAACCTTGGTTACCATGGCAACGGAACGTCGGAGAAAAAAATAGAAGGTCAATTCGTTCTGGGGACATCATATTTACCTTATACACAAAAGATATCCAAAATCTGAGACATGTCGTGGCCAAACATGTCTGATTTTTTAGGTTTTTACATAGAATCTATATTAAAACATCTCACGTGACGCATATACCCGCTTTTAATCCGATGCATCGTATTCCACATTCGACATCGTGAAGCCATCGGCTAGCCTGCGATATACATCGTAAAACCTTCGTATGTCATTCGGATATGTTTTAAGATAAAAATCGCCCCGTCGTATTGTCATCGGGAGTGGTTCGGATACAATCGTGTAGTCATCTTTCAGCATCGGATAATCATCTTTAAGTGTCGTAGAAGCTTCGGTTGATGATTGTCTCTTAACCATATTCGGGAGTAAGTTCTTACGAAATTGAAAATTTCATATTCGTGTGTCTATTGGATATCAAAATCGGGACAGTGTGATGCCTACATAAAGAAATCAGTTCGTTTGCCGCCAACTTTTACACAAGCTTCAGATTTTAAGTACATGTCATTGATGATGTTAAATATTTTACCATTGATTACATTCTTCCTAAGTTTATACATTAATTCCTCCCTCCATACCGTATCATATGCTCTCTGAAAATCTACAAACCCGAAAAATATTTTTTTTATTTTCAAATTTATTTTTATCATTTAGAGTTTTGAGAACAAACATATGATCTAAGGTCTGACTCTTTTCTGTTAATCTCATTTGTAGTTTACTTATTACATCATTATCTTAAACAAATTTATATAGTCTTTTAAGCAGAATTGTTGTAAATACTTTCCCTAAACAGCTAGTTAACGCAACAAGTCCCGGGTAGTTATTTGTGTCATGACATATCCCTGCTTTGTGCGATGGGAAAATTATACTCTTACTTCATTCTGTAGGATAATTTCCCATTTCTAGTACTTTGTTAAAAAGTTTTGTAAACATTTCGGCCGTACATTTGTATAAGACGTTGAGGCTTTTAACATTTCATTTTTAATCTTATCAATACTACTAGATTTTCCGCTTTTTAATTATGTTATTGCCGCTTACAGTTATTTCAACACTTTTAAATTCATTTCCACCCTCGCCAGTTATTGGGTCCAAATTTGAGATACTTTCTAAATTTACGTCTTTTTGTAAAAGATTTTAAAAAGGATTAAACCAGGTATCACCATGCATCAAAGATGCCTCATTTTCATATTTAGAACCATTCATTGATTTTGATTTTAAATCTTCTACTATTCCCCAGTAATCTTTAGTATCTCTGCTACTATGTTGTTTATTTTCTCAATTAAATTGGTCTTATACTGTTTAATTTTCATGGTTTTCTTACATTGCTTCGTGTTCGAATGTCTCTCTTGCGGACACATCCCATGGTTTTTGTGAGAAATTTTTGTTAGCACGATTAACCATTCGTTTTAATTCTCGGCAATCCGCATCTTACCACTTTTCGCATTTTTTTTTCTTTCTGCCATTTCGTTTCATGACAGGTCTCACTGGCAAGGCATTGAGCAGACATTCATTGATCATATTTACATTATCATTGATAGATTCGCTGCTCAATTCTATTTTTGTGATAATGTCGGAAATTTCGTTTGAAATCGTTTCTGTTTGCATATTCTGAATAAATTTCGCCTCAGTTTCTTCATTCCATCTAACTTGCGATGGGAGGTCAGTCATCTGTAAATTACTCTCTACAAAACTTTATTTTGATGGGATCTGAATAGAAACTTTACACTGATTAGAATACATGTATAACCCTTTTAAGTCATGAACCTGAAAGTACTCTTTTGCCCCCAGGAGGTCCTCTGTTATAATATCATAGTCAACCACTGAGCACCCATTCCATTGATAACACGTGAACTTTCCAATATTGTCACCTATAGTTCTTCTATTCAGTATTCTACACATCTGACACATACATGTATGTCGGATCAAAGTCCGCATACTTATTACAATCATTAGCTATATGGTCACTCTGCAATTGAAAAAAACTTGCATTAAAGTCTCCTATAGCAACATAACATTCCCCATATTATTATATGTAAGAATATCACTATTCAAATTATCCCATGTTTTTTTTCTGAAATATCTCTAGTACAATGCGAGTTGAGACATCAAGCGCAAGATTTCTTGTTCCATGGTAACCAGCATTTTTTTCACACTACCTATTTCATTTTGAACATGATTATTTTGGTTTGTGCTTCGCAGGTTGTTGAACTCTCTGCTTGTTTCAAATTTGTCTCTCCGATGGATTTGCGTGCCTCCTCGGGTTTTATATCTCCAGAAATTACCACACAATTCTCACATGTAAACTTTCTAGATGTTTTCCGAAACACTGCAATCTGATATTTCGGGAGACCGGTGCACGTGCAATGTACTCTCTTTGAGCAATTGGAACAAGTTATCATGTCTCTGTTTTCATTATCGTCACACGTTGGACATCTCTGATTTTGTTGGCTTGACGAACATGATTTTGGTTCAGTTGGATGATCCGTGCTTGAGTTGTCACAGATATGTTCAGTTAGCTGATGTTCATTTGATTATTTATTCAGTTTCACAGATACGGATTCATTTTGCGAGTCTTCGTACACCATGGTGTCATCCATTCTAAAATTTCCCAATAACATGAAATTTGCAGCCTCGTCTAGTGTGTTAAAACCTTTGAAAGTAGCCCAAGGAAATTTATCTACCAAGGGTTTGCCTTGGCTCCACTGTTTAAAAATTCCGGAAGTCCTGCCATTTGTTTCTACATGAAAGTTTTTTTTTTCTTTCACTGCTTTCTTTACCCATATTTAGATTCAATAAAACTCTTCAATTCTAATCAATACTGAATGTAAAATGTCTCATTTAATACTGCATGTTGTTCGATTTCGCCCTCTTACGCTCTACTCAAAAACTCGTCCGCTCATCATGGCGTTCGATACATGGATATGAAATGAAGTTCAGATTTTAATTTACAAAGCAAGAAAACCATTCAAAATATTCTAGAAAATCTTGGACATCACACAGAAACCCCATGGCTACATACAACATGTACACTAAAAAGTCAGGACATACTCAACTCTTACAAATCTAGTTAATTCATTCTTTATTTCCTCATAACATGAGATTATATGATATGAACATATCAATATAAATACATTTTGTACCAGTCAATCATTTTGGACATAAACATGAACTTTTAGCATAAACAATTGTGCCAAAGAAGAAAAAAAGTCATATCACCAACGTCGCACTTGCGCAGTAGAAACGCACTGAACGCCACACGTACATGTACATGTTGGTGCGACGTATACGAATGACGTCATCACTTCTTGCGATCTTTGATCAAATGAAGTCGTGACGTGACGTATAGCTACACGTTATGGACGTGTAAACGACGCTCTACACGTAACGACAGAACGGGTAACTTCTTGCAAAATTTATACACTTATCATTGATCGAACTTCCAGTTTCGGTGTTATAAAGCACGTTTAGGATGCTAAATTTCCTTTTGTAGATTTTACGAATGTAGATGTACATTTTTCGCAGATTAAACTGATTGAAAAGAAGCTAGCTACACGTACATCCTCATACATAGCTATAAAAATACAAAATATATGCATAACTAAACAACGTCTTTGCGTCAAGTCAAACGGTGACGTGTACATGTACGTCATGCGTACACGTTGAAAGCACTTGTAGCTTAACCTTTCTAATAGTACGTCGCTCATACGTGATAGAAACGCCTCTTAAGCTGTATAAACGTCTCACTTTCGCCTTGGACGCGATAGGCCTGTTCGTTTCTCCCGCGATAAGAATTTTGGCAAAAATACTCCTCTTACGTAGCTGATACGAAAAGATGTGATAGGGGCTTGGGTTAGAATTGATAGGGGCTTGGGATAAAATAGGGTTTGATCTCGAGATTTCTAGGCAAAATTCATGAGATTTCCCCCATTCTTGAAAAGCATAGGTAATACTGAACTTATGTTTTTTTACATTCTCATTAATAGACATTTTTATATACAACATATTGTATAACTTTGTAATAATCAAACAGGAAAAGGGTTTAAACATGATATGAATTTAGGTACGAAAGCACATGTATTTGCTTTTGTTAATAATCCGGAAATCATGATAAAATAAATCCTATTTTTCTATTCGCATTTTCTAACGGTATCGTATTTCACTTGCAATGTTTGTTTCATGTTTTCGAATATAAATTTATTGGTTATTTCATTATCTTCGCGACGGTAGGGTCTAAATCCTCTATGAATTAGAAATCCACCATTTAGTACCATGAAATTGACACCAGACATGTAGGTTTCACATACCTGTAAAGAAAGAAAATGAAAATCTGAGATGCTGACTCTCCCCGGGCACCTCGTCTCACGTCGGAATGTTGTTCATTCCGAAGTGAGCAACTGTTCCAATTGAAAATATGATGATTTTGCCTTTATGCTACCTTCTCGACTTTAGACTGAATAACTGATAGTTACTTCTTTTTTGATGTTTATTTCTTAAATAGAAATTTACAAACAAAAGTATTGAAATGCATTCATTTGATCTTCATTTTCTTTTTCGTTATTTGCATGCAATTAAACTGGTAAAAGAGTTAAGAGTGAAACTTAATTTTACTAAAGTTTAACCATACGTACCAAATACAAAAACCATTCAATGTAATTTTTTCACAAAAACTACAAGATTTATCTGAATTTAATCACAATATAGAGTCGAGGAGAAAGTGGGATCCCTTAAGAACCTTTCTCATGCTTATCAAAATGTTCTTTATAGTCTAAAGAATCAGCTTTCGGAATGCAATAAAAAATCAAATAATTTAGGCTGCATGTACGTGTATTTCGACTGCCTCCGTTGCAACTCCTGCCAAAGTAAATAAAGCACAATTTGTATTGTAAAATCATATATCTTCATCAATTGTTGAGGTAGATATATGTAACTGTTATATATAGGACGAGAAGAGAGGACTCTTATGGTCAAGTGATACTAGTATGCAAAATAAAAGCAACGCAAACGTAGCATCCCCTCGCAATATCATGTTCTATATCACTGAGCAGAATGTTTCAAAGCCTACAGTGACCTTGACCTTTGACCTTGAAAACCAATAGGGTTTATCCTAATGTCTCCCATGTGGGACATTTATGAAAGGTTTGGTGTTTGAATGATTTCTATGCTGTTCACAATAATTCCGACAACCTCACACATTCTAACACACTCTCAAACACACGGCAGCGATGCTATATGACAAATATGGATAATGACCATATCCCTGTCTACAGTACAAAATCGATAATTCAGAAACCGAAGGCATACAAAATTAGGATAAAACAGGAACCAAAGCAAACAAAAACAAAAACCTCCACCATATGAAAAGAAGCGAACTCCCGATATGAGAGTGAGACCAGGTGCCATCAGCAACAGAATTTCGAGGGGATAACTTATATGTATATTCATATATGTTAATGGTTTGAAAAAAATAATACAAAGTATAATCCGGATAACGTTCGCATATCCCTCCCACTTTTCCGGTAACTCGAAGAACGCACTCTATTTGTGTTAGTTTTGTTAAATAACCTCCTCATTGTAAGAAACGCACACAAATAAGACGGCATGACGCAGTGGGCATTTGGAATCCATGAAGAGGTCTTGTCACAAGAAATACACATGTGAAATATGAAAGCCTGATCACTTACCATTCAAACGCCTGATCACTTACCCTCAAAAGTTATGGCCAAGGTGGAAGTTTTTATGAAGTAGGTCAAACTCCAAGGTCAATGTTACAAGGTAAAACATTTTGGTATCCATGGAAAGGTCTTGTCACAATAAATACTAATGTGGAATACGAAAGCCTTTTCACTCACCATTCAAAAGCTGTGACCAAGATTGTTTTTTGCGGTCAAGCAGACAGACAAACGGACATACCAAAACATCGTTCGCGAAATGCATCTAAATAAAATCTTTTATTACCTTCTATTTTTATTCTGACTAACTTTTTCCTTAAATGGTAGGATAGCGCGTTGAATTCCGGGCTAAATCAATCCCTTATCTTAACACGATTCTTTAATTTTCCAAGATTACCTTCACGTAGATGTTTCTATGTGATTCGGTGTTTCTTGTATATTTTGCGTCTCTTTTGTGCGTGTCTGCTCTATGCTTTTACATTGGGTATTTTGAGGTTTTGCTGTGGGTGCTGCAACCGAGTGTTGCTGGAGATTCCCTACTTTCTCTTATTAATGTATTAATGTTTGTATAAGTCTTTCCGTGACGGTCATTTTGAAAATTCTTTCCGTAAAATGGGGTTTCTTTTCCGCCACAGATTACAAATCATCGACATGTGTTGACCTGCGTATTGCCTTGTCCTTCCTTTTGGACAATATTTATGCAAGATTTGGTGAGAAACTCTGCAAGCAGATTGTAGGGATTCCTAAGGGTACTTATTGTGCGGATGAAAAGGAATTTATCCTAAATCTTCAAAAGCAAAGAAAAAATGATGTGAATTGTTTCATTGGTTTCTAGGTACCTGGATGAACAGCATAAAAATGATATTTATCCACACAAGAATTGACAATCTAAACAAGGCAAACGCTACAAACACAGAAACAACATGTTTGGACCTAAATATCAAAATTGTTAATGGAGAGATCCATACAATTGTGTATGACAAAAGAGATGATTTTGGATTTAACATAGTAAATTTCCCCTGGCTTGACGGTGATGTATCTAGATTACCGTCCTATGGTTTCTACATTTCACAGCTCATCCGGTATGCTAGAGCATGTTTTGATTTTCAAAGTAGAAATTTACAAATTACCAAGATACTTTTAGAACAAGGTTTTCGCTTTCACAAACTATTACGCCTAAATAAATTCTGTGCAATTTCATCGTCGACGTCGTTTTAAATACCTGTCGTTAGAGATAGATTATTGTGTCTGTAGCGGTTTGTGAGTGTTGTTCATCTAACGTGTCGTTAGACTCGTTACAGGTAGATTTTTGTAAATAAATTCTGTGCAGTTTCTTCGTAGATGGTAGGGATTCCATTTACCTGGACAGTGTGTGCGGTGAAGCAAAACATAACGGTCCTCATTTATAGAGACTTGTAGTTCAGATATATAAAAATTCATAATTAAACAGAAGAGAGAAAGTAAAATGCAATTTTAGAAATCACGTATATAAGTTAATGTATTTACAATGTTTAAATGCTTCAAATTGAGGCACAAGCAGTTCCAAGATCATTTGACAGAAAATTATTCTTATAATATAATATGCTCTCTCTCTCGCCAAAATTAAAAAATAAGGTATACAATATGCTTTGTTTTCAGTTTTTTTTTTAAACAAAAGTCAATTGAGATTTTATCGTGTCAATGATGATAATGTATAGTATAAAGGTACTTTCATAAAAAGTAATTTTCGTACTAGATATTTTAAAGTAGCCTTTGCAATCTTCAGACGTTATGAATGAAACAACCAGATACTAGTAAAATGCATACATCAAATTATCACGACAGAGAGTATCAAACAGATAAAGTCTGATCTATTTAGAATTGATCGAACTTCGCTAAATGCCAGTTCGACAGGATTAAGTGGATGTACAGATGTACTCTACACCAAAATTATCCAAGAAAATTGATAGAGCCACCCCCCCCTTTGATTTCTCTCAGCAGGTGTGTTGTCTGCTATAACAATGTCGCCTGGACATATTGCATGCTTGCCATGTTCAGTGTAAGCATCCATAGATCGAAATGAATTTAAATCAGTGGCACCTTCTATAACGTAACAATGCATCAATCAATGTAATCCATTTGACAGATTAAGTGTAATATTTGGTGATGTAGATGTCTTAAATACATTTCTCTTGAATTAAAGACAGCTTCGTAAAAAAATCATTTTATGTGCCTATTTTTGATGCATGTAGTTCATAAATGCTTGAGTATATTGCATATTTGCATCAGTAAATCTTTCTGCAGATGGTTTTGAAAGTTTCTTTAATGTAAATGGTCCCGATGACAATGAACTTTTAATGGCTCTATTAATAGTTGTTAATGAGACCAGTGCAAATCACCAGGGGTGGATGCAGTTTTGGGTATTGATATCACTGCTTATTTTAGTTTAAATAAGTTCAACTATGAAAAACTCATATTAAAAAATAATTTCAACCTGAAAAAAAGTTCTTTGAAAAATGAATATCAATAAATATTGTTTAAACCAAACTGATTCCCTATCGTTTCTCATTCTTTCCTCGTTAAAGGTGTACAATTTTCTAGATCCACTCCTGATTCATATCATGTTAGGTCTACTAACATCTTTACAGATTTTATGACATTGACCATGTTTACAGTAATAAGGATCTGTATCGTGTACCTCGCCATTGTTCTCCTAATCCTATAATTATAGCTTGTGACAGACCCCATCCGCGATGACAATGTTTACATTGGTTCTTAGGGAGCAACCATTTGATTTTTAGGGGGGGGGGGGCAGGAAGACTTTGCAAAAAAAAATTTCCGGATCAAAATCTTAGGGAAAAAAATTTTCCGGCCTGAAGGGCCGGCAAAATTTTTTTTCCGGATCATGAAATTGCCCCTCCCCCCTCTCTTCCAACCTTTCCACTGCCCAGTAAACACTTTTTTGTGTATCATAAACTCAGTATAAAAAATGGAACAAACTTCATACAATTTTGAGTGAATCAATCAAATTCAAAAGTCATTAGCACCATATAGCCTGTCTCCGTTGAATATCATTTAAGTAAATAGATTATAGGCATCATATGCCATTCAAGAAATTAAAATGAAGTGATCTGCTGGCAAGAGATGAACTCATTCTGTGTTTGATGTTTAATATGGCCGAAAAATCACGCTGAATTATTTAAACTTTAGAGTAATTTGGAACATTGGAAAATTACAAAAAATATAATCCGGCCCGAAGGGCCGGCAAAAATTTTTTTCCGGCTCTTAAAATGGCCGAAAAAAATTTTCCGGCTGGCAAAAGTCTTCCTGCCCCCCCCCCCCCCCATAAAAATCAAATGGTTGCTCCCTTATCAATTTTGTAGAACATTTATACCCAGATACATACTAAACAGTCACTTTTAACCTTTATATCCAACATGTCGGACGTCGTTAGTCCATTGTACTTCTCCTTGACGTGAAACTCGCGTTTCTGCGGAATGCAACATATGTGACTTACGAAATTACGGTTACCATGGATTTTGTGAAAAATTAAGAAGTGAAATATCTGCATCAAATAACATGTCCGATAAGACAATGAATCGTGACGATCAAGGCGACTGGGTAGATGCAAATGAATAGTCCTTCTCAAAAATGTTATCGGCTGCAAGACATGATTCAAAATTTGGACCAAATCCACGCATGTGAAAGTCTTTGGGAGGTCGCCATTCATTGCCAAATAGTTATTCTTTGAACATAGTGGTGAAACGAGATAAAGAAGATCCTGATGACAATCTCAAAGTGGCGCGAAAAAAAAAAAAAATAAAGTTTTCGAAATCACATCCAAGTACTTTAGAACTTGACATTAAAAAAGAGGAAATGAAATATAATGAACTATGTGCAAAAGTAAATTCATTGGTGGACCTTCATTGTCTAAATGTTACTGAAAACAAAAACGGGAATTGTCATCTAAGGGTTTCGAAATCCCACAACAAACGAAATTATAAGGTGCGATCATGTGATGATGTACGCATGTGTGGGAGTCTTTGTTCCCATGAAAATGCGAGGACAGTCAGGGCTTGAAATTCATAGAGAATTCCAAAGGAGCCATACGGGCTCCTAGTTCTGGAATTCAAGGAGCCCGTGCCAAAAATCAAGGAGCCCGTAAATATTAAAGTTTCTTTTCTATTAATTACATAAGATAATTGATGAAAGCCAATTATTTATTGTGAAAGACCATCTTTGACAGCAGTTTCAACACAACGTTGAAGTAAATCATTTGGGTCCAAGTAATCTCTTACAAAGAAAGCTGACAATTTATTTACTTAGCCTAAAATATAAGAGCGCCCCCCCCCCCCCCCCCAAAAAAAAACATTATATACTTTGTAATGAAATACTTAATATAAAGACATTATCAACTAATTAAGTAGTTTTTAGTTTAATCATATTTTATTTCAAAAAGCAGAAAAAGGATTGGGCAAAAGTTTTTTCAACATTATATAATGCCCTCTCCTACCTAATTAAGTAGAACATTATATTATAAAAGGTGCGTGTGTACATGGGTTCATGAATTGGGGTTTTTCTTTTTATTTTTGGTCATTTTATACAAGTTTCTTTCTTTTATTCTTTCTTTCTTTAGTCGCTATCCACAATACATGTCATGTGTAACATACGATACTCTGCAAAGTAATGGTTCATGTAGTGAGGCGATTCGGGATTTACACCGCTGCAATCAATATACTAGAAACGCCACCTACGAAGAAATTGCACAGAATTTATTTACAATAACCTACCTGTAACGAGTCTAACGACACGTTAGGTGAACAGCATTCACAAACCGCTACAGACACAATAATCTATCTGTAACGACAGGTATTTAAAACGCCGTCGACGAAGAAATTGCACAGAATTTATTTAGGCGTAATATAAAAGACTTTCTGGAAATTTTACGAAAAATATTGTCAACTTTTTTTGAAATTCGGACCAATAAAGGCAACAGAGTATATTACTTTGGGTATTTCACAACTTGCATTTACAAAAATGTAATGGTGACATATTTAACAAGATAAGAAGGATCAAAGATAGACAACATAACAATCGAAAAATGCGTCAGAATCATCAAACGCCTTTATACCGTGGATATGATCCTAATGTCACCAGACGGACACTAGGCTTGGTACTTGACCAATCTACAGTCTTGTACAAGCGCATTCTTTATGCCCTGTTCACACGAGTGCGCATTAAATCTAATTCGCATTAGATTTGATGCGCTTTATTCTAATGCGAATTAGATTCGCATTGCGTTCACACGACAAATTCTAATGCGCATTAGAATTTGGTACATTTGCACTGAGAGCCGTATACTTTAGATAGTAAAAGGGGTCGAATGCATGCCTGTATGTTGTTTTGCTCATAATAATTTACCTGTTCATAAGTTGGGCTTATGAATGCATTGCATGACGTCATTGTGAGATGAAATGACGTTATAATATAATGTTACTCTACGTAAGTTAAGAGACGCAGTACAGTTACTTAGAGGGTTCATTGTGAATGAAATCAAGTACTTTGACCTCTTATTCTATGTTTCGAGGTCCAAGGGTGATTAAAAGTGCCCAGTTATGATGGAAATGTACTGTAGAATTCTAGTAAATCATATACGCATGCGCCAGATTTAATGCGAATTAGGTTCGCTTTGCGTTCACACGGCAAAATCTAATGCGCATTAAATCTAATGCGAATTATACTAATGCGCATTAGATTCCTCGTGTGAACGCAGCTAAAATCTAATGCGCATTAAATTCGATTTAATGCGCATTAAACCCGTCGTGTAAACAGGCATAAAACTTGCACTCTGACGACGGGAATCCATCACGGGTCCTGTCCAAACCTCTTTTGAGAAGACAGGGCCCCGACCACCTGCTATTTCCGTGGTAGATGGCCGTCCCAAGTCGGCACCGTTTGCCCATTGATCTCGTTGGTTTTATATGTAAACCTTTGTGTTTGATGTTTCTATGTTGTGCGTTGACGTTCCTTGTCCCTTTTGCGTCTCTTTCTGTGCGTGTCTGCTCTGTGTTTTTGCATTGGATGTTTTGGGGTTTTGCTGTGGGTGCTGCAACCTGGTGTTGATGGAGATCCCCTCCTTTGTTTTAAAGCAAAACATATTAATCATAATAGTTTGTCAGTTATGGGTTTACTACATATTCCTACTCGTTTATTCAAGATTTGAAAAGGACTGGATAGCAGGCGGAGCCTACTTAAGTCCTCTCCCTAGTGTCAACGTACAATAATCTTATTATTTTTAATGTACATGAAATGCAAGCTATTTATATATGTTTATGTTGATACACAAAAATATTACATAAAGTAAACATCGTGATGAACATGAAGTGAACAACGCTATGCTGATAATTGATAATATACAATATTTACATTGCAAGTTGATTTCCTATGTTTAGCGCCTATTCAATTTTGACGTTCATTTCACGATGAACACAGGTTGGTCCCAATCACATAACGCTAGCGCAAGAATTTCAAAGAGTGCGCGGGGCATACTGATGCTGAATTTGCGAGAAGGAGGAGATTCCCAACATGTGTACGGGGAATGAGACGATATCAAAGAGAAGAAACAGACGGGGACAACCAAAATAGATAATTCAAACCATTGAAATATGTATAACAACTCTATGTACGTGTATGTGTACAGTTTCCACAGAGTTAATGTGTACTTCGATGTAGATGGCTTTACCGAAATGAATTTATGCATTGCTGACTACTCTGATATTATAAATGAGGCCTTATTCTCTTTAAATTGTTTATAAAAAGTTAAAATCATGAAAACGTTTAGCAAATATTTACAATTGGTATTTACACTGTGAAAACGTTGTAACAGTCCATTTTTAAATGTTAACTTCCACATAGTTCATGTGTACTTGAGTGTAGATGGCGCTACTGAATTGAATTTATGTAGCACTGACTTTTATAATCATAAATAAGGCATTATTCTCTTCAAATTGTTTATAAAAAATCATGAAAACATTTTAAAAATAAAAATAATTCGTAATCTTTAATATCAAACCGTATATTTTGGTCCTTTGCAATGAAGTATATCTTGAGCTTCCTGGTAGGGAGACATTTAGATCTTAATTTTCACTTAGATTGTATAAAATTTCGAGGATGTTTTCAAAGATATTTTACATCTGAATGTTTCTGAATGTAAATATAAGGAATGAGTGGGGTTTTTTTTGTGTTCATGGCTTTTACACTCTGGTTCGACAGGCGCAAATCTTTCGAAACCGCTTCGCGATTCACAAGATTTGCGCCTATCGAACCAGAGTGTAAAAGCCATGAACACAGAAAATAAGACACTCATTCCTTAAGTATACGTCATAGATAAAGTGTATAAAGAATGCACGTAGTACCTTGTTCAATATAAATATTACATATTTTTGAAAGAGTTGCAATTAATATATGACATTGTTTAGAATGAGGATCACTGACGAGTGTTAAGTTACCGAAACGCGCATGTCTGGTCCATGCTGCAAACTTATCTGCTCTTTTAAAATGATGCTATTGAATTTGAAGACATTTATCATAAATACAGCTATTTGGGATAAAGAGATATAACAGGAATAGAACATGCCCAGTTATCAGAGAGAGAGAGAAAGAGAAGCCATTAATTGAATATATCAAAAATGTTTACTTTTGAACGTATGTAAATATTTTACAATTAGTCGATGAATCTAAATTATCACTTCCATATAACACCAAAGTAAAATCAATTCGAAGTTATGGTAAATTATTTCTTAATTCATTAATTAGAATTTCCCATTTCTGTATATTCTGGACATTGAAAGAAAATATGAATAGTATCATCACAAGCATAAGCACAATGAGGACAACAAGAAAAATCAGACAAATAACTAGTAAACTAGTGATGTTTAAAATAACCACAATCATATCTAAGTTGACTATGAACTTTGTTTTCTTTACGGGAACATATGAAAATGCGGTAGACATGGCTTAATTGAATGTAAATAGCTGCCTTTTATTTTGATACAGAATCAAGTTGCTTGAGAGCAAAGTGTAAGCTGTTCCATGCTTTAATCGTGGAAGGTAAAAACTATTTTGACATGATGCAGTTCAACAGAGTGGAATTCTTAAATCATTGGTAATAATTATCAAAAGGTAAGTATGGAGCATATCTTTAAAAAAAATTGGGACAGTTACCACGTATCGTTTTAAAAATAGTAATTAACCTCTGATACAAACGAGTATTTTCCAGTTTCTTAATACCTAGTTCTTTGTAAAAGAATGAAGTAGATGAATTGCATCTTAACCCAGTAATTATTCTTATAGCTTCTATTTGGACATTTTGTAGTAAATCACTTTCAAATTGGTAACAATTATTCCATACAACACTAGCATGTTTTGGACAGTAGATTCTTCCAGCCAAATAGCTTTTCATTTAATATATCTTCTTTTTTTTAAGTAGCGTCCTCTAGTTTCTTTTATTTTGATATCAAAGATCTACATACTAGTAAATAATCTGTGACCAAAAAAAAAAAAAAAAAAAAAAACTATTGGATTGATTTTCAATGATATTTTAGGATCAAATGAAAAGTGTCCAAAATGAACATGAATATGGCGAATCAGTTATAAAAGAGGAAGCGTATGATCATTGTTTCTGATTGAAGAAAAAACAACTGTCAAAATATTTCGTGTATTTTAAGGAGAACTGTTACACTCCTTATTCAAGGTGTCCTGACGAGGACTGGTTTTTAGTGTTTATAGTCCATACATTTTGTGTTTGTCTCTGACGCAGCACATTTAAGGCCTTCCATGACGTCATTGACAAAATTTGATGTCAGTTTTGATAGCTATTTTCAAGGAATTATTAAATTGTCCAAATCAGATGGAATGAAATAGTTTATGTATCAGTATAGATGCTATATCATAATTTATCTGTTAACTATTGATATATGCTCCCCGAACGCCGGGTTGTCACGTGACACGTATATTTTCGTAGATCAACATTGGTCATACAAAATCAGATGGCGCAAGGTGAAACCTTATCATTCAAAGAAAATATTGATACCATACTACAAAGGGGGGTTTCATTTACCTATTTCTTGCTGGGGAAATCTTTGATAAAGAACGACTACTTGAAAAATCGAGAAAAATATACCCATTTCATAAAATATTATCGACACTGGCACGAATGGCAGAAAATTTAAAAGAAAATATAGAATGTAAACGTTTCCCCCAGTTGAATTATTGAAGAACACCTATCTCTTAAAATGTGTGCCAAATTTCACTTAAATTTATGTACGGTAACATCTTGCGCCGTTGCAGTTTTTCTGACAGGTGCTAATCGGTAGTTCGTTCGTTTACCAAATAAACGTTCTGTGGAATCAGATTTATTCAAGGGACGTAATCGCGCTCTCTGTAAATTCCGTTTTAATTTTTTAAATAAATGTTAATTTGAATAAAATTTTCATTTCAACTTATGAAAAAATGCAATATTTATTTAATTCTGTTAAAGTTTCATTTCACTTTTTGTATATTGAGGGTTGAATCGCGGAAAAAAAGGGGGGGGGGGAGGGCGCCACGCCGGGGTGTCGGTCTTGCCGGTTACCGTACTAACCCATGAACCCAATATACATGAGATTAACATGATGCTGTATAATATCGGACATGCATTAGAATTGCATGGATTGATTATATTAACTCGTAATATTTACTTACATACATTATACGTCCCTTTAATAATCATTACCGTGAAAGAAAAAAAACCTTGTTCAACTTATGACGCCTTTGACCGCAATGGGATCGATAACATACACAAATGTGCCTCGGAATGGTCGAGTAGCAATCCTACCTTGTTTCATAACTCCCGATATTTTCGTGACAACATGATGTGGGGGGGGGGGGGGGGAGGGACAACAGACAAAGTGATCCACCAAAATTTAGATGAACGACTTTCCTATGACAAAGGGGTAGGTTCACTAACTGGCAAAATCGGCCCTAAATTTTTGCGAAAAATAATTTTATGAAAATTATGATTCAGTATCTCTTATATTTATCTCAAATACCTGCCGATATAGAAAGTAAATATTTTTCATTGTCAAAACGTCACGTGCGTTATTTATGACGTCACATTTTGACGTCATTTGCTCTTCAGGACGGAAAATGAAGGAAAATCGCCATATTTTTTGCATAAATCTTTAAAATTAGTATAGGCGCCAACCCTCACCCAACATACATTTTACGTTGATCGAAAGATAGATAGCGAATCTAACTTTTTATATAAAAATTATTTTGGGTGAGGGCTGGCGCCCTACTTATTTTCATAAATTTTGACCAGAATTATACCAATTTCTTACGATTTTTCAGTATTTTACGACTTTAAGCCGATTTTGAAGCCATATCTTTCGGTGTATTGCACGTAAATTAAAATATCTATTTGGTATTTCAATCAACCACACATTAAGCTTCCTTAATACGAAATACAATCGAAATCTAAAACATTCTAAAATTAGGGCCGATTTTCCATGTTCCCGAACCTGCTCCTTTGATGTAAGCATTAAGCAAATTTGTTGAATATTTTCAGTATTTCAAATTTGTTATTTGACCGATGACCCAATCTCATTTTTTTCTGCATTGCAGATATCAAATAAAATAATTGTAAAGATGAACAAATTAGGCACGGTCCATTTGATATTCTGGGGGGGGGGGGGGGGGCTTGGGTTTTTTGTCGCACCGGACCGGGGCAAAATTATTTTTTTCTTGCAAAGTTGGAGCAAGGAATTTTTTTCTAACAATTGATATGTATATTAAGAATGTTAGTGTTTTTTCAACAGAAATTCTTTATTTTTACTTAAATTGTTCTAAACCGTACTAAATTTTTTATGTAAAACTTGTATTCACTTCTAAACTGCATGAGAGAGATAAAAGATTTTTACAATATGATATAATTTTCAGTAAACAAAATGTATGTAACATGTAAGAGGGCCTGAGGTGAGGGTCTTCTAGACACATTTTTGTGTCGCCTGCGAAGCATAGCGACACTTAGGGATCACTTTGTCCGTTGTCCGTCTGTCCGTCCGTCCGTCTGTCTGTCTGTCACACTTTGGGTGTCACAGCCCATAACTTTTGAATGGTAAGTGATAGGGCTTTGATATTTCACATGTGTATTCCTTGTGACAAGACCTTTCTACACATACCAAAATTTTTGACCTAGTGACCTTGACCTACATATTTGACCTACTTTTCGAAAAAAATAAGAATGCTTATATCTTTTGATTGGTAAGGGATAGGGCTTTGATATTTCACACATGTATTCCTTGTGACAAGACCTTTCTACACATACCATAATTTTTGACCTTGTGACCTTGACCTAGATATTTGACCTTGACCTACATATTTGACCTACTTTTCGAAAAAAATAAGAATGCTTATATCTTTTGATTGGTAAGGGATAGGGCTTTGATATTTCACACATGTATTCCTTGTGACAAGACCTTTCTACACATACCATAGTTTTTGACCTTGTGACCTTGACCTAGATATTTGACCTACTTTTCAAAAAAGTTGAAATTTGCATTATCTTTTGAATGGTTAGTGAAAG
This sequence comes from Pinctada imbricata, assembly GCA_033119305.1. Taxonomy (NCBI): domain Eukaryota; kingdom Metazoa; phylum Mollusca; class Bivalvia; order Pterioida; family Pteriidae; genus Pinctada; species Pinctada imbricata. The sequence continues at coordinate 46,353,004 of VSWD01000006.1, forward strand.
GACTTTGAAATTTCACTTGTGTATTGGTTGTAACAAGACCTTTCTACACATACCATAATTTTTGACCTACTGACCTTGACTTACATATTTGACCTACTTAAAGAAATTAATATTGTATATATCTTTTGATTGGTAAGTGATAGGTGGTAAGTGATAGGGCTTTGAAATTTCACTTGTGTATTCCTTGTAACAAGACCTTTCTGCACATACAATAATTTTTGACCTTGTGACCTTGACATACCGGTAGATATTTTACCTACTTTTAAAAAAAGTTGGGATTCGCTATATCTTTTGATAGGTTAGTGATGGGGCTTTGATATTTCATATATGTATTCTTTGTGACAAGACCTTTCTAAACATACCATAAATTTTTATCTAGTGACCTTGACCTAGATATTTGACCTTTTTTCTTAGAATTGCGTATATCTTTTGATTGCTAAGTGATAGGGCTTTAATATTTCACGCATATATTTCATATGATGTGACCTTTGTTTTGTTATAAAAATATTTACGCAGTGACCTTGACATAGTTGATTGACACTATTTTCTGAAAATTTGAGATTGACCATATCTTTCAGTTGGTAAGTAAGAGGTCTGATATTTCACATATGAATTTCATTAGACTTTTACCGGTATATTGATATCAGTAATTTTGAACCATGTGATCCACCTCCTAGAATAAGCCGCTTCGCAGGCGACACAAGCATTCCTTGGATTGCTATTTTTAAATTTAGAAATGTAAACTAGTGAAAAACTTAATTAAATTCTCCTTCCAAGATTGTATTCAGTCAAATCTTAGACTGTATGGTGATTCATGTATCTATGAAAATGATACTGATAAAGCATTTAAGGAAGCCCCTTTTTTTAGTCACATGTATACTTATATTTCTGAATATGAGCTTGCCATTAAAGAAGAAAAGTACAGCGAGCGAAGCGAGCCAAAAATTATTAAGATAAAGTGAAAACTGCGGCGAGCGAAGCGAGCCGAAAATTTTTCAGGAATTAAAGTGAATTTTATGGTTATTCTTCAAATTCAGATTACTTGTAAGAGCAAGATTATTTTTTTCTGTCACACCATAAGCAAATTAATTTTTTTTATCAAAATCCAGGGCAAAATTATTTTTTTCGAAAAAAAAACCCAAGCCCCCCCCCCCCCCCCCCAGAATATCAAATGGACCGTGCCTTAATTGTGCGTGAATAACTCTTGCCAGGAGCTTGAGATTATATGTCATTTTTTTTCCTAACACCGTAAGAGTGATCGACATTTTAATAACTGGTATTATGGGACCTCTCCTTAACAGCCACCTTGTACGAGATGTTCTGCAAGTACAACAATAATTTATTTACGTGTCTTTGTTACATACCATGCAGGTGTCAGTAGCTACATGTATCTTTTGAAAGCAAAGTCAAGCTTAAATTTCAAATCTTCGTATCTGCTCTTGCCATGCACATAGAGATTTGTGTACATGTTGACATTGAAAGCCCTCTCATGCTCGGTTAAATGCTTCAGGCAGACAACTATCAAAACAAAAGCAATTTACCCCCCCCCCCTCCCCGCTCTTGGAGATTTGAGCATGAAGTCTAGTACAGATCAATTTTAGGAGAATTTTATTAATTTTATTTATTATATATTCAAAGTAACATTTCTTCATCTGTAATGTGTGTGGTTGTTCAAAGTTATTATTCAAGCATTCACTCTTCAAGGCAAGGATCTGAAATAGAAAAAAAATATTGACTATATAAATCTAGCTTTTAAAATCCAAAGTGTATGGTACAGCTTGGACTCAAAATTCATAATTTTACAAGTTTAATAGTTATGTAATATACATGTATGTCCTAGCGACATAATTTACAAAGAATTCGCAGTGATATGTTATTATTTCATGAATAGCTAAATAAGCCTGGTATGGCTATAGTTTTAGATTATTCACTATAGATAGTAAATGCATTTTTTTTTATTTGACTTCTTTTTTAAATCATTATAATATTCTTAATAGGCAAAACAAATGTTACTCCACACATAAATTTAAAAATTCTGTACCTGCAAAAATATCCAAAATGAACAGTACTATGTGGCTATGATACATGCATGTGTTTCTGAAACTTTCACAGTGTGACAATATTTCTTTTCATGCAGCAGCTGGTGTGAAATCCATTCTAAATTTAGTTAACATCCTGAAGAAAAAAATTAATAATTGGTATTTGAATATTTCGATATTTCGGTGCACATACTACTGCAAGTATAACTTACTGTACAACTACAAGTGTACTCAGATGTAAACATTTTTATAGGTACATGTTATGAAAACAACATATACATGGGCATGGGCACATTAGTATGATATCACATTCACCCTTTTTTCCTCATCATTCAACTTTCGTACGAACTGATATCATAATCTACAAGTGTCTAAACTATTCACATAAAGTTTAGCTACTACTCAGCTTTGCAGTAACAATGTAACTTAAGTAAAAAGCGTTGAAATTCTGTCATTTACACATACATTTCACACATGTCTCTTGGTAATCTAAGGAGTTTCCTTTTATCTCTATGAATAAATTGATTCCATGATGTAATTGTTCTAATTCTAAGATATTTCCTTCATACAGCACCAGTTATTGAAGTTTGATATCGCTTATACTTACCAAAATCTGCCTTTTTATTCGTTTTACCCGCTCTGTAAACTGTTGATTCGCACCTGTTCCTCACCTCAAGCTTCTAAGTAACGCAGATCGCATTCTTCGGTGTACGGGGTCACAGAGTACAGATATAAATTAGGGGTTTTCTCAAAAGTATATTGACCCGGCGATGTGTCAGTGATGAAGCAATATGTTTTGTTTTTTGTATAAATGCAATTTTATCTAGTAAATAAAGGTATCAACGATAACGAAAGCTAATAAATGTGTTGCTACCTAACCTGACGACACGGGGTCCATGACGTCATATGACGTTACGTTATTTGGCGGAAAAAACTTCTACGTCATTTCTATGGAAGGCCTTAAATGTGCTGCGTGAGTTTTTGTGTAAAAAATATATATATATTGGACAATTAAGAATATCTATCAGTTAGACACGTGTATCTATCAGTGAGACACGTGTATCTAGACACGTGTATCTATCAGTGAGACACGTGTATCTATCAGTGAGACACGTGTATCTATCAGTGAGACACGTGTATCTATCAGTGAGACACGTATATCTATCAGTGAGACACGTGTATCTATCAGTGAGACACGTGTATCTATCAGTGAGACACGTGTATCTATCAGTGAGACACGTGTATCTATCAGTGAGACACGTATATCTATCAGTGAGACACGTGTATCTATCAGTGAGACACGTGTATCTATCAGTGAGACACGTGTATCTATCAGTGAGACACGTGTATCTATCAGTGAGACACGTGTATCTATCGGTGAGACACGTGTATCTATCAGTGAGACACGTGTATCTATCGGTGAGACACATGTATCTATCGGTGAGACACGTGTATCTATCAGTGAGACATGTGTATCTATCAGTGAGATACGTGTATCTATCAGTGAGACACGTGTATCTATTTGTGAGACACGTGTATCTATCAGTGAGACACGTGTATCTATCAGAGACACGTATATCTATCAGTGAGACACGTATATCTATCAGTGAGACACGTGTATCTATCAGTGAGACACGTATATCTATCAGTGAGACACGTGTATCTATCAGTGAGACACGTGTATCTATCAGTGAGACACGTGTATCTATTAATGAGACACGTGTATCTATCAGTGAGACACGTGTATCTATCAGTGAGACACGTATATCTATCAGTGAGACACGTGTATCTATTAGTGAGACAAAAAGACCGAAACCAGATTCCAAAAACAACAATTGAATGGCTTACGAATTTTGGGAAAAAATAAATACAAAACCTTCTCATGTGAAAAGAAACAAAAATGGACAAACCGGCGGAGACAAAGACACAACTGGACGGAAACACAAAGGACAATTTACCTAATGCTATCTCCAGTACAAGTGCGGGAAGTATTGAAGAATTGCGTCATACCGTCGGGAATTGTCCCCGACTATATAACGTATGTTTTCAAAAGTATATCTAACATATGATGCTGGTGGACTGTAAGTCTCCGAGGATATCGCTCACCTCGGTATAGTATTTACGCACTGCATTGAAATATATTACAAATTTCCTGTCATCAAATTAGACCTAAATTTCTAAAACAAAGGTGTATCTCCCTCATTGCTTAGCTCTGTCCTTAGCTTGGTTTCGGCATATTTTTTTCGGTCATGTTTAGAATTAAGCTCCTTGCGCCTACCCTCCAACGATTTTGGCCATATTTTTCACTTAAATACGCTTCTGAATAAACCCTTCACAAAATTTGGAGCCGCTCACTTTGGCAAGAGGAAATTAAAGCTCTGTATTGTAGATGGCGCCAGGAAAATTCACTTTGGCTTTATTTTAACTTTTCAGCATGAATTTCTTCTGACGAGGATTTAAATATCCGAAGCACGTGTCTAGTACAACAAAATTGGTACTATAGAACATATATTTCAATATTGACAATATACCTGTCGGAACCACAAAATACAGTACGTTTATCCCCTGAATAATTAGTGCGGCATGTCCTGACAATGCATTCTTCAATGCTTTCCGCTCTTGTACTGGAGATAGTTCATTAGGTAAGTTGTCCTTTGTGTTTCCGTCCAGCTGTGTCTTTGTCTCCGTTGGTTTGCCCACAGTACGTGTATCTCTATTCTAAATGTGATACATTTTAACTCAGTATGTACCCCTCAGAGGGCCTCACCTGTCACTTTAAAAGTGACATAATCAACAATATCAGAAACACCAAAGGAGGATGACCAACAGAAATCATCTAAAATGCATAAACTGCTCCGTGTTTATCTCAGTGGCAGAAATTATATTGTGAACAATAATACGCGTGGAGCGTTTTAAAAGAACTTGCCTGTGATAAGAATTGACTGTTCAATTTTGACAGTTTATTGGAGTATTTAAAGCTTTGGTTTGTCGTATTAGTCTAGGTGCCATTCATGAAACCCAAAAATTTCTTACACACAAAATGTTTTTGCATGAAAGTGTTGTCAATACCCTCTTATTTGATAATCCGGCGGATGCCACTCTGGCATCCTTAGGCATTTCGAAATTTTGGGGTAAAATGGTATTTTTCGAAGAAAAATCATTGAAAATAGGAAAAATTCAATTACTTTTTCCATGCTGCAGCTAGAGCAACAAAATTGGTACCAAAAGAACGACAATTTAATTGTCTTTTAAGTCTCAATCTCAATTTACCAATCTTCTTGTCAATAAAATGGGGAAAACTATGGATTTTCGATTAAATATCGTTGAAATTGGGAAAATACAATATCTTTTTTATTCTGTAGCTAAACAAACAATTTTGGTACCAAACGCACAATAAATGTATTGCCTTTCATTTTAGATAATACAGAAGTAAGATTCGCAATTTGCTGGTACGAAAAATTGGGAAAAACAACTACTCTTGGATGTAAAAACGCTGAAAATGTGCAAAATGCAATGAACTTTTTCAAACTGTAATTAGTATGAGGTACAGCAATTATGGTACCAAAAGAAATGTTTTTATTGTCTTTTATTCTGAATTCGTATTAAGCAACTTGCTCATAAATAAAGTGGGAGAAGACCTTAATGAGAGAGAAAACTTTGATTTTTGAAGGGTATTTTCCATTAAAAGTTGGGACTTTGAAAAATGCAAAACGTTTACAGAAAATCTAGAACAAAGATATGTGTATTCAAGTCAACACTTTTTTAAAACAATTTACTGGTACATGAAGTCTTGTAGCGAGCTTTTGAAAGACGTGGGTGAAATTCGAGACATTGTTCAAAAGAAAGCGGCTACTGTCTTTGATACATAACGTGCATGTCTGGTCCACGCTGTTAATTAATCTGCTTTTAAATGATGCTAATGAGTTTGAAGACTATTAACATTTGTACCACTTGGTGAGTGTCACTGCTGGTGGACCAGGAGTCCCCAAGGGCACATGTAGCCAAGATCGATCAATTTCGGTTGGTCGTTTCTTCAAAGGCATTCGAAAATTTCTGTTTACAAAATTGTCACAAATTTCTGAAACCTGGGTCCTGTAGCATCACTATTTCAGTCATCTTGCTACGTCTTTCGGTATATTTTAGGACATAATCATCACACATTTTGGCCATATTTCATTGTTTGGATTGAGGATCACTGACGAGGATTAAATACCCGAAACGTGCATGTCTGGTCCACGCTGTTAATTAATCTGCTTTTAAATGATGCTAATGAATTTGAAGACGTTTTTAAAACAAAGATGATATTTGCCAGGGTTGTGTAATTGTTTTCAACTATTGAAGTGGATCTTAAAGATCTGCTTAGTCATGACGTTGTTCTGGTCCCTATGTCGATGTTGAACAGATGACTTCGGTTTTGCAACTTCCAAACTTTGCAATGTATTTCTTTAAAAAAAAAACAGTGCATGTATTTTATATATGCTTTTCATTTTCGTGCGTGAACATCGACGGCGGGTGCGGCTAGCCAACAGGGGATGCTTAATCATCCCGGGCAACTGGTCCCACCTCTAGCTTGCTAGGGTCCGTCGATGCTCAAGTTTGTGCTCTATTGTGAGTGCTGTTGAGATTATCGTCAGGAGATCTTCTTTAACTCATTCGAAATATGTTCTTGAAATAAGCTCCATGTTATTCATTCGACAAGAATGCCTTGGAGCTGATGATCAATTGATGTATGCAGGACTCTCATTCATGCAGAATTAATACCTTGAATGTTTCTGGTCGTATATTTCTTTAAAAAAAAACTAAACACTTCAGATGTTCAATAATAAGTGTTCCAACTATTTACCTTCTTGAAGAAAGTTTTATACCAATTTTGATGCACCAGTCACGTGTTTCGGATAGAAAAATCCTCATCAGTGATGCTTTCAATTGAAGTGACTTCATGGGACAGCCAAAATCCTCTCTAGCAGCGCCCCTGGCCATATTTTCTAAACTTAAAATTTCTATCACTTTGCAGAGAGCAAATTTAAATGATATTCAATTGACCCCTACATACCATCACAATGATATAAAAGATTCACTCAGGAAAGCTACATATCAGGAAATGAAATGCAACTGATTGATATTACATGTACTTGCAATCAGTTGATCGAGGCAGCAATCCGATTGATTAAGAACTCACATTCTACACATTCTGAAGATGAAGGTATTGAGAACAGATCATGATGATGGATATCATCAACATATGATGGTATTGGAGAGACAAAGGTTAAAGGTTGTTCTGTGGGAAGATTTTGAAGTAGTGTTCTGTGTCAAATTTCAGAGAAGTTAATTCAGATATTGAAAAGATGGTGACTGAGGCCATGATATTCATAAAGAATTACTATGGTTTAGTGAATCTAGACAGTATATCTGATGTAAGGTCCAGTGTACGATTGAATGAAATGCGTTATAAGAGTTCAAAACTCTAAAATGACCATTGTCACCAACAGTTAATTGAATAATTTCGATAACATGTCAAGCAAAACTAAATATTTTTAGCCATGCATATGGAAACATTCTTAAGATGCAGTTCAATCAAACCTTGATCTACTGAAAGAATTAATTTTTTTTTAAAATGTTGAGACAAATTGTGATAATATTTTGCCAATCGCGTCTGTACCTCTGTCTGTTATCCTGTTGATTTGTTGCAGTCGCACATGAAATCTGAGTTGTGTGACAAACAGATGAGACAAATTCTGTGCTCATATTTCTTTAATTCTGTAAATGATTTGGAGTAGAGAATTGTCGGAGTACGATGTAAAGGAGGCATTTTGATCAACCATGTAAGAAGTTTTTTCGTTGTTAGAAGTAGTTGTACACAAGTATTACAATTGCATGTCGATGAAACATTAAGACAATAAGAAAGGAGGCGATCTCCAACAAAACTGGGTTGCAGCACCAGTATCAACACATCAAAACACCTCAAGTAAAACCACAGAGAAGACACACAGAGCAAGAGAAACCAGAGAATCTAAAGTAGAAAAAAGGGAAATAAGAGAGTGCAAATCTAAAACTATCAATATGCAATCATTTTTATACGAAACTTGTTGTTCTAGAATCGATTATATTTTTACAATTTAAAACCTTTTTTAGCACCCCCCCCCAAAAAAAAACAAAACAAAAAACAACAACAACAAAACAAAACAAGAAGATTCCATTTGCTTGAGTGGAATTCTGAATTTAAATCAATGAAATAATTTTTCTTGTCGTTGTTCTACCTACAGTATGAATAAAAGCATTGCAATATCCCATTTTTTTCAAAATGCATTCTTTTACCCATTTTCGAACTTGCAAATAGCTAATCTGATATTTAAAATGAAAAGCAATACATTTATTGTGCGTTTGGTACCAAAATTGTTATTTTATCTACAGTATGAAAAAAGATATGACATTTTTCCAATTTTCAACAGTTTTTCATTGAAAATCCATAATTTTCCCCATTTTATGGACGAGTAAATTGATAAACTGAGCTGGAGACTTAAAGGCGATGACATTGTTGTTCTTTAGATACCAAATCTATGTTTCTAGCTACAACATGGACAGAGTAATTGCGTTTTTCCAATTTTCAACGGGTTTTCTTTGAAAAATCACACCTTTTCCCAAAAACTTCGAAATGCCCAAGGATGCCAGAGTGGCATCCGCCGGATTATCAAAGTAGAGGGTATTAACATCACTTTCATGCAAAAACATTTTGTGCGTAACATTTTTTTTGGTTCCCCCAAAAATAGCCATTTGGCAACTAGACTATATCACAGATTGAGTAAAACCGCATAGCGAAGCGGTTTTACGCAAAATTTGTGATGCGACAAATCAAAGTTCATACTCCAACAAACTGTCAAATTTGAACAGTCAGTTCTTATAATTTCCAAACCCCAATTTATCCCAAATTTCACCAAAAATACTTAAGAAATTTGTAATTTAGTACATTGCGTATGAATATATCAACTCCGTTGGCGATCTAGTTCCCAAACGAAACAGAAATAAAGTAATACGTAGTTAAAAGCCACAAATGTGTAAAAATATTTGTTCCCCATCTGGAGTCCCATTTTAGCATTTCATTACATCATCGTATGATATGACGTAGCTATTTGATGACGCGTTCTGCAGTTCAGGTTCAAGGTCGCCTACATGCTTTGCTTATGTGTTTGGATTGTACACGCAAGAGCTGGGAGTTTATACAGACATATTCTCTGTACTCATAGGTCTAATAATTGCAGAAAAGGCATGGTTACGATCTTTTTTGTATCAGAATATCTTTCTAGCATTTAGTTATTTCATTTTTTATATTTTAAGTACCAAGTTAATTGTGACAATTCATGACGATACTGTATTCTGATCGAGGCCGACGTAGGTCGCAGTCTTTTGATCTCCCATTTTATGTTCTGATGATATTTTGTTAAATGTTAAACGTTACATTCTTCATTTCGGTGAAAATACATTATTAGAAAAGTTTCTAGTTTCAATAATCCATAGGTTCAGAACGATTGTATATCAAAGATATTATTTGAAACAGTGAGCTTCGGTCTTTTTCATTCAAAGCTTTTTTGCACGTTGTCGTTGACAGTCGTCAGTCAATGGAAAATTTCAAATGCAAGATCATGCTCGATCCAACAACTTGAAACTGTTACGACGGGGATGTAATTTTGAACAAAATAGCTGCGAGTTTCTGTTTATCTCGTCATTTTACTGCATTTTATGTCTTTCGTCAAAATTTAAGGACGGAATAGTCTAAGGGACTTTAAAAACAGGCGCATGGCAACCGAACAACGCTTAAAAACCAGGTATATCGGTACATCATCGAAATTGTCATAAAAATGGCATTTATTCTGATGTCGTATTAAAATCTAAGTCTACTGTTTACAAAACTATTTTTCTTTTCATGATTATCATTCTCTTAAAAGCCGATCTTAGCAACATTAAATGGTTTTAATGGAAGTAGTTCCGGCTGTTTTCGTGTTCATTGTGGTATGAAAGAAAGGAGGGGATCTCCAAGAACACTCGGTTGCAGCACCAACAACAAAACCCCAAAACACCTATCGCAAAAACACAAAGCAGACACGCACAGATGAGACGCAAATGGTACAATGAAGGCCAAATCACATAGAAACATCAAACATAAATGACAACACATAAACCAACGAGACCAATGGGCAATCGGTGCCGACAAAGGACGGTCATCTACCACGTCAGTAGCAAATGATGTGGTTATCCTAGATAACGTTCGCACAACCCTCCCACTGTTCCGATTACCCAGAGGTCTCGAAATACTTACATTTGTGGTGTAAAACAACCTCCTCACTGTTAGCTGGTCACACACAAACAAGACTGCAAAACACAGGGACGCAACACGGATGAATATGTAAATGGATATAAAAAGAGGGAATACGTAATTCAGTCCGTGCTCTGTCGGTTGTAACGAGTTCATGTATGTTATCACCCAAGGAGTCCGACTGACATTTAGAGAGGTCAGGTGGTCGGATTCCTGTCTTCTCTTAAACGGTATGGACAGGGCTCGACATGGAGTCCCGTCTTCACAGTCAGTCAGATTGCAAGTTTTAAGAATGCGCTGGTACAAGACTGTAGATTGGTCAAGTACCAAGCCTAGTGTCGGTCTGGTGACATTAGGTTCATATCCAAGGTATAAAAGGCGTTTGATGTTTCTAACGCATTTTCGATGGTAATGCTGTGTACCTTTGATCCTTCTGATTTTGTTTATTATGTCACCACAAAATGCAGGTTGTGAAATACTCAAAGTAATATACTCTGTTGCTTGTATGGGTCCGAATTTCAAAAGAAATCTAAAAAATTGACAATAATTTTTGTAAAATTTCCAGAAAGTCTTTACTTGTTTGTGAAAGAGAAAAACTTGACCTAAAGGTTTCTTCGTAATTTGTAAATTTCTACAATGAAAATAAAAAAAACATTAGAATATTCTCTAGCATACCGGATGAGCTGTGAAATGTAGATACCATATGACGGTAATCTAGGAACATCAGCGTCAAGTCAGGGGGAATCATCTCTTTTTTTCATACACACTTGTATGAATCTCTCCATTATCAATTTTGATATTTAGGTCCGAACATGGTGTTTCTGTGTTTGTAACGTTTGCCTTGTTTAGAGTCAATTCTTGTGGATAAATAACATGTTTATTCTTCTCAAAAATAGAATTGTCGATAGTAAGAATGGCATCCAAGTACACTAAGAAGGAACAATGAAACATTTCACATCATCATGTTTTCTTTGCTTTTGAAGGTTTTGGATAATTTTTTTTTTCATACGTGTATGAAAATAAATCTGCAACAAGAGGTGCACAATTAGTACCCATAGGGATCCCTACAACGTGCTTGTAGAGATTCTCACCAAATATAACATAAATGTTGTCCAAGAGGAAGGACATGGCAATACACAGGTCACTACATGTTCATGATTTGTATGATTTGTACTCTGTAGCGGAAAAGAAACCCTTTGATTCAGATGTAAAATTATACCCCCCCCTCGATTAAAAGACCATTTAATGAGTTTGGACAATAGATAATTAATTTTGTCGCGAGGAAGGTTAGTGTACATAATTGAAAAGTCGTATGAAGAAATCGTAATGGCTTGAAAATTTCTAGAGTTCATTTTGTCAATCACATCCCCTGAATTTTCAATAGACAAAGATAAATTTACATCGTTCCTAGACAAAATTGTAGTTGAGCAGTTGCTAGAATAAGCAATGAATCGAAATTTGTAAGGAGACTTGTGCAGTTTTGGTATGCAGTATATTGCAGGAAAATCCAATTTAGAAATAGGGATGTTGAACGAAGAAATTTCACTATTATATTTGCTCAAAATGATAAAGCCGGGTTAGCGCAGTGGTAGCGCGCTCGTTGCTCACCTCTAAGGTCACGGGTTCGAATCCAAGATTCGGCGAAGGGTCTTAGGTTACAATAGCATAAAGGTTTGACTGCCAAAAGCTGACGTCATTTACTTACTAAAAATAAATGACTTATATAGATAGTGATATATCAAAAGAAAGATCATTTCCTTTAAATTTCATTGGTACTAAATGATATACACCTTTCCGATTTAAATCAAAAGTGAAAGTGAAAATAGGGGAATCTTGACATGTCATTCAGATGGATTTGGTCTCATTTTGATCATTGTTCCAGAAGATTATTGCTTTTGATAAAAGTATTTAAAGTTGATATATAGTAGCGTATTCAAATGATAATGGTGTTGTTGACTGCTTTCTCTGCAGGAGCGAAGACAAATTTTTTATGAAAACTACGTAATTTGGATTTGAAATATCTTTCAGATTTAGAACTTGGATTTTAAAAAAGATGAGGATTTTTGTGGAAGTTATCTATTCGAATGTCAGTTATATCCAAAATGAGGTTTTTCTAGTCATTCAGAGAATGCGATTCGACTCCTTCCGATTTACACCACCATTTGGTACAGTAATCTTAGACTTCCTTTAGTACTTCGCGACATTTAATAAAATCTATCATGGATGGGATTCTATACTTAGGTCTTTTTTGAGAAGACGACGGAGCTGCCTGTCATCGATAATTGAAAAGTCACCTGTAACAATATGACCAGCTGGTTTATATAGTTAATCAGACGTTGCACATATGCACTAACTACCTATTAATGTATTTGATCGACTTATGATAACTTTTTCCATTGTGCTAACAAAATCAATTTAGAATATGCAGGTGATACATGTACTGTCATACGTATATTGAATATTATGACGCTGAACGTTTTGCACTCTATGAATAATTTATTGAATCTAGCTGAAATCATACATATGAAATTCTCAGTGTGTGTGTCTTTTTATTTGCTTGTAAGGATTGTGGGGGGTTAAAATAAGTTTTCTGACCTAGAGATTCTTGAAAATAAATAATTCGATCGGCTCTACATTGAAAATAAATACTTGAGTAGTCTGACCCCCGAAAGAATCCCCCTCAGAATAAAATGGTCGTCCACTTAATAAATGATAGCTACGTGTATATATATTGTTTATTTATACCTGTGATATCCTGTTGAATCCTCTGTCTTTGAACCGTTCGTCAAATTCCGGGTAGCTTCTGTGTAGAATATAGAATGGTTCGTACAGGTAAGGTTTGGTGTTCATCGATACATTGTAGGTACCATAGGCTGGATTTGACAGCCATTTATCATACATAGTGTTATTCTGACAAATATCACAAGATGTTATAGCATACTGTCTTATGAAACCTTGTTTTACAAAGGACAGTAACTTCTCTTTAATATTCTCATAATACTTCGAATTTTTCGCCTCGAACGAAGGGATTACGTATGCAGTTCTAAATTTCAATTTGTAAACTTCCGGAGAAATAAAAAGGGACACGTTCTCATTGACTTTTCTGACGCTTGATATAGCGTTAATGTGTTGCAGAAAATGATCGTGCAAATTGGCGCTGGGCACCATGTCAATATCTGTCATAAAAACATATCCACCTGCTACGGTAGACAGAGCAACATTTCTTAGAACATTAAAGGGATATGGAACCCTTTTTTCTTTCGGATTAATAAAACCGGTTTTCGTTGTCATCATCATTTCACACACAGAGGAATCTTCAACATTCCAGTCAATTGCTACGAAATGAAAGGAAATCGCAATATCCTTGTAATCATAAAGAGATTTCAAAACTGGGTAAATATCCTTTGCACATAGAAATATTGCAACTGAAATTGGGTTCTTCCATCTCTGAGCCAGAACTTCCAATGCCGCAACATGATTGGGTGTAGTTTGTGTTATTATTGTAACGATTTCACTATTCCTCCTGAGTTTTCGAATTTTTGAAGTTTTGAAAACATCTTTTATTATGAAATACTCATCTCTGTCATCACAGTAAGCTCCCATGATTTCTCTCCATCTGGTTTCCAAAAAAACACTTTCAATCTGAGAGGAAATTCGCATTGAACAACCGTCGAAAACGTATCCGTCACTCATTGTACACGAAAAATTAAATTTTGCTAAATATTGGCTGTTGAGTACAATGGTCACTATGACCATGATACCACATACAACAATAAATCTTTTTAGGGATTCTATCCCCATTTTTGCAAATCTTCCAATTTAAACATCCGTGCTGGCTTAGGCGCATTTGAAATCTTCAGTAGACCAATTATTGGGTACAACGCACCTTGAATGAAACGGTATGTAATCTTTCAAAGATCTATCAGTTTGGGTTTTGATGCATGTCCAATTATATGTATTTATCCAAAAAATTCAATTCATTATGCATCAATGCTCTCTATCCTTTAGAATATTGCACATTACAATATGTAATTCCCAGAGTGCATTACATACTAAATTTCACTTGAGCACCGACGACGACGGGGAAGTGGGTATACAGTTGATATTATAAAACATAATTGTATCCGTAAATAAACCACATGTTTGGTACTCTGCTTGTGTATCTATCGCTCTCGGTTGTTTCCTTGATCTCCTGTTCATGTGGAAAGATTTCATGGAGATGATCCTTAAAGTTTTGATTATTAATGTCTTATATGATCTGTACGTAAAATTCGAACTGAGATGCGAGGTGCTTTCGCCCACGGGAAAACAAGGTCTTCATGAAGTCAGCTTCGTATGAATACAAAAATATGTCAACAAACAGTGGGGCGCAATTGGTACCCATGGAAATGCAAATCATTTTCTGGAATATGGTTCCTTCAAACTCTACAAAAATGGTGTCAATAAAGAACTCAAGCATTCGAATGATATCGTCTTTGGTATACCTTTGTTTGAATCAGAGTGTTCCATAACAGTGTATTTGTATATCCTGTTCCCATTTCTTGAATAAAATGTGTTGCGAATTATATTGACGAGTCTGTCTTTGACCTTTTGGTTTGGAATGGTAGTGTAGAGCATGGAGAAGTCGAAATTTATGCTGGTAATATGATTGACATTGGTGGCTTTTAAATTTTCCAAGTTCTTTGGGATCCATATCTGATTGATTCCATTTCTGATATTCAGTATGTTTGAAGACCTTGCTTGATGCCAGTTTATATTTTCGTAAGCAAAGTGGATATAATTGTTATTCGTCTTCAAATTCATAGCATCATTTGAGAACAGATAAATTTGCAGCATGGACCAGATATATGCAAGTTTTTTCCTCTGTTGAGTACATAGACGATCCCGAAATGAACCGAAGTTTGTAAGGGGTTTTTACAATGTTTAACGAATAACGAGTAAAGGAGAAGCATCCATGCTGGCGTACGCACATTTGATATCTACAGATGTTAAACTATTTGATACAACAATGGATGTTATTGCAGATACTAGGGAACTTGGTACGCAAACAATCAAAGTTTGTATTGAAAGTGGGCATAAGACGGATTTAAAAGGATAAATGCAACCGTATGTAATATTTCAAAGATCCATAAATTTGTTTTTGATTCATAAGAATTTTAACAGATAAACGAAAATCTACTAGTTTAACTGATGGCCGAAATTACGAGGGCTGATTGATATATTGTGAGCTTCGTATTGAGGAATTTGAATTTTTCCGAACATTTTGCATTATTTTTTTTCTACATAATCCCCTTTAGTATCTATACACTTTTGCCACCGGTGTTTAAGGGCCTCAATATAACTTTTAAAGAACTCCTATTCATGACTGGTCAGAAAGCCATCCACTGCAAGTATGATATCATCAACGGACTGAAAGTGGGTGCTAGAAATAGCTGCTTTCAGTTTTGGAAAAAGATGAAAGTCTTATGGAGCAAAATAAGGTAAATAAGGCGGATGCTCTGCCTAATCAAAAGAAACAGTAATAAATGGCAGTCATGGCATAGTATGTGCCATTGATTGTTTGTCCTTTTTGGAGACAATCTATCAGCAGAATACCTTCTGCATCCCAGAAAACCGAAGCTTAGAACCTTCTATTATTTGTTATAAGAAACCTATTCGAAATTTCGGGTTTTTTCTACTACAATAAAGTTACATCATATCCTAAAATATTTGAATCATATCCTGCTTCTTTAGAATATGCAACGTCTAAATAACTATATAAAACAGCTGGTTATATTGTTTCATTGTCGACTTCTTTTGAAATTCGAACCCATACTAGCAATATAGTATATTACTTTGGGTATTTCACAACCTGCAGTTTATGGTGACATAATTAACAAAATAAGAAGGATCAAAGGTAGACAGAATTACATCGAAATTGTGTTAGAATCGTCAAATGCCTTTTATACCGTGGATATTATCCTTCTGTCACCAGACGGACACTTGGCTTCGTACTAGACCAATCTGCAGCCTTGTACCAGCGCATTCTGAAGATTTACACTGACTGACTGTGACGACAGGACTCCATGACAGGCCCTTTCAAAACCTCATAAGAGAAGACAGGGCCTTCTGTTTTTTTATCCATTTACATATCCATCTGTGTCTTTCTTGGGCCCCTGCGTCATGCTGTCTGTCTGTATGTTCGTCTTACAGTGATGAGGTTATTTTATTTTACACCACAATTGTGCGTTCTTCGAGACCTCTAGGTAATCGGGAAAACGGTAGGGTTGTGCGCACGTAATCCGGATAACAACACTGTCTGCTACTTGCGTGGCAGAAGGCTGTCCTAAGTCGGCCTAAGTCGTTGGTTTATATTTGGCCTTATGTGTATCATGTTTCTATGATGTGAGTTGGTGTTCCTTGTCCCTTTTACGTCTTATTTTGTAAGTGTCTGCTCTGTGTTTTTGCATTGGGTGTTTGGGGTTTTGATGTGGGTGTAACCGAATGTCGTTACAGATGCCTCCTTTCTCATCTGTAGAGTGTAAATTATAACCCAGCTTCGTTGATCTGGTCACCGATGATGTTGACGATTTCATTCTGGAAAGTCTTAGATTTGTATGTCGCATTTTTCTTTTCAATTCACCGTAATTTCCTCTGTAATGAATGCACGCAAGGAAATTTCCAGTGTTGTCGTCATGTAATAATAATGTTTGACATTATGACCCAATGTTGAAGGGGTTTTCTCTATTTTACATTTAATTAGGGACCGTCTCAAAGTATAAATTTTGTTGTTTTTTTTTTTATCTGAATTATACGAAAACATCACATTCCAAGACCAGTTTTGGTACTTGAAAGTTTTCTGATATTAGATAATCCACAGTATATTTCTTACATTGTGCTATAATACTTTTCAAATTCAGATAAATGTATTTCGGCATAAAAACATGGGGATTGTCTCAAAAGTCGTATCTGAGAACCTGAAGTATTTGCTATTTAATACGAGATCTGTGTTCATAACTTATTTTTTATGTCATTTACGTTGTTAAAAATAATTTAGATCGTTTCATTTTCTTTATATTATACTAAGTGTGGATAATTTCTAAATAATCATTAAAAAAAAAAAAAAAAAAAAAAAAAAAAAAATATATATATATATATATATTTGAATTCCCATTTAAACTTCGACCTCTAGCCTCACTGACTAGACATTCTTTATCGAATTGAAAATATATAGTGCACTTAATTCATGTAAGGAAATTAATATAATTATAAGATATGGAACACTTCTTTTTTCAACAATTTTGAATTCTTGTGCATCGTAGTAAAGTTTCCATATTTGCCATCCCCCTCTTCAATATTCAATACAAGGTCAAAATTTTGATACCAATACGGCAATAAAAAGATCACAAGGAATGTACGTATGTACATGTGAAATATGCAAGCCCTATATTATTCACCAGTCACAAAAATAGAAACAGCTCGTGTAAAGCCGCATTTACACTATCAAAGTTTTCTTGGTCAAAGTCCGTCAAAAAAACTTGGTCAAAGTTTTCTTGGACAAAGTCGTCTGTTTACACTATCAAAGTTCTTTGGAGACTTGTACAAGAAAATAGCAATCCAAGGAATGCTTGTGTCGGCTGCGAAGCGGATTTTTTTTATTGAAACTAGGTCAAATATCAAGGGTAAGGTCACTAGGTCAAAAATTATGGAATGTTTTTAAGGTCTTCATAAGATATACAAATGTGAAATATCAAAGCCCTATCACTTACCAATCAAAAGATATAGCGAATCTTAGATTGTTTGAAAAGTAGGTCAAATATCTAGGTCAAGGTCACGAGATCAAAGTTTTCTTGGATTGTTTACACGATCAAAGTTTGCGTCAACAATTTTGACCAAGTTTTCTTGTACAAGAAAACTTTGATAGTGTAAACGGGGCTTAAAGGAAAAAGTCCCGAAGAGTCCGAGGGCTTACCCCCCCTCCCCCAATGGATCCAATTGAAATGGAATTATCACCAAAGTTACTGGATGTTCGTGTGGTCACTTTCGATGTATGTAAGATGCAATTTATATGCACATTGCACATCAAATCTACACTCTAAAATGGATGTTCCGATGTAGAACACTTCTTGAACACCTAAATTGTTTCAGATATTGAACACCTGGAACATGTTCTAAGAATAGATGTTCCAAAGTAGAACACTTCTTGAACACCTACACTGTTTCAGATATTGAACACCTTGAACATGTTCTATTAAGTGTGATCACCAGGGTGTTTAAGCTTTGAATATGATGTTCAAGGCAATATTTGCCGGGAAAAGGAGGGCAGTGTAATAGAGGCAATATGGCACCTTTTCCTACTTGATTTTTTTTATTCATAAAAATTTCATACGAGAAGGCTAAGTTTAATAAGTATAGTGTGTACCCCCTCTGAGATAAAATGATAGACCCGCGCCTGAATCCGATACGTCATACTAGTAACCGAGTAGGACGGTTTCGCATTCAAGATTCATGAAGATTAACCTGGTTCGGAGTAGAAATTTATATGAAACAGACATGTTCAACAACACTCAAACAAAATTGTTCTTATAACTTTTATAATTTGGACTATGATCCTGTAACTGTCGCTCCCATTTGGAAATACTTGTAAGTTATCTTGTGCACGAAGGACTCAGTGAAGGGAGGATCTAGATTTTTTTTTCGCCGAAAACAAAGGAGAGTTCAGCCCGACAAGGGATGCATTTAAAAAAAAAAGAACCAGTAAAGACCAAAAAAAAAAAATTAGCAGCTTCCTGTCCCTGACCCTTTCTATATACATAATGTACTATATACGTAAATATACGATACAGACGTAAGACCCGGCTCTGATCTCCGGTTGCCCACTGTTTGTAATCCCCCTTTTCTCGCCATCTTTTTTTTTACTTCAACATGTTGTGTATCTGTTCACGCCTTTTGTAAAAATTGATTATAAGTCTTAATGTTTTATGTAAATTCTAATATATGTGACATTGGCACACAGAAATAAATACAAGAACTGAATTATATATAGTTACTATATAAATTGATTATCATGATTATTGGCCAATCACTAATTCGGCGGATCCATTAAAAGAAAATTGAAATATGAATGGCCTAACACTGATTGTTACAAAATGTAAGTTATAAGTTTTCGGAGTAGAGTGCAGACTATATCATTATAGAATATTCTGCGAATAAAATGAATGTATTTTATATGTAATAAGGGGAAGGGAAATTCGTAAACATATTGATTGTATGATTCACGGTATGGACTGGAAGAAAAAAACATCGATAAAAAACAAATGTTTATTAATTTTGATATTATTCATTTATCTATTTCTTTATTTTTTTAATATTAGTATTATTGTTTTAATTTCCGCTGATTATGAGAAGGACCGGGGGGGGGGGGGGGGGGGGGGGGGGCTGGAGCGCGATGTCACATTCATGAGTATATCATTGAGGATTGTTGACTCCGCTGATGGAGGGGGGTATCCTTTTTCATTTAGTGTTGCGTCGTTTTTTTCCCGTTAATTATTCATTTCTTAAAGTAGCGTACGTTTTTGTTTGATTTTTCCTATGGATGCACGAATCTCTTGTTTATTTATTTATTTAAATAAAAACACTTGTTTCTTTTTGCCGTACGTTTCGGCCATGTTAGGCCTTCATCAGCGGGCATTATTTATTTATCTATTTATGTTTTTCTCTCTTTTATTCTTTTATCTTTTATGTGATGCATTGTTGTTCAAACTTTGTTACTTTTTAAAGATCAGCGCGCACGAGACGTGGTGGTTACAAGTACCTATGCTAAGACTTAGAGCTAAATGCAATTTGACGTAGGGGGATCTCAGAGGTTTGTCTTTCTCTTCTAGTCTAGTCAAAATAAACTTTAACCTAAAAGAAATTGCAACAAAGCAAGTTTTAGTTTCTATGAGTTCTATGTATCAAAGTAAGATGTTCCAAGAAGTTTCTATAAAAATCTACCCCGTACATGTGCCTCAAAATTAGAAAATAAATTAATTAGAATCTAAAAATAGAACACCGATATATATCGCCGTTTACACCGAACATGGTATTTCCGGTGCTGCATTGACTTATTATCCGATTTAATTCAAACAGTTTCTGTTGTTGGTGCACTAAATCTGACGGGTTGCTTTATGTAAATGAAATACACGAAACATATGATTTTTAAAAATTCAGTCTACTTCGACTTGTTTTTCGTGTTTGTACGAATTTCCTCTGCGTCATGACGTCATTTGCTAGCTAGAGTTGTCCTTCCTGTCAATACTTATCACTGCTGTTGTTTTATTTTTCGAAGTAAATGACCCTGTAACTTATCAAAAAGTTATATAGAAAACACACCATAATTTAGATATGAAAAATATTGCCGGCGAGGAAATACCTATGAAAAGCTACTTACATGTACAAATGTAGCGGTAACGTCTGAAAAGGGGAGGAAGGTGAAGGGGGGGGGGGGGGGGCTGAATATATTGACCAGTCACACTGAAGCGAGGAACGATATATACGGGCGATATCTAACCTTTTATTTATTTATTTATTTATATGTCTTATTTGAGAAAAAAAAAATCATATTTAAATCTGTTCATTTATCCGTAAGGAAAATAGTTGCTTACGAATTTGATTTTCAATTTTCCGATTTTTATTAAAATCATTTCATTATTTTCTCAGTCTTGCCATTTGGTTTAATATTTGAAATTATTTTCATAATATTTGTGATCTATATATACAGTGTAACGAACGGGGAAGCTCGTATCTACCCGGGGGTTTGATTCAGATATTTTTTTTTAAAGTACCGTCCCCTTGAAGGTTATTTTCAATTGATATATTGTGGCGGACGGAGGATCTGATCAGTTTTAAATATATTTTTCGTATAAAAAATAACTATAAAAAGGATTTGTATCAGATAGCAGATTTTGAAAATGTGTCTGCCGTACATACAACATCATTGGAAAAATCACTTTTGACTCTTGGGGTGTATTAATACGCAGGACAAAATGAACAACGTCTTTATATCAATTAGGACTCGTGTCATACAATGCAGTATACTGTCAGCTTATATACAGATAAATACAGATTTTCATACTACTAGTATGTAAATAACCATCCAGTGGAAATTGAAAAATATATATTTTTCAAAAAACATCGGAAATAATTGAAAAGACATTTTATATCATTGTCCATTCATTTGAGAGTATTACAGGTGCCTGGAAAAACATGGCCATTTATTTCATTGAAAATGAAAATTCATGTATTCAAAATTGAGTATTGAACAAATATATATTCCTTTTCATGACACTGTGTACAGATTCTAAATTGGATCCCCATCCCTATAACGTACGCGTATATAGGTAAAATGCCATACCGCCCCTTTGGGAAAAAAATCTACATTCGCGCATATAAAGCAATTGCCATGGGTATGATATTTCATTGACAATGTATAGTGATATAGACTTATTCAAATACAGTAGCAATTATGCATGACCTTTCTCTGTCCATGATCCTGTTCTCTTTTCAACATAAAAAGCGTATATTCCATGGTCACTGTTGATGATCTATGATACATTTCTCATGAGAAAAAGAAACTTAATGGGCGTTTGAGGGGAGTTTAGAGGTTTAGCCTTGTGTCAAACATTTATAAACCACCTCCACCTGTCAGTGGCATCGTCCCCTCGTCCCCCCATCCTTTGCATCATGAATAACATTCACTTATTGTTGACCAACTCGAGGCAAGTACGCCACTGAAATAAACATATTAATTTAAGGTATCCGTTGTACAATTGAGTCATTTTACATAACGTTTTAATCATCTCCATTGTAAAGTATGGTAAATTTTATGCCCGGTAAGGTACTATAAACTATATATTTTCTGAAAGGTAATGATGCCATGAGTTCAGATATAAGAGTCCCAGGTCTTAAAAATCAAAGGGGAAAAACTCTTTTACAATTTTGTTATTTTGCATATGTTATATAGAGGAAATAGACAATTTCAATGCTGCATAAGTTATTCCCCTTTGTTTTTCTGGCCCCAGTTTTCGGTGCTTTTTTAAAGATTTTATCCCAAAAATGATACTTAGACACCGATTTCGTCAATAGAAACTTGTGATATCTTAGTCGACATATAATAGGACGTGTTGAGGCAAAAAAAGCTTTTGTTGCAATTTCTTTGAGGTTAGGCTAAAATTAAGGTATCCTTTGTACAATAGAGTCATTTTACATAGCGTTTTAATCATCTCCAAAGTAAAGTATGGTAAATTTTATGCCTGGTAAGGTACTAAAAACTATATTTTCTGAAAGGTAATGATGCACTGAGTACAGATATAAGACTCCCAGGTCCTAAAAATCAAAGGGGAAAAACTCTTGTATAACTTTGTTATTTTGCATATTTTATATAGAGAAAATAGACAATTTGAATGCTTCAACAGTTATTCCCCTTTGTTTTTCTGGCCCCAAAATTATTATTTCTGAGCAGTGGGCATCATAACCTTTCAGAAAATATATAGTTTATAGTACCTTACCAGGCATGGAAAAGTGCCCTATTGTACATCGAATACCTTAAGGCTATTTTGACTAGACTATTCCCACAGTTATTGGTCAATTTCAAGAAATCGAACATATTAGATTTATAGAAGTTGACGGTCAATACGATGTTGTTCCGAGTTTCATCTGATCAATTCAATACTGCAATATGAAGGAAGAAATAATATTTTCATGAGCAGTAGAAAAGCACAAACATATACTTCTCAAAATGGTCATGACAACGCTGAATTTTCCTAAAGGTCAAGTAATTCATGAATGACCATGACGAGTATCGGATTTGTTTACATTATGCATTTCTTGTTTCGTTTTGTTTTTTCTTAGTGTATGGTTAGATAGACTCATATATATCGACAGTCAAGATTAAAGGATTCTGATTTTTGACCATGTTCTGCATAACAAGGTCAAGCAAAAGAGGCGGTCCTGTTTGTTTTATTTTCTCATAGTCCCGACCAAGACAATATGTAGCGGATTACTGGGTAAGGAGGGTCGGCGGAGTTTAAAACTTGTGCATGTTATCTATACAAAAAAAAGAAAATAAAGACGCTGAACAAGTCAGGCAAGCTTGTATATGCAATAGATGGAACATTTAGTGAAGAATCTGTGAAAAAGCATCATAAAAAAGCTGAACAGAAAATGTATGGCACGAATGCGGCTCGAACCCATTCTTCCTCTTAGATAGTTAGCAAGTAATACACTAGCCGGGCGCGTTAACCACTATGCTATCGAGGCTGTTGCAATCTACGGAGGTAAAAAGTTACTTTCAAGTTTCTATATGTGAGTGGAGCGTCAGCAAAGCCCTTATTATTCACGTAGAAACTTCAAGTTACCTTCTAACTTATGCCTAGTTTCCATGCTGTAAATTTATCAGGTTTTAAATGATGCTATTGAATTTAAAGATGTTTAACATTTCTACCAGCGAATATCGGTTTCCTGAAACTGGGCTTAAAATAGGCGATTCAAACATCTAAAAATAGCATTTACTGGAAATCGTCTGCTATGTCGTATTTACGAAATAATGATACCTGTACGTTATTTAACTTTTGGAATGTCATTTTTCTAATTTAAATTACACAGAATACGATTATGTTGGTTTTGTTCATGTTTTCTATTCATATGAGAGCTTCTTTGAAACTACCGCGTTAACAACTAACTGAAATGGGGTCGATGCGCAAGAAGTGCGTAAAGCGCGATAACTCGAATTATACTCTGCCTCGTTAATTGGTATTTTCGGGCAAAACATATGTTTTATATGAATATATATAGTCTATATCAAGAAACTTATTATAGAAAGTCTCATATTTTAAAGTATGATTATTATCCTCCGTGTTTCCTATTTATCTTAATCTTCAATTACTTATCATTTTATTCTTATCTTGTGAAATGTTACCATAAGTATGATTTGGTAGAAAAAATAAACAAAAAAGATGGAAAAGCAAGCATTCAACATAATAATGTAATAAAACACATTTCGAGGTTATATATTGCTAGATTTTGTAAGGATAAAAGCTTGCCTTTGTTTGCTTCCTAATATTTAATATGTATTTTACCCCAAATAAAACAATAGTACACAAAATTACAGTGAGATGATAAATAACTTAAGAAAGAATAAACAGTTAAATGGGAAATACAGAAGATAATAGTCAGTTTGAAATGTAAGATGTTCAATAGTAAGTTCTTGATATAGGCTAAATATTTATATAAAACATATTTTTTGCCCTAAAATACCAATTATATCAACAGAAGATATACTTCAAATACATATGACATACAATGACAAACTATGATATACCCAGGTACATTTTTTGTACACTTTAGAATAAAATAATAACGACACATTTCATAGTAATAAGGATTTTCCAGAAATCAGCGGTTTTTAAATAAAAATTGAGACTTTCTACCCCAAAAAGCAAGATTATCAGAGAAATATCTTCTAACTCATTAAACTTGATCACATTTATGCCATCCAATTATATGAAACCTCTCCAGCTTTGATTAATTGAAAAAATTTAAATTTACTCATTAAACTTGATCACTTTTCTGCAATCCAATTATATGAAACCTCTCCAGCTTTGATTAAATAAAAAATATAGATTTAAAACAATTTTCACAGAAATAAATTAATTTTGCACATAAATTAGGTTTTTTTGCCCCAAAATACCAATTAAATTAACAGAGGATATTTAAAATGCATATGACTTACAAGGACAAACTATGATATTCGCAGGAACACTTTTGAATAAAAATAATAAAAGCTGATTTCATAGTAATAAGGATTTTCCAGAAATAAGCGATTTTTGAATAAAAATTGAGATTTTCCACCCAAAATAACAGGATAATCAAAGAAATCTCTTCTAACTCTTTAAACTTGATCACATTTATGCCATCCAATTATATGAAACCTCTCCAGCTTTGATTAAATAAAAAATATAAATTGAAAAAAATATTTACAGAAATAAGTGAAATTTGCACATAAATAAGGTTTTTTGCCCCCAAATAAGATATGAATTCAATTTTAGTTATCAAATGACATTTATATCCTTTTATAATAAGAAATAGCACGATATCAAAGCTAAAACATATCAATTTAGGCAAAGGGGTAGGGCCACGAAGCCCAATATTGGCCCTAATTTTGATACATTTTGAACATTGTACTTCATAGAATTTTTAACTGTTATTTGACATTTTGAAACGTTCTCTACTGAATCACGAATCTACTTTTTGTAAACATTGCTTTTATCAACACCTTTTAGCCCTTTGAAAACACCAAAATAGGTCAAATTCGGCGAAATTGATGCAAAAACTCAATATTTCTATTAAATTAGCAATGGCCGCATGCATTAACTGAGATGGAAAATTTATATGTGAAAGATTATCATTATATCCTTTTGTGGGCCTTTCAACGACCGCTAGGTTTCGACTGAGAGTAACGACAACTCGTACCCTAAGTGTCAGAAATCGGGACATTTCGAGCTTCTTCATAAACATAATGGGCAAAAATCACTTCGAATCATGAAATTTCTTATTTATTTATCTCTTTTTGGTTGTTGGACAAAGTTGGTATGATTTAGCACAATACTTTGATTTGTTTCATGTACTTAAAACAATAAATGGACAAAGAAAGATAGCACAAATTTGCACATTCGATTTTTAGACCGAAAAATTTTTTTTGCTTGTGGTAAAACATTTGAAGGGAGGTAACTCCTTAATAATTTCTGTAAAACTCGGGGGCCGTTAAACTAAGAAACGAAATGAAAAGAAACGAAATGAAACGAAAAAAAATTATAAATTTTACCGTTAAATCATTCGTTTACGATCAAATAGTGGTGATATTTTCCCTTGTATTCTCCTATCGTGTGCCGCGGGAACCAGTGCGTATTGTAGTATCTACATTTCAGCTGTGTTTAAAGAAAGGCCATCAAACAAAACTAAATGACAAGTTTTAATCTAGTCATACATTTTTTAACTGTGACCGATTTCGTTAAAATTCAACGAGGAGCTCTACGTATATAAATGGGAAAATGATGGCAAAAGGTGTGCAAACGAAAAATTAAAATTAAAAATAAAATTGACAGATATACATGTATGTATCTAGATAAATATCATTGACATAATATTAAAAAAAATACATGAAATGTGTCGATAAGTATGCATAACGAAGACAGCATCGATAGTCATCGGAAACTAGCGAGACAAATAAAAAATAAATGATAATAATAAATTTAAAAAAAATAATAATAAAAAGTATTGGTCGTACAGGCTTACACTGTTAGTTGCAAGACTTCGAGATTTATCCCCTATATGAATTTTAATCAGAACATTTGCCGACGAAGAAGAAAAAAAAAACTTCATCTTTTTGTGATTTGTGAGCTGCGCGGACAGTAGATGCTGACGTAATGTTTGCGGACGGCAAATACTCATTTTACGGTGCAAACATCCCATAATGTGTAATAGTATTTGAAAATATCTCAGTGTTACAAATCTTCTTATCAAAATTAAATTATTTTGTAATTCAACCCTTTGCTAATTAAAGATGTAGGGCGTAAACCCCCCCCCCCCGTCCTATCCCCTGCGATAATAATAAAATCTGCGAATATACATGATAGCCATTGTCTTTTTCTAACATTCATTTTGTTATATTTTCTTGTTTCAATACTTTATAGATTTAAAGAACGCTATATACATCTTTATAAGTTTGAATTGAATAAACGTATACTCAAAACATGTCGCCTAAACTTGCGAGCGTGGCTCTAGAGTGTGATGGGTTGGGGAGGGGGTAGTCTGAACCGCCCCCACCCCATCCGCCGTGATATTTGCAAAAAAGAAGAGACTTTTCCAGATTTTTATTTCAAAATCATAGGTATGACAATAAAGAATTAGGTGAACCTTCATAATAGATCATCGATTACAAACGGTTGGTGATCCGGTGCGATTTTATCGATTATCAATCGGTTACGCAGAATTATATCATTTACACTCTGAATGGTGATATTGTACTACAATAATTACTGCAGCACCTCAAATGTGCTTTAATTGATACATTTAAAGGCTTAATGTTGAAATACACTTTCTCTGAAAAAGAATCAGGTTTTACTTATTTATATATATTTATTTTCTCATGGCATATGGGACTCGGTGCCTCTCATTTTAAAGGTACGGTGTCCCTGAACATTAATTAATTTTACAAAATTTTATTATGCAAAATCTTTCTTTTCATATGAAAGTTTACATTTGTATAAATTCAAAATTTCAGACGAATCTAATGCATACATTCGCAGTTATAGCCGTTTGAAAACATCATTTCGAATTTGGGGTGCGAAGCTCTAATTCATTCCACTGGCGCCACCTACAAGGTATATCGTTTTTACAAGAGATATAATACAAAGGTCGTTACTGCATATTGTCAAATAAAACTTATTGATCCTTTTTTCCTCAATCTAGACCATTGGGAATATAATTTACGTTTTCAATTAAATTTATTTTTTCAGGGAGACTGTATCTTAAAAAAAAAAAAACAAAACAAATTGAAACAAATAAAAACAAAACGCAAAAAAAAAAAAAAAAAAAACAAAATAAAATCGAAAGATTTTTTGTAACCTTTTTTTCCCTACTAAACTGAATTTAAGACTGGATTTGCTATATCTAGGGGTCGTTTAGTTCTTTGGTTATTTTCACCTCTTTGATTATTTTTCAGAGACTTCTGCGTTTTAACAGTCATGAGAAATAAACATGCTATACCGACACTGTTAAGCGTTGACCCTTAGAAGATGTAATTTAATTTGACAGAATAGGAGAAATATCTGGAAGAAGAGGAGGGGATAGAAATATGTAGAAAAAATGTATCTAGCTGTCTTGTAATACATACATCCCCCCCCCCCAAAAAAAACCCGCACCGAAATTTGGTTTTTAATGTGAATGGTTATTTGTAAACGAAATGACATCAAAGTATATGTACATTTGTAACGGCTTTCCTGATAATAGATTAACTCTACAAATAATCTAGCTGTAATAGATAAATAAAGGATGTATGAGTACAAAACGCGAAAGAAAAAAAAAAAGAAATATAAATGAATAAAAACTCAAACCCAGTGGCGGAATTAGAGGGGGGAGCACGCCCCCCCCCCCCCCCGTTTCACCAATCTCTTTACTTTTTGCTTCGCTCGCCGCACATAATTTTTCATTCGATGTCTTATTTTTTGTCTTCAACTTTGTCATTTGAACGAATCAATATGTCATAAACATAATTATACAAATTCCAAAGCTAAACTATCACTGAACTTGTCCTTACTTCTAAAAGAGCTCTGTTCGGTCGTCATAACTGTTTTCTCCGTTAATGTTTAATGTTACGTATTGGGGGGGGGGGGGGGTTCCATCCAACCTTAGTGTCTTGTTTAAGTAATTTTATGGGAACAAAGCAAAAAATTCATGAAATTTTCGAGCGAATGAACATCAACGACCTTCATGTATTCTTTGAATTCTACGACGCGTTTGGTTGGCGTAATTTTTTTTCCGTTACGCATCTCGAGTTTAGGCCAGGGAACTTCGTTAGTCGTATCAAAGTATCTTGAGGAGAATCCGGATCCCATTCATGGTATTCCTGGGCTTACAACGAAACTTGACAGAAATTGTACTGGCCCTTTCAAATTATTTACAGTACGCATGTAGGTTGAACTCATGGATACCATTCCCGAACGTATTCATGTAAAAAATCCGGTTACTTTTCATGCTTGTCTACGTTTTGAATTTCCAATTAAATAATTTTTTTGCCAAAGAAAAAAAAATTCGTTTCGTTACTTTTCATTTCTTTTCTTGCGCGTTTCACAATTTAAAGGGACCCGTTAAACTCGATAAATCAAGAGGTGTCCCGGGAACCAAGTGTTTGTCAAATAGTACAGTTTGAATTGTTTCCCTTCTTAAGCAGATTTTATTTATAATTTGGTATTTAAAATCAATCAATTTTCGAAAATTCGCATGTCTTTATCAATCCAAATTTTTTTAATGCTCTCCAGTACAGATTCAAATGTCGTGATGCACTTTTAAAGGAATATTCTTGGATATTGAAAATTTAGTTGAAAGGCCTACCTTTTGTCATTAACGTTTTATCTCAGTTAACGCATGCGGCCACATTGAATTCTACGACAAAAGACAAAATTCCCAGCAATTTTCGCCATATTTTGTCGATAACGTCAAAATGACGTCACTTCATGACGTCATAACAGTTAAATGGCACATTGTTTGGTGATATATTCTTTTCATGAAAAGCGGTAAACATTCGTGTATTTTCATAAGAGATATCAAGTATGCCTCATAAAATTTATTGTAAGAGAAAAATCAAGGGCCGATTTAGGGGTCTCGTGGCCCTACCCCTTTAAAGAGCTAGTACTTATTGTCTCAAAAAAGTGGTTTTTGCATACAAAATGCATAATTATTTTACCCAAAAATGATGGTTTTAATGGATTATTATATTTAATTTCACAATCATCTGACAAGATGATTACTTTCTATTATGATAATAGCTTTAAATGTATAGTTTTAGCAAAGAAAATGATTTAATAGAATTTTTCCAGAAATCTGTTATTTTTAGACAAAAACAGGCATTTTGCTAAAAAATTAAGTAGAAAATATACCTTTTATGTTTCATACATGTAATTTATGAGTGAACCTAAATAATTACAGTACAAGATACATTCCTGCTATCATTTCAAGAAGTTCTATAGATTCAATAAATATTCTCCAGAAATCAGCTATTTTTAAATGAAAAAAAATACGTTTTTCCCCAAAAACACTTTGATTTTGAATGAAATGTTAGTAAAACATATATAATCTGAAAGAGTGTGAAAAGTTACACTAGAAAATAGCTTTCAATCATTGCTTTCATAATATATAAGGGTTCTTTAAATAAATATACAGAAATCTGAGATTTCTAATTGAAAATACAGATTTCTGTATAAAATTATTAATTTCGAGGATTTTGCAAAAAAAAAACATAAAAAAATAAAAAAAATAATAAAATATAGAATATATGTCATTTGAAAGAGGAGATTTTAAAGATGTTTTTTTCAATCATCATTGAACGATCATATGCAATCTTGAGGAGGTGAGAAGCAGGAATAAATTCGAGTTTTTTACCCCAAAACACAAAAAATAGGAATTGGAACTAGCAACTTATCAAAAATATTATATATTCACATTTTTCAATTTTTAAAAACATCAACCATATAGTGGAGTGCCTTATGTAAGAAAATAAGCTGCCGTGGGAATTTTATGATTAAAGCAAACCACTATGTTAAAGATATTAACTATGAGCTAGTATTACAGAAAAAGTTTGATAGACCTCTGAGATATGTGGCAGTTGCGATATTTTGGGGGTAAAATACCCTTTTCTATGCAAAAATCATAAAAAACTGGAAATAATTTATAACTTTTGCATAAAAAATTTTAACAAAATTTAAAAGATGCAAATATACTTAAATTCTGTTGTTTTTTCGAATAGAATGAGTTTCAAATTCAAATTTTGATATCAAATGTGGTTTTTTGGGCAAAAAAACCCTTTTCTAGGCTAAAATCGCGAAAAATTGGAAATTTTTTTTTAATTTTAACGTATTAACTGATTTCAAAAATTAAAAGATGTTTACATATTTAATTTCTGATCTTCTTCTGAATGAAATGAGTTTTCAATTCAAATTCTTATATTAAATGTGTTTTTTGGGAGAAAATTCCCTTTTCTAGGCCAAAATCATGAAAAATTGGAAATGAATTATAACTTCTACATGAAAAATGATGAAAAAAATTAAAAGATGTTAATGAACAAAATTCCTTATGTTCTTTCCATTGAAATGAGTTTCCAATTCGAATTCCTATGTCAAATGTGTTTTTTTGGGCAAAAATCCATTTTCTATACAAAAATCATGGAAAACTGGAAATAATTCATAAGTTTTGCATTAAAAATGATAACAGAAATTAAAAGATGTAAATATACTTAATTTCTGATGTTCTTTCATATTAAATAAGTTTCAAATTCGAATTCCTACATCAGATGTGGTTTTGAGGCGAAAAAGTCCTTTTCTAGGCTAAAATCATGAAAAATTGGAAATAATATATAACTTGAGCATATGTACTGATTTCAAAAATAAAAAGATGTTTATATATTCAATTTCTGATGTTCTTTCACATGGAATGAGTTTTCAATTCAAATTCTTATGTTGAATGTGTTTTTTGGGAGAAAATGCCTTTTTCTAGGCGAAAATCATGAAAAACTGGAAATGCTTCATAACTTTAATATAAAGAATAGTGACAAAGCTAAAAGATGGTTATGTACTTTATTTCTTATGTTCTTTCAAATGAAATGAGTTTCCAATTTGAATTCCTATATCAAATGTATTTTAAGGGGGCAAAAATCCATTTTCTATGTTAAAATAATGATAAAACTGGGAATAATATATAGCGCTTGCATAACAAATGATAATAGAAATTAAAAGATGTAAGAATTCTTAATTTTTGAAGTTCTGTTGGATGAAATTAGTTACATTTCATATGACTATATCAAATATGGGGGGGGGGGGTTGGTGGCAAAAAGCCCTTTAATAGAAAAAAACATATAATTGGAAATAATTTACAACTTTAGCAAGTGATCTGATTTAAAAATTAAAAGATGGTTTTTTACTTAATTGCTGATGTTCTTTCGAATGAAATGAGTTTTCTGGGCAAAAAAAAAAAACCCATGGAAAATTCGAGACAATATATGACATTCAATTAAAACTTTATTCTTATGATACACTGAAATTTTACAATAGAACAATCATATAATTTAGTATTCCAACAGGGGATGCATACTCCTCCCGGGCACCTGATCCCACCTCTAGCTTGCTGGGGTCCGTCGATGCTCAATTTGGTGCTCTATTGTGAGTGCTGTTGAGATTATCGTCAGGATCTTCTTTAACTTATTTGTGTCACACTTATGCCCTTTGCCGTGTGGAGCTCGTAAAAAAGTTCCCCGCGAGGGGTTTGACAGTAAGTGTTTTGAATATTTTTCCCTCACATTGTCGCCATAGCACTTTTTATATAGACGTGGCCTCAGACAGTGCATGTATTTTATATTTTCTTTTATTTTCGGGCGTGAACATCGACGGCGGGTGCGGCTAGCCAACAGGGGATGCTTACTCCTCCCGGGCACCTGATCCCACCTCTAGCTTGCTGGAGGTCCGTCGATGCTCAATTTGGTGCTCTATTGTGAGTGCTGTTGAGATTATCGTCAGGATCTTCTTTAACTTATTCAATTTCATAGTCCATATTAATGGACCAATTTTCCCAAGTGAAAACCTCTTGGAAAATAATAATTAAATCCACAGGAGGTAAAAGTGCTATATTTCCAGTGAAAAGGCATTCAGATTGATTTATAATTTTCCCGATCTTTGATTAAATGCTGTTGTTTTTCCCAATTTCAAAGGCCTCGGCCCCAGTCTCAAAGTGTGAGAGCCCTGCTGCTTAAACATAGAAATTAGAATTCAAAACTCATTTCATTCGAAAGAACACTGAAATTAAGTACATAAATACCTTTTAATTTTTGGTATTAGGTTTTATTTAAAAGTCATACATTATCTCAAGAGATTTCATAATTTTCGCCTGGAAGGAATTTCCACAAAAACATATTTGATAAAGGAATTGAAAATAAAAACTCAGTTCACTCATAAGAACCTATGACTTTTGGTAAATTAACATCTTGTAATTTTTATAACGTAAGTTTTTATGCAAAAAGTATGGATTATTTCCAATAGTTTTTTGCCTATAGAAATACCCCCCCAACCCATTTTTTAGAGTAATTTGAATTGGAAATTCATTTCATTTGAAAGAGCATCAGAGATTAAATACATAGCTATCTTTTGATTTTTTTTTTTTTTCATAATTGCTGAATAGAAAAGAGCTATCACCCCATCTTATACAAGAATTCAAATTTGAAACTATTTTCATCCCAAAGAAGATAAGAAATTAAGTATATTTACATCTTTTAATTTCTGTTATGAATTATTTCCAGTTTTTCATGATTTTGGCCTAGAAAATGGCATTTTCTCCCAAAAAACACATGTGATATGGGAATTCGAATTTAAAACTCATTTAATTGGAAAGAACATCAGAAATTAAGTACATTTACATCTTTTAATTTCTATTATCATTTTTAATGCAAAACTTATGAATTATTTCCAGTTTTTCATGATTTTTGCATAGAAAATAGATTTTTGCCCCCAAAAAGACATTTGATAAAGGAATTCGAGTTTTAGACTCATTCCAATTGAAAGAACATAAAAAATTAAGTATACTAAGATCTTTTAATTTATGTTATCTTTCGTTATGCAAAAGTTATAAATTATTTCCAGTTTTTCATGATTTTGGCCTAGAAAAAGGCATTTTCTCCCAAAAACACATTTGATATAGGAATTCGAATTTAAAACTCATTTAATTGGAAAGAACATCAGAAATTAAGTACATTTACATCTTTTAATTTCTATTATTATTTTTAATGCAAAACTTATAAATTATTTCCAGTTTTTCATGATTTTTGCATAGAAAATAGATTTTTGCCCCAAAAAAGACATTTGATATGAAAATTCGAGTTTTAGACTCATTCCAATTGAAAGAACATAAGAAATTAAGTATACTAATGTCTTTTAATTTTTGTTATCTTTTGTTATGCAAAAGTTATGAATTATTTCCAGTTTTTCATGATTTTGGCCTAGAAAATGGCATTTTCTCCCAAAAAACACATTTAATATCAGAATTTGAATTGAAAACTCCTTTCATTGGAAAGATCATCAGAAATTTAGTATGTAAACATCTTTTATTTTTTTAAATCAGCTATTATGTTTAAGTTATGAATTATTTCCAATTTTTCATGATTTTAGCCTAGAAAAGGGCTTTTTCGCCCAAAAATACACATATGATATAGGAATTCGAATTTGAAACTCATTTAATTCGAAAGCGCATCAGAAATTAAGTAAATTTACATCTTTTTATTTCTGTCATCATTTTTAATGCAAAACTTATAAATTATTTCCAGTTTTTCATGATTTTTGCATAGAAAAGGGTATTTTGCCCCCAAAATATCGCAACTGCCACATATCTCAGTGGTCTATCAAACTTTTTCTGCAATACTAGCCCATAGTTAATAACTTTAGCATAGTGGTTTGCTTTAATCATAAAAGTCCCACAGCATTACATAAGGCACTCCACTAATATACAATTTATATTTTTTTTTCCTATTTTATGTGATTTTTGACTAAAAAACATGTTTTTTCCCCAAAACTCCATTTTTGTAATGGAAATTTCCATGAGACTCTTTTTTTATCTGAAAGAGCGCGAAAAATGCTACAAAGTTAGGCCGGTTTTGGAGGATCAAGGGGGGGGGGGGGGTTGCACCCAACCTAGTGATACATCCCAGACTATAACTATAGACATTCAAGAAATGTGTTTATCATTTTGAAGATAGTTATAAATAATATACACATACATGTACTAGTATTTAATTAATACAGGTATCCCATACATACGATGATTTATCGCATCGGTTATCATCTCATTCCGGAATTGAATGATGTTTCTACGTTAGAGATTGGATTATTTAGTCTACGTTTTTTACACCCAGCCAAATTGAATTGCCCCCTTTGTGGCCCCGTGTCACAATACTTTCTATTCACATAAACTCGTGCTTGTTCAGTCATTTAGCGCGCCACTTTGCAGTAGACAGAATGCTTCTTCAGATAGTGGGTTGTTGCTTATATTTCGTATAGATAAAAAGGATTTTGACCCTTATATTATTTCTTATCTTTCTCTTAATGTGTTTTTGTTTTATTTGTCTCAATTTATTTTTCTCTACGATTTTTCTTCGAGAAACTCGAAGTGTAGTATGAGCACAACCACATTCAGATGTAGGTGGCGCTTATGAATTTATTTTTTCTTAATAGTCTAACCTGTATTATTTTTGTTTGATTATAACATGATACATATTCATTTCTTACTCAAAACATGATTGTACATTCGGTACATCCCTAACTTGTTTTCTTTATTTATGCATTGACGTCGTGGGTTCGCCACGTGGATATAGGTCGATCTTGTGTTCGAATTGTCATTAAGAGTGGGTTTGCGATATCCTGAAGTTTTTAAAATTCGGCATTAATCGCTTCTTGTCGGTGACAATTGTCCTTGTGCCCCTTATGTGTGTGTTTAGGAGACGACCATTTGATCCTGAGAGGGGGGATGAAAAAATAATAATAATAGAGAAAAATAAGAATGTATGCAAACATACATCCTCATACACCCTGGTTTTGTCAACTAAATGTACCATCAATCATATTTACAGTGTGGAACATTTTTGGCACTTCAATATGTCTATATACATATTTATGTACAATAAGTCTATATTCATATGGATGTACACCCCGTGTCCAATCCACGATGGGTACGGATGTTTCGCTACATTTTCCGGTTTCACTTCAATGAGGCATCTCAATATGTCTATATACATATGAATGTACAATAAGTCTATATATACATTTGAATGTACTCGCACAAACAGTGCTTAAAATTTTCATGAAATGGAGATTCAAAGGGGTACATTTAAATGAGATGAAGTGGTATGAAATAAATTCATATATATAAAATAAATGATGAAAGAATAGATCATTTGTATTCAATGTTACCTTTTTGATTTAATGAAGGCCGAAAGTGCATTCTTGGACGATGTCAAAGAGTGTTAAATGATGCTGAATTTAAAGACGTTTAACATTTGAACAGCGCAATGAGGAAGGTAATTTATTCCATATTTGAACACCAGAATACTGGAAACTTCTTTTAAAGTTTCATGGAATGGCCTTGGCAAGTGTAGACTAAGATCCAGGTTTGATGTTGATCTCAACTTATAAGCATCCAAAGAGGTCTGACATGTATGATGGACATAAGCCATTTAGTGATTTATATAACATTACACCTTTATTAGGTCTTCCGACTTCCGTCGGAAGACCTATTGTTTTCGTAACCGTGGAAAATTGGATCAGCGATTTCTCAAGAACCCTGTAAGCTAGGACAATGAAAGTTCTCCAACGTTACGTTTGGAGTAAAAGCTAGATTGGTCTTTTTTATTTTTGGTCTCTGTTATTTTTTTCATCATGTTTTTTAGTAGATTCAAATATTTGACGGGAGCGTCGAATTACTCAAAAGGACCGAAAATTTCATGTTTTGCTATTTGTAAGCTTAAATATCTCGTATTTTGCTATCTACAATTTCCATTCTTTTTGAAAGTCGACAGCCATGCAAGATATGAAATGCTAGATGCACACTGTAACGATTTATTACGATGACGTCCTTCACCGTCCTTCATATTTCCAAATTCAGAAGTTCATAGGAGGAAGACACTTTTTTGCTTATAATAGTAAACAAAAATTAAGCTTATGAAGTTTCCTAAAAATTTCAATATTATTATTTTTTATCCATATATCTGTCTTATTTAGTCTTTCTGATTTTTCCTATCTCTTACTGTTGAAAAGATATGAGCATCGAAATTTTGAGTTGGGTATTTCGATACACCTTCACGCCAACAGATCGGGCGCACACTAAAATTGGTAGTCCGAGTCCGACTCGAGAAAAGCAGTGTTGAGATTTTCAAATTCCGATTTCACGGCAATGATGAATATGCATTTCATAAATACATTTCGATATACACAATTTGATTTTAAAACAGTTGATTAATTTAGAAGAGATCAGCTACAAACCAGAATTTACACACAAAAAGTGGTAGTTTGATTCCGATTTCTAACCTACAAACCTGTTTCTAAACTTCAATAACTATATTTTGAACATCACGTTTAATTTCTAATTCTAGCAAACGTTCGAACATAATT
The DNA here is from genome assembly GCA_033119305.1 of Pinctada imbricata. Classification (NCBI taxonomy): domain Eukaryota; kingdom Metazoa; phylum Mollusca; class Bivalvia; order Pterioida; family Pteriidae; genus Pinctada; species Pinctada imbricata. The sequence goes on from VSWD01000006.1 coordinate 46,390,284, forward strand.
TTCGGTTGGTTTATTTACAAATTGATGAACAATTTCTCCAACATTCTTCCCTCCCCTCGTTTTTCGAAAATTTTTCGGCAATTTTTTTTTCCCGGACCATGCAAAAGTAAGGATACATTGCATGATATGGAAATTTTTGCTGGCCCTTTGTGCCAGACAATTTAAAGTCAAAAAATTAATTAATATAAATACAAACTGTTCACATAGCTGTATCTACCAGAGACCTAATACGCATAGGCACAAAAATCTAGAAAAGGTTCTATTTAAACATCATACAATCTGTCTGAAATTCGCTAATTGCAAAGAGACATCTGAAGGAACGGTTATTAACTCATACTCTGTAACAGCGGGGAGTTTAACTTACACAGACATTCACAACATTTGACAATTTGTTTAAATCCGGCCCGAAGAACCGGCGAAAATTTTTCTCCGACTCTGGTAATGGCTGAAAAAAATGGCCTGCTCAGAAAATTGCTGAAAAAATTTTACCGGCTGGCAATAGAATTCCTGCCCCCCCCCCCCCCCCCCCCAAAAAAAAAATCAAATGGTTGCTCACCAACAATTATCGGTTTGAAAATTTAATGTTACTGCTATTTGAAAACTTAAATATATAATATAAATACATGTAATGTGACGTCCTTCATATTTCCAAACCAAAAATTGTATAGGAGGAAGACACTCTTGTTGCAACCGCAACAAGAAACCTTTCTAGTTGTACTCTATTCCTCAAAGAGAGGCTGAGACGGAGAGTCAGGAGGCTTGTCCAAGATTACGCGGGATGCATATTTTGTATTCATTTATTCTTTCTATGTTTCTTTTAGATGCATTGCCCAAACAACGAGACATAAATCAATATATGTCAAAATGTAGGCATTGTAGAAAAGTTTTCTACAATTCAAAAAGAGATGTACTATTTTCTTCAACAAGGAAGTCTTTGATGAGATATTCTTGCATGGCAGGTAAAGTCCAGGTTTTGATCGATGTGAACACCTAAAAGTTTTTCTTCTTTTACGTTTTCTAAAATATGCGAGTTTATATCTACATTTATTTCTTCTGTATTCAAATTTGATATATTTTGTCTAGCTTTTGCTGTTCGATTCATTGATGTTCATTTTGACATTTGATTTCAACATTTCTTACGTCACATTTCAAGTCATCTTCAATTGGTTTAATATGTTTAGCAGATGTAAGAATTGTTGCATCATCAGCAAATAGGTCAATGATGGTGCGTTGAATGTGAAGCGGCAAGTCACTGATGTATAACAAAAATAGCACCGGTCCCAACACCGAACCTTGTGGAACTCCTGTTGTGATGTTTCGGTAATCTGTCCAAAGCACTTGTATACTCTTTTTTTTTCTAAATATGACTGCAGCCAAGTAAGAGAAGCTGGATAAAAATTATAAAGTTTAAGTTTATCTGATAAACTTTTGTTATCTACCAAACCAAAAGGTTTTCTGAAGTTACACCATTTAAATTACCTTTATCTATTCCAGAAGTCCATCTATCGGTTTAGTTTTTAAGGGGTATGGACAAACCGTTATTCGCCATATTGGATATTATGTAGCGTGTTATTGAAAATCTTTCCTTACACCGAGTCATGGCTCCAACTTCAACTATTTTAATCCCAAGTATTCTCAACCCCAATAGCTACATTTTCCCATATTTTCTACGGAAAATTACATTAAGATTTTAACATTAGAAACTTTTTAAATTCATGCACCGAACTGCACAGCTGCACCTCAGAAGAATTTATGAATAATACTATAACTTACCTTAAACATTACATTCTTCGATTTTGAGTACAAGGTCTCATTATCATATAAATCTCTTGTTAATACAACACGGTGTCTTTTCGAACACGAGTTTTTACAGGTAGCCATTTTCACGTGCCGATCCGCCCTAACATAGGCAGAAAAAATAAACGATTTTAAAGTTTCTTGGGTAATTCACTAGAATTTCGACTGTTTGCGATTCAATTATTAATTATTTACATGATATATATTAGAAAAGTGGGATAGTCATGAGAATTATAGGTGACAAATTACAAATGTGCAACATTAAGGGGATCCACCCCTGGATTCATTTCTATGTTGATATGGCTACTAGCCCCTTGCGTGTAAAACGAAATACCCGGTATTTTGTGAAAGTATGATCGAAATTGGAGGACAAATGTTTGTAGACATATGATGATAGTAACGTTTAAGGTAGTTTACAGTATTAATCATGAATCCTGCAAACCTGTAGCTGCGCAGTTCGGTGCACAACGTTCAAATGGTTGTCATGTAAAATATTGATGCAGTTTTAATTTAAAATGATGGGAAAATGACGATGCTGAGGTAAAGAAAACTTAGTATTAAAATGGTTTAGATTGGAGTCTTAATTCTGCAGAACGACAGATTTTCAAGTATGCTTCACGTCAAATCCAATATGGCCGATAAACTTTTGTCCATACCCCTTAAGAGCCGTCTGACACGAATGAAATTGTCGAAAGCCAAATTGATTTTGTTAACCTCTACTGGTGAAAGACCAGTCGAGCTTATGCGATCGCCCTTTGTCCGGCGTCCGTAAGCAATTCTTGTGAAATGTCATAGAAATCAATAGAAAAGGAAAACTTTATTAAAGCATTGTTTCCCCCTAGCTACAGAACTCCACTTTTACAGAAGGTGTATATCACTTAAACACATCTTTTGACAAAGTGGGGTTCTGTAGCTAGGGGGGAGGGGGCAATGCCCCAGAGACGAAAAACTGAAAAGGGAGGGTGGGGGACTTTCTATGAATCTGTGATGTAGGCCATAAAATAAGAAAAGTTTCATTTAAGTCATTCATTTATTTATTTTAAACGTGCTCACATGAAATGCACAAGATTTTCGAATGAAATAAACATTTAGGAGTGCTGTTTATTTCTACACAGTGTGTATTTCGCAGTTAAATACCTACGTTGTAGCCAATGAATTCAAAATACAACCGTATTTTAGATTCAAGATTTTAAAATTTATAGATATCCATATTAGTCGGATTGTTCTTAATTTTCAACGGTTTTTGATGGATATTATAAGTTTCTTTTCAACACTGCTACCCCCTACTCTTTGGACTGTAATTTAAGTATCTAGAAATAAGCTTACCACAATAAAAGTTGTATGGGGGATTTCCAAATACATATATTTACATTTTAGTAATTATCTAGTATTTCTTGTGTACAGATCATTGTGTAGAAGAAATACTTGATGAGATCCAAGGCCAAATGCAGCCCTTATCGTATCAGCTCCTTTGAGAGTTCTCAGTCTCAAGTGGGAGAAAATATATTCTTGATTGATCTTCTCTTCCCTAATACTATTATCAGCATTCAAAACATGTTACACACATCCAATATATTTGCCAGCTGTCTTTCTTTCACAATGTTCTTTCTTATCTCTGTCTGGATCTGAAACACATAAAATTACTGGTTTAAATATGAAATTTAAAGTCTGCTTAAATAAGCAGAGCTTTAAGTCTAAATTAGTATAGAACAATGACACAAATGGAGGCTTTGTAAAGAATGATAACCAACTCGTAAATATTATATAAATATAGTTTGCTCAGGTGACAAATAAATCAATAAGTAGCTTCCCCATGCTGGAGGCTTTTGAATGTTAAACTTTGTAAATTTTAATCAGGTGAGCTGAAAGCCGAGGTCACAATCCGCCGTACATGCAAAATGTAAGCAAATTAAGTTTGGGTGCCGATGTATTGCAGTACATGTTCCATACAGCCTCTAGGGCTGAGTATTGCGGCTCTAAGTTGTAATGCTATATATTGCGATATTTGGAAAAATATTGCGATATATTGCAATATTTTATAACATTGAGATGCCTTACGATTTTCATTTTCCAACATCCATTTGCTTTCAAAATTTCATTGAAAAAAAATCTGAAAATGTTTGATGAACATGACGTGCAGACAAATTTGACAGTCCTTCTATAACATTCGAAGTCAATCATATATGCATGAATATACTATTGAAAGATTTACTTTTCTCCTTGACATGTGCAGTGTGTTGGCGTACATATTTTAAAGGTCGAACAAATTCTTTGGTATCTATAGTATAAGGCAGTGTAGCGAAGCACTGTAGCTACTTTTTCAGTCAGGGGTTACATCTTTCGTCATTGAATGTTAAACGTCTTCAAATTGAATAGCATCATTTAAAAACAGATAAATTCGCAGCATGGTCCAAACATGCACGTTTCGGGTACTTAACTCTCGTCAGTGATCCTCAAATCTAAACAATGTAATATGCCAAAAAAGTAAGCAAGTTACTATGTCGAAAAAGCGTACCGAAAGACGTGGCAGGATTGGTGGGATATGATGCTGCAGGACCCACTTTTTAGAAATTTCGGTAACAGAAATTTTAGAATGCGTTGAAGAAACGATCAACCGAAATTGATCGAAATCAGGTATTTTTCTTGCAGTATATTTATTGAATAACTTAAAAATATTATTTACTCAATTTACAAAACTTTCCAAGGTCAAATGTGATTAGAGCATATCATCCATTTTGTACAGGAAAGTTTCAGTTATATTTTTCGTAACGGAAATCATGTATTTTTCTTGCAAGATATTTATAGAATCACTTAAAAATATTATTGATCCAAGTTACAAAACTTTCTAAGGTCAAATGTTATTATATCATCCATTGCATACAGAAAAGTTTGACCTGACATCACTGATGCAATATTGGTGCCTCTTCAAAAATGAATTAAGGTTACAGCTGAGAAAAATCAGGTTTTGGCAAAATCTAGGTCAAAAATAAATATAACTGAAACATTTACTTTTAATATGTGAAAAAAATAACCAAATTTTGGTTATTTTTTTATTTTTTTTTTTTTGGTAATGCTTAGTCTAACACAAATGTTTCCTACTGATAATCAAAGGGACTCTTTAAACATCACTCCATTAAATTCTGTAAAAATATCCTTTACGTATCGGCCATTGAATCAATATGAAGCAGTTACCGTAGGAATTTTTATATGCATGAAATTAGTTACTTTTCATGACCTACTTAAACATTACCGATTTTCAAGGAAAGAAAAGTAACTGCATGATTTCTGTTGTAAAATTTTATAACTGAAATGAGTTATACCCCTGACAGTTTTTTGAATTAGTCTTGTTTAAAAGTGGCTCATCAGAGAATAGTAGATTTTATCATCGCTGTTATGCATTTGTATGATTCAGACTAAAAATTAAGAATAAGAGGTGGAATGGATTCAATGTGCACGATATAATTCACGACGTTTTAACTTGAAGGTAATACTTGTATCTTAAATGTATATCATAACGACACTGAGATAGAAATTATATCAATCTTTCAAGGGCGGATTTAGGGGGGTTTGGGGGTTTCCGTTTTTTTTTTCTTTCTTTTTTTTGGCTACATTAGCACTCAAATAAAACATAGGGTAATCAAAGATTACATAGCTCGCCTATACAGGTTTTTGTCAGAAACCAGGTTAAATTTTTGAAAAGTAGGTCAAGGTCACTAGGTCAAAGGTCATGGTCTCAAATGAAAGGTATCGTCACAAGGTATCTACATGTGAAATATCAAAGCCCTATCCCTTATAGTTCAAGAGATATAGCCCAGGTTAAAGTTTTGTTTACGGACAACGACGACGACGCCGAGGGTATGGCATAAGCTCTCCGGACTTTTTCGTCCCGGCGAGCTAAAAACCTGCAATTGCTTAATGTCCACCATGTGAAATATCAAAGCCCGATCACTTACCACTCAAAAGATATAGCCAATCTTTTTTTTTTTGAAAAGTAGGTCAAATATCTAGGTCAAGGTCACTAGGTCAAAAATTTTGGTTGTGTAAAAATGTCTCATCACAAGGAATACACGTGAAATATCAAAGCCCTATCACTTACCAATGAAAAGTTATCGGGTGTGACACCCAAAGTGTGACTGACTGACGGACAACAAACTTAGTGATCCCTAAGTGTCACTATGCTTCTCAGGCGACACAAAAATGAGCATTTCTGATAAGGTCCAAAACGATGTCAAAAACACGTCAAAAATTTGACTTCGGACTTGAACCAAAAACAACAACACTTGTGAGGACATCCTTCTAGATAATCCAGATTCTTTCGTTTGTCGATATGTGCTTCGGTTCTGAAGAGGTTTGTCAAAGGAGGGTACGTACCCCCTGTGACCTACTTTTGCCTTTGGTGGTGCCACCTTGTACAACACTTCGAGGGGATCATGAGTACTTCATCCTACCATGTTCCATCTCAATCCCTTCAGTGGTTCTTGAGAAGAAGTCAAAAATGTAAAAAGTCTACGACGGACGGACGATGATGGAAGCCACGCTATGAAAATAGCTCACTTGAGCTTCGCTCAGGTGGGCATAAAAGTTTTAAAGCTCTCAGAAACTCTCACCTCCTCAAAAGATGGCACAGAGGGCCTAGAATTACTAATGGGCACATGTCTGACTTAAAAATTAACAAAAACACGAGTCATTAAATAAGCAAGGAATTTCAAATATAAGCTAGAACAATCATATATATATATATATATGAAGGGATGAATTAGCTGATTCTTTGTGAAACGAAGAGGACAGAGATAAATTTCTTTCATCTTGCACGAGGACGGTTCATCATATCTTGGTATTGGATCAGTGCCAAAAAGAAAGGGTAGTCGTAGGGCGAGACTGGAAACAGAATTTTTAATGTATATATTTTTTCTTTTGGCCTTGACTGGCAGATATGGTGGAGGAGGGCCGGGATTCTAGCCTGTGATTCATAGAAAAATAAACTGATTATGTGATTCAAAGAAAAATAAACTGATTATGTGATTCATAGAAAAATAAACAGATTATGTGATTCCTAAAATCAAAGGACTGAAAGTCCTGCGAGTTGGCAAAGTCTAATATTGAATAAAGCCGGTGTTTGTTAAACACGAATGCTCCCGGCGGAGTATAATTACCATTTTTCTATGTATGTGAAAGGTCTTAATAATAACAATGGAAATTAAATGATTTCCTTGTGACGTTATCAATGATCATATCCAAGTGATAGACGTTCGATAATAAGTTTCCTTTATTTTTCTGCCATCTTTCGATCAAGGTTGAAGCGATGCAGAATAACGTCAAAAATAGTACTTTTCCTATGCTTTATCAAGACTAAACGTCATAGTCAATGTGGATGATCGATTTGCCATTTTGCCATTTTGCTCTTTATACGAGTACAGTTCTGTAGATAATGGGAGAAAAGGATATATTTTCGAAGCGTTTCCATGAATATCCAAGTCAACGGTAATAACACATGTGATGAAGTGAATGAAATGCTCTGCATGGAAGTCACTACTGAAGGTTTTTTTTCTTTGGTAAATTTAAATATGCCAAAATAGGCAGAGGGTGAATGGGCCAAAAAGAGGGATATTAATTTGGTCTCCCTCAAGGGAGAAATGCCAAGAAGGGAAATGAGGTCAAAACGATGGAGACTCCCTCCTAAAGACTGCTGCAACCTTGCCGCAAACAATTTAGTTCGCCATAAATCTGAAAAGCTGTTTGCAGCTATTCGCCGTTACCTGCAAACTTCTGGCGAACAGAAACTCATGTTTGCCAAAAGTTCGCCAAAAAGCAATAACAAACAAAATTCAAGTGAAAATTCGCCGCAAGTTTGCCAGAGCAAAATCCTTGACTTTAAACCTTAAATCCAATGACTGATTTTGGCAAACCTGCGGCAAATGATGATTCATTTAAGAAGCTAGCCAAGCAAACAAAGAAGAGAAAGTGCTGACTCAGTAAACATGGTGAACACAAGCTACATGTAGGTTGCCATTTGAAAGGCTGCATAAGAGCAATTCAAAGGGATTCATCTAGTATATCTATTGTGCATGACTGTTCCAAAGTTTTCTTGACTTGTGATACAAAAGTGCTGTGAAAATTTATTTTTTCTGATGAAGCTAGGATAACATGCATGGGATATATACTCAGCTGCCAGCTAGTACTTTTTAATTTTATCCTTAAAATTTTATTAATAGACATGATAGACTAAAAGATGAATTTTATCTATAGTTACTGAATCAATATTACAACTTAAGGTATCCGTTGTACAAATAAATATCAAGTGTATTATATAGTTAGAATTATGGCATATCTTCACCTAACATCAACATCATTGGTCAACAACCACCCACTAACTAAGCAACAGAAACTATCGAGACACTGCCGAAGATTACCGAGATAGTTTTAACACTGTTTATGGACGAGACGTCAGCGAGATCTCCATTTGTACATTGGATACGTTAAAAGTATGTAAAATATATAATCATTCAGTTTATCAGCATAATTTTTTCTTTAGAAAAATGTCATAAAAATGGTTTGGCTATAAAGTAAAGTTAAAGCACATCAAATGCTAGTTAATTACTATGAAATTGCCAATGCATAAACGTATAAAAGAATAAACTTTATTCAATTACAATTCTGTAAGATTATGAATCAGTGTACTACCATGCTTTATACACATACATGTATAAATTCAACATTTTAACATGTGTGCATGTGTAATTACTAAGCCAGAGGTTCGCTGCAATTACATAGGTAGTTCGCCCGAAGTTCACCGCAATCTATATATGGCAATAGGTACATCACTGAGCATGCTCAAAAACATTGTCAGAAGATTTGTTTTTGTTTGCTTTGGTTCCTGTTTTGTCCTGATTTTGTATGCCTTCGGTTTCTGATTTTCTGTATTATCGATTTTGTACTGTAGACAGGGATATGGTCATTATCCATATTTGTCATCATAAACTGTATTTGGACACAAGGAGTTTGCGGCAAGTCTGCTGCAAACCTAATTTGCATGGTAAAAAGTCACGGCGAATATGCCGCAAACTGTTTGTGGCAACTTTGCAGCAAAGTTTGCGGCAATGGTTCGCCAAAGGCCTAAATTTTGGTAAGGGTCAAGGGAGAGTTGACAGGTCATGGGTTCTGAAAAATATAATGGCCGTTTAAGTGTTCCACATGTAAATGTTTGTATCATAGTGTTATAAAAGATGACTGCTCAGTACATTCTGTTGTTTTTAAAGGAGAATGACATGGTCTTTTAAAATAAATGCAGCATCAAACCTGGTAATTACATAAATTTCATTTGGGCCATATTTAGATAACACTTGTTAATTCCTTAAATAATGGAGACATGGCAAAGTTCAGAAATATTAATTTCTGAAGTCTGGATTTTTAGAAAAAACTAAAGATAATTATAACTTATATAATGTATAAAGGGAAAGTACTTAATAAGAAGTATTAGAAACTGCATTTATTTCAATCTATCACTTATACCCGTATTGACTTCACGAGATCTATAATGTGGAATAACGCTTGTAGCAATCCAACTTTGGCAACAGTCAATTATCGCTCGACTTACTTACGTTTGTGCACTTGATGCATTCCTCCCCCTTCCATCCCTCCTCCTGGTCCAAATCCCTGTCATCATGTCCAGCCCCTAATATATACTGTGGCTTATAAATTAAAACATTTTAAACGTTTTTGAACAGAGAGAGAAATTAAATATTACCTGGTAGGAACGTAGAAGTGATGATCTCTCACTTTAAGCATTGCCCTCATGTGAATAGCTCAATGTCTCTGAAAATTGAATAAATACTTTGAAATATGCATGATGAACATTACAGAAGGAAATAAGGCCATACCAAACCAATTAAATGTTCTTTGGATTTCCCGCATTTTTCAAAATTCAAAAAAAAGTTATAAAAATAAAATGCTCGCCCGCACCACGAAAGGGGTAGGGCCACGAGACCCCTAAATCGGCCCTCGATTTTCCCTTAGAAATAAATTTCATAAGAAATACTTGATATCTCTCATGAAAATACACTAACGTTAACCGCTTTTAGAGAAAAGAAAAATTTCACCAAACGAAGTGCCATTTAATTGCAATGACGTCATAAAGTGACGTCATTTTGATGTTATTGACAAAATATGGCGAAAATTGCAGGGAATTTTGTCTTTTGTCGAAGAATTCAATGTGGCCGCATGCGTTAACTGAGATAAAACGTTTATGACAAAAGGATACACTAATATTCTTTCACATATAATTTTTTCATCTTAGTTAATGCATGCGGCCATTGCTAATTTTATGGATATATGTAGTTTTTGTGTCGATTTCGCGAAATCTGACCAACTTTGGTGTTTTCAAAGGGCTAAAAGCTATTGATAAACGCAACATTTACAAAAGAAAGATTGGTGATTCAGTAGAGAACGTTTCAAAATGTCAAATAACAGTTAAGAATTCTATTAAGTACAATGTTCAAAATTAGGGCCAATATCGGGCTTCGTGGCCCTACCCCTTTCTGGCTCAAGTTTTTTTGAGGGTCGGTTCTGACTTCTGCAAATCTTAAAGCTTCTAGAAGTCTCACTTTAAGCATAGCCCTCGTATGAATGGCCTCAATGTCTCTGAAAATTGAATAAATATTTTGAAATATGCATGATGAACATTACAGAAGGAAATAAGGCCATACCAAACTAATTAAATGTTCTTTGGATTTCCCGCACCATATTTTTCAAAATTCAAAAAAAAAGTTATAAAAATAAAATGCTCGCCCGCACCACGAAATTTCTGGCTCAATTTTTTTTGAGGGTCGGTTCTGACTTCTGCAAATCTTAAAGCTTCTAGAAGTCTGGGATTGTGCAAATTTCGAAGAAAATGAAACTTCTTGTGTTTGAAAAATTATGTTGGGAGAAAATTTTTTGTCCCATCGAAAGTCAAGGAGGGGGGAATGTTCGAAAATCTTTTCCGTAGAGCTATGTGCCAGGCTTCCTAGTCATCAGATTTCTATGGGGATTCCTTTTTGAGTACGAAAAACATTAGAAATGTATTACTGGGGTAACCTATATCAAAAATGAATTTATTTACTTGCCCGCACCTAAAAAACTGCAATACTTAAAAAAAATAAAGTAATTATATTTTCGCCTGCACGCACCCTTTTTTTTCACAAGAAAACATTTGATTAATTTGGTATGGCCTAAATGAAAGTGAGACAAGAGTCTTATAGGGAAAGTCTGGAACTATTGATGAATTAATCTGTAAATTCAGTCAGCATTACGAAATGGTTATATGTTACATGTTACTTCTTTTTCTTTTTACATAAGGACCCCATATGAAAAAATTTGATCGCCAAGCAATATAATTAAGTTCGGATCTTTTCAATAAATAAATATATTAAAACGAAAAAGAGTAAACTAATTTGTTTAGACATAATGGCCGTAGTAGTTGCATTGCTACTATTGTTTAAAGCAGGTATACATTAAAGAACTTAATTATGATCATAAAATTGTATTGGCTTTTTCTGAAGATGTGTTAGTTTTGGGACGAGACTTTACCGATCAAATCAAAAACCGTGCATTAGTTATCATAGTCTTGACCAGCAGTAGATTGTCAATCATTAAAAAATAATCTCCTTGATTCCGATTATCATTCAAATCTTTTTTCACAATCTTTTGTTATTGAAAGGATGATATTTCACTTATTTCAAAGGATCCTCTTATCACTTTCTCATAGATGGTTAAGAACATACAGTTGAAATGAATGTTATTTATTACATGTTCAGTAGATTTTTTTCTTCACTTTATGCATTAAAATTAAGCTTATCTATCTTAATGCTGCATTCCTCAGTGTGAAATCAATAATCAATCGGTTTATCCTTTCTGATTATTTTCCATTCTTCTAGTTTTCTAGATGTCCTCCAATATATAACACTTTGAAATCGATGAAACTTTTTTTTTCATATGATGAAAACTGACAAAAAGTGTATTATAATATGTATAATCAAATATAATTACTTACAGCTTAATTGATTAAATAAGTATGCTTTATTTTACTTCAAATTTTAATTTGAAATTTTGAATTCTTGTCTGTACAAAACTTACATCCAAATGCTTCACTTATTGAAATTACAAAACAAACCAATCAATTTCCTTCGGAAATATTTCTCTTCTGACATTTCTATGTTTTATTGTTAATAGTCTAACCTTTCATCAATATTGTTATCACCGCATTTATATGTTTCCCATATATATATATCATATTAACATATTATTGCACATGAGAGGTAATCAAACTTCATTGATAACACACAACAACAGCGCTACAGCTTGTCAAGTAGACAATAAATGGACGTAAGATTGAAAAAAAAAACAGACAAATTTCATAGAAAAATATTAATTCAATACTACCCACTGATAATTTTTTTTCCTATTTTCTAGGGTTAAACAGAAAATTGATTATAAGCTAGTTAATACTGCCTTTGGTCCATTTCCCTCAAAAAGTACAGTTAAACTTCACTAGGATACATATGACATGCTGCTTTAAAATACAGTATATTTCCCCCTTTTCTTCATATTCCCATTCACGTCAACAAGTATTTTTTAATAAGACGTAATCATTTGATTCAGAGTTGGTAGGTAATGTCTGGCAAACAACATCATTAATATTCTACTTGGCAGACAGATGGACAGACAGACGAGCCAGACAAGCCTATCTTCACCTCCAAGTAATACCAATAGACAGATCACCAAAACATATGATACCCAATATCCTCCTGAGAGGATAAGAAATTAATGAAAGAGCCTCTGATACAGACGATTGGGCAGGGAAACAACCCAACGAAACATGTCAGCAACAACACGACCTCCCTGCACCAAACTTCTGACCAGAGGCCCACTCACCTGCCGCTGGATCCTCTCCAGGAACGTCTCTTCCCCTGTAAAACAAAAAGTCATACAATCAGTTTCATCTACTTGGCAACATTGTTTGGTAACATTTTTATTTCAGCTAAGGGAGAACAATAGAGAACTTGATAATTATGAAGTTATTTTTTTTCAAAATATGTTTATATCAACATACAAAGATACTTAGGTGTATCAACTGCGTGACTAATGGCTTAGATTTCTCATAACTAATGAAGTCTTTTAAACCTTGACAATTTCAGCATTTGGTTACAGCAAGATAAGTATAAAGAAATACATAGCTACTTACTAGGAGGGGGAAGGTAAGGATTGGGTAATCCTGCCAACCTGTATCTCTGAAAAAGATCAAAGTCACATTAGAATATGTTAGGTAATAATATAGTAAAAACTACTTTTGTTTGACTAATTGGATAAAAGAGGACAAGATGGTTAAGTGTGATAAAAAATCCTCTACAATACTGATAGACTAAACGAGTTAAAATATTACAGTAGCTAGTGGGTCTTCGACCTTTTTTTTTCTCTTTAAGTTCGGCAAAATTATATGCAGCTGTTCGAAAAGGAGGAAAACTAATTCAGTTAAAAGTCAATTAGAACCCTCAAAGGTCATCTAATATTTAACCAATCAACGCTAAAAATCACAAACTTGGTATACATGTGCATGTATATAAAATATGACACTAACCTCGGCCCGCTCATACCATACGTTATGGCGCAGTTCTCCCATCAGAGCAAGGAACTGGCCGTACGAGTGAACCATCTTTAAACAAAAAAAGATATAATAAGTACACAATATTACTACAAATTATTACACAATATTATTACAAATTATCTATACTGTGTTGTTGTTTTGTAATATTGTTAATACATATATGTTCGACTTTTCACGTCATTCATGTACAGTACTGGAAATATTCTACATTACACTGTGAAGAAGTACTCTTAGTACACTTAAATCTATCAATGAAAATTGACTTGACAGACTATTCATATATACATGAAACTGTACAACAGCGAAATCAGTATGATGGACCTTGGATAGTCAAAGATTAAGTCTTCTATGACAGACCAATAGAATCTAGCACCACTTTGAGTTCCAGATAGAAAAATATCAGTCGAGGGTGGGATTGATCAAGTCTCAACCAAGACATAGCCAAGGTTGGGACGTTGATCATCCGAGACTGATATTTTTCTACCCAGAACTCAAATGTGGTGCTTGATTATTCTTCTCGCACATTGAAACCTTCAAAGTCCTCTTGTTTATGCATCAGGATGACTGAACGTCATGCTTAATGTATGTGCACGTGAAATAACATATGTCAGTTTGTCTGTAACTTCATAAAGGAACAATAAAAAAAAAAACTGGATCAGGGGTGCCGGATCGAATTCTCCAGCACCACTGCAAAGGGGAATCAGCCTATCCAATGTGCGAGAAACATTAGTTCCGCTCAAACCTGAAGATTACAGAAAGTTTTGCAAGATTTGTGCTCCTAAGAAAGGATCCAATGGTTTTCTTATATACATTGTATAGCAAACTGTGAATGAGTAAAAAATGCTCTAATCTTTTATCTATGTGGGCACCATTTCATAGTTATATCGCTTTGTAAAAAAAAAAACACTTTCCACAAAAGAAAATAGTCTCTCTTATCCTAGAGTCAGAGGCAAAGCAAATGCTTAACTTAAACTTGAAATTAGGAATTAAAAGAAATAAACTTACTCGTGCATGGTGAAGATGGGCAACTCTCCCTCTGTAATAAATCAAAATCTTGATAAGTCTTGATAGTTCAACTTAAGAGTACAACACAAATATTATGTTTATAGAAAGTAAACGAAGGAACTGCATAATGAAAATAAATGATTTTACAAAATGCTTGGTTTCAGTAGTACCTATATTATACATGTTATACCAATGACACTGACCTGTACCTATTGTGCCCAAAATAGGAATCCTTGAGTTAAGGGTACTGAAACAGTGCCAGTTCCGAGTTAATGCATCTTAAAAGTACATTATGATTGAAAAAAAAATTGTATGAAATTTTGTTGGAGTTTTTGAACACATGAAGTTAAGCCTGATTACATGAAAGTTTTATCATTTGAACCCATTTTTTAAAATGGCAATAAAATAGATTTTGACACACAATGTCTATTTCACCCCTCATTGTTTAGAATAATAATCGAAATTGCCTTCAAAATCCGTATATGTATTAAATCACTTTATTCCTCTGAGCTCATTAATATTCATGAGGAGGCGCAGCTACAGCTGAAATTTTGAGTGGCTTTATCTCGAAAATGGGGGAGGTATCGGATATGATACTTGGTACATCCATGTATGACCATAACATGGAACAATTTCAGTCAAGATAAAATGTACTAGTTAAGATAAAATGTATTACTAGTAAAGACGCCTTTACAACCCAAAGTCGGAATGTGCTGCTTTAATAATGATATATTAAAGAATTTTTGCAAAATATTCCTGATAAGAAATAGTGGACCAATTTAGGCAAGAAACTCGGTGAAGTAAAATCCTCAAATTTCAAACCTTCTTCAATTACCATGTCAAGATTGAAAGAAATATTTTTGCAAAATACTCATTTTATTTGTAGAAACCCCCTAAAATTAGCCAGGAACTGGTACAGTTTTTCATATAATATCTACTTTTAAATTAACACATAATAGATTTATGCATCCCCCTTTCTCTAATGCAATTGACCACAAAAACTTTAACCTTGGCCATAACTTTTGAATGGTAAGTGATAGGGCTTTCATATTTCGCATGTAATTCCTTGTGAAAAGACCTTTCCAAAATTTTTGACTTAGTGACCTTGACCTTTATGTTGAATTTCAATATTTTAAGTGCGGAAGGTAAGGACGAACTAAAGTTTAAATTGGTATGGCCTTATGTACTTCTTTTATTTTACAATTTAAAACTTAACTTTTTATTTTTCAAAGGTATAGATGGAAATGCTCCAACTTACTAAGGTACTGAATCATTTTATATGCAGATTATAAGACAGAATGAATTATTAATTCAATTTCAAGTTGGTTTTTTTCTGAAATAATACAGAAAACTCTCAGACAACCCTTCCCCCCACAGATAAATGTTTTAATTCATACCTAAAAACAGGCTGCGGCTGAGGTGGATGTGGTATAGTTTGGGTCAGTCTGTTTACCAGCACCGGACAGTCCGTCTGAATCCCCATTCCCAGCCTAGCAACATAGTCTGTCTGTGTCCCCATCCTAAGTCTTGTCGGAACGTACGTCTGACACCCCGTCGCTTGTCTAGTCGGAACGTCAGTCTGACAACCTATCACCAGTCTCATCGGAAGGTCAGTCTGAGACCCCGTCCCCAGTCTATGTGGAACGTACGTCTGACACCCTGTCATCTGTCTCGTCGGAACGTCCGTCTGGGTACCTGTCTCAGGTCCTGTCAGAAAGTCTGTCTGAGACCCCGTCCCTAGTCTAGGTTGAACGTACGTCTGACAACCATCACCTGTGTAGTCGGAGCGTCCGTCTGGGTGCCTGTCTCAGGTCCTGTCAGAAAGTCTGTCTGAGACCCCGTCCCCTGTCTTAGTAGAATGTCCGTCTGACACCAAGTCACCTGTCTAGTCGGAACGTCCGTCTGGGTGGCTGTCTCAGGTCCTGTCAGAAAGTCGGTCTGAGACCCCGTACCCAGTCTAGGTGGAACGTACGTCTGACACCCCGTCACCTGTCTAGTCGGAACGTCCGTCTGGGTGGCTGTCTCAGGTCCTGTCAGATAGTCTGTCTGAGACCCCGTCACCTGTCTAGGTGGAACGTCCTTCTGACACCCCGTCACCAGTGTAGTCAGAACGTCCGTCTGGGTGGCTGTGTCAGGTCCTGTCAGATAGTCTGTCTGAGACCCCGTCACCTGTCTAGGTGGAACGTCCGTCTGACACCCTGTCATCTGTCTTGTCAGAACGTCAGTCTGGGTCGCTGTCTCAGGTCCTGTCAGATAGTCTGTCTGAGATCCCGCAACCTGTCTAGGTGGAACGTCCGTCTGACACCCTGTCATCTGTCTTGTCAGAACGTCTGTCTGGGTAGCTGTCTCAGGTCCAGTCAGATAGTCAGTATGAGACCCCGTCACCTAGACTAGGTGGAACGTCCGTCTGACATCCCGTCACCTGTCTAGTCAAAGCGTCCGTCTGGGTAGCTGTCTCAGGTCCCGTCATAACATAACCCTGTGTTGTCAGCTGGCTCGTCGTCATGTCCGTCTGACTAGCTGTCTCAAGTCTTATGACTGGGATGATCACAGCTGGCACATGATGATTCACCGATGAGCTTGAACCATCCCTCGATTCGTCCATTACTGGTAAACTCACATCGGAATGTTAAGTTACCGGCAATGGGTGAATCAAGGATGGGCCACCACTTATCGATGAATCATCAGTGGAATCCATCTGCTCATCAGCAGCCAAAGGTAGAGTACCAGAAGGGGAATCTCGTTTATTCTGTGTTTGGTGAGGCCATCCTTCATCCTCCGACGAACTCGCAAGCGAGCTGCCAGGACCTTGAGGATGAAGATTGGTCTCATCAAACACAGACAAAACAGAGACATCCATCTGATCCTCATCAGTCTTCTGTCGCCCGCCCTATCTCCACCTCCATCTCACACCCTCCACTAGGCCCTGCCCTGGGGCTAGAGCTAGGCCCCACCCCTGTGGCACCAGGTCCTAAACGTGACCTGGGCCTGATAGACAAAGTAGGAGTGGGTGGAGGGTTCAGCGTCCCACACTCCCTCTCCCAGTCTACGGTCTCGGGCATACTGAAATGGAGGAAGCCCATTAGACTCGTAGAAAAACAACTGTTACATCGCTTGGCCTGTAGGCAATCTTATTAAATATTTGGCCAGATTTATGGAATGTCTTCCACTTTTTTAATCATTCAAACTTTTGATTGAACAAGCTCTACCTCATCTGGTTAGATCACTTTGATACATGATCCCCACCATTTTATCTTAAGGTGACATAACTTAATTCTTAGTTTTACAGACTCTTCTTTGACCACAATTGGAAAAAAAAATAAAATGAATTGAACTGTGCTCAATCACTGAATTTCACCTAACCATTACAGGTTCGTACTTTTCATTGTCACTCAATCTTTACTGAAGGGTTTTAGAGTGTGTGGCTTTGAACATATAATGGACAGGCTAAATTAAGGTACTAGATGTATAATGAATGAAATCATGTCCACAATATTGAAACTACATGTACTTGTATAAATAAGTAATTTTATATAAAACACATTTCGAGGTTATATATTGCTAGATTTTGTAAGGATAAAAGCTTGCCTTTGTTTGCTTCCTAATATTTAATATGTATTTTACCCCAAATAAAACAATAGTACACAAAATTACAGTGAGATGATAAATAACTTAAGAAAGAATAAACAGTTAAATGGGAAATACAGAAGATAATAGTCAGTTTGAAATGTAAGATGTTCAATAGTAAGTTCTTGATATAGGCTAAATATTTATATAAACATATTTTTTGCCCTAAAATACCAATTAGTTGATATACTTCAAATACATATGACATACAATGACAAACCAGGTACATTTTTTGTACACTTTAGAATAAAATAATAACGACACATTTCATAGTAATAAGGATTTTCCAGAAATCAGCGGTTTTTTAAATAAAATTGAGACTTTCTACCCCAAAAAGCAAGATTATCAGAGAAATATCTTCTAACTCATTAAACTTGATCACATTTATGCCATCCAATTATATGAAACCTCTCCAGCTTTGATTAATTGAAAAATTTAAATTTACTCATTAAACTTGATCACTTTTCTGCCATCCAATTATATGAAACCTCTCCAGCTTTGATTAAATAAAAAATATAGATTTAAAACAATTTTCACAGAAATAAATTAATTTTGCACATAAATTAGGTTTTTTTGCCCCAAAATACCAATTAAATTAACAGGATATTTAAAATGCATATGACTTACAAGGACAAACTATGATATTCGCAGGAACACTTTTGAATAAAATAACGGCTGATTTCATAGTAATAAGGATTTTCCAGAAATAAGCGATTTTTGAATAAAAATTGAGATTTTCCACCCAAAATAACAGGATAATCAAAGAAATCTCTTCTAACTCTTTAAACTTGATCACATTTATGCCATCCAATTATATGAAACCTCTCCAGCTTTGATTAAATAAAAAATATAAATTGAAAAAAATATCTACAGAAATAAGTGAAATTTGCACATAAATAAGGTTTTTTCCCCCCAAATAAGATATAAATTCAATTTCAGTTATCAAATGACATTTATATCAATTTATAATAAGAAACAGCACGATATCAAAGCTAAACATATCAATTTAGGCAAAGGGGTAGGGCCACGAAGCCCGATATTGGCCCTAATTTTGATAAATTTTGAACATTGTACTTCATAGAATTTTTAACTGTTATTTGACATTTGAAACGTTCTCTACTGAATCACGAATCTACGTTTTGTAAACATTGCTTTTATCAACACCTTTTAGCCCTTTGAAAACACCAAAATAGGTCAAATTCGGCGAAATTGATGCAAAAACTCAATATTTCTATTAAATTAGCAATGGCCGCATGCATTAACTGTGATGGAAAATTTATATGTGAAAGATTATCATTATATCCTTTTGTCATAAAACGTTTTATCTCAGTTAACGCATGCGGCCACATTAAATTCTACGACAAAAGACAAAATTCCCAGCAATTTCGCCATATTTTGTCGATAACGTCAAAAATGACGTCACTTCATGACGTCATAACAGTTAAATGGCACATTGTTTGGTGATATATTCTTTTCATGAAAAGCGGTAAACATTCTGGTATTTTCATAAGAGATATCCAGTATGCCTCATGAAATTTATTGTAAGAGAAAAATCAAGGGCCGATTTAGGGGTCTCGTGGCCCTACCCCTTTAAAGAGCTAGTACTTATTGTCTCAAAAAAGTGGTTTTTGCATACAAAATGCATATTTTACCCAAAAATGATGGTTTTAATGGATTATTATATTTAATTTCACAATCATCTGACAAGATGATTACTTTCTATTATGATAATAGCTTTAAATGTATAGTTTTAGCAAAGAAAATGATTTAATAGAATTTTTCCAGAAATCTGTTATTTTTAGACAAAAAACAGGCATTTTGCTCAAAAATTAAGTAGAAAATATACCTTTTATGTTTCATACATGTAATTTATGAGTGAACCTAAATAATTACAGTACAAGATACATTCCTGCTATCATTTCAAGAAGTTCTATAGATTCAATAAATATTCTCCAGAAATCAGCTATTTTTAAATGAAAAAAAATACGTTTTTCCCCAAAAACACTTTGATTTTGAATGAAATGTTAGTAAAACATATATAATCTGAAAGAGTGTGAAAAGTTACACTAGAAAATAGCTTTCAATCATTGCTTTCATAATAAATAAGGGTTCTTTAAATAAATATACAGAAATCTGAGATTTCTAATTGAAAATACAGATTTCTGTATAAAATTATTAATTTCGAGGATTTTGCAACAAAAAAAAAAAACATAAAAAAAAAATAATAATAAAATATAGAATATATGTCATTTGAAGAGGAGATTTTAAAGAGTTTTTTTCAATCATCATTGAACGATCATATGCAATCTTGAGGAGGTGAGAAGCAGGAATAAATTCGAGTTTTTACCCCAAAACACAAAAATAGGAATTGGAACTAGCAACTTCTTTCATCTGAAAGAGCAAAAATATTATATATTCACATTTTTCAAATTTTAAAACCATCAACCATATACAATTTATATTTTTTTCCTATTTTATGTGATTTTTGACTAAAAAAACATGTTTTTTCCCAAAAACTCCATTTTTGTAATGGAAATTTCCATGAGACTCTTTTTTATCTGAAAGAGCGCGAAAAATGCTACAAAGTTAGGCCGGTTTTGGAGGATCAAGGGGGGGGGGGGGGTTGCACCCAACCTAGTGATACATCCCAGACTATAACTATAGACATTCAAGAAATGTTTATCATTTTGAAGATAGTTATAAATAATATACACATACATGTACTAGTATTTAATTAATACAGGTATCCCATACATACGATGATTTATCGCATCGGTTATCATCTCATTATGGAATTGAATGATGTTTCTACGTTAGAGATTGGATTATTTAGTCTACGTTTTTTACACCCAGCCAAACTGAATTGCCCCCTTTGTGGCCCCGTGTCACAATACTTTCTATTCACATAAACTCGTGCTTGTTCAGTCATTTAGCGCGCCACTTTGCAGTAGACAGAATGCTTCTTCAGATAGTGGGTTGTTGCTATTTGTATAGATAAAAAGGTTTATGACCCTATATATTCTTATCTTTCTCTTAATGTGTTTTTGTTTTATTTGTCTCAATTATTTTCTCTACGATTTTTCTTCGAGAAACTCGAAGTGTAGTATGAGCACATTCAGATGTAGGTGGCGCTTATGATTTTTTTTCTTATAGTCTAACCTGTATTATTTTTGTTTGATTATAACATGATACATATTCATTTCTTACTCATAACATGATTGTACATTCGCTACATCCCTAACTTGTTTTCTTTTTATGCATTGACGTCGTGGGTTCGCCAGGGAATAGGTCGATCTTGTGTTCGAATTGTCATAAGAGTGGGTTAGCGATATCCTGAAGTTTTTAAAATTCGGCATTAATCGCTTCTTGTCGGTGACAATTGTCCTTGTGCCCCTTATGTGTGTGTTAGGAGACGACCATTTGATCCTGAGAGGGGGGATGAAAACATAATAATAGAGAAAAACTAGATGGCTACTGTTGCAAGCAACAGACGGATTCCTCCTTTGATTAGACCTTCCTCGGAACTGAAGTGCTAAATCCAATAAATAAGATGGAAAAAAGAATAGTTGCTTTAGTACCATATAAACTTCAGCAATGAGTCAAAAGAGCTTATGTCTAATTTGGGACTCTTAATTATTTATCAACAAAATAGAAGAAAAAGATAATAAATTACCTTTCATGTTTACGAAAGCTTTAAACTCCATGCTCAATCAATATCTAATCCTTTACATGACTTTCTCAAAAAAGAATTGCACAATGATTTGTAATGAGATAATTTCTATTAATAGAAAATGACAACAACATGAAACTACTGATATGTAATGCTACTAAGAATAAAAACGAAAGAAACAGAGAACAAGAATAAAAGAGTTATCTATCTTACTATGTACAGTTCAATAAGAAGTACTACTTGAGTGAAGAATAAATAGTTAAGGACAAAATCCTGTGGAATTCTACAAGAGTAAATGTTTGTTATGACCTTGAAAAGTTAATTTGACCTTTAACCAAGGTCATGGATAAAAGATAAGCATTTGAATTTATTCTCATCAAGAGTCCTCTTAATCTAATCAAAGCTCAATTTTATCGACAAAAGTCTGTTGTGACCTTGAAATCGAACAAATGACCTTGGGTCAAGGTCAAGGTGAAAGGCTTTGATGCAAGGAATATTTGCGCCAAGTTTGAACTCTCAAGGTCAAATGGTCTTTGTTCTATAGCAAAAGTTTGTTGTGACCTTGAGAATCAAAATTTGACCTTGGACCAAGGTCAAGGTGAAAGGGCTTGGCTCAATGATTGTATTATGAAGTTTGAACTGTCAAGGTCAATAGTCTTTGTTCTATAGGCAAAAGTTTGTTGTGACCTTGAGAATCATAATGTGACCTTGAAACTAGGTCATCATCAATGACTACCTATTAGTAGCCTACCATCCAAGTTTCAACTCAAAATCTCAAAAACTGTAGAAATTGGCACTGTGCCAATTTAAATTCCATTTTCAACTCAAAATAGCACGAAAACCGTAAATATTTCATCGAGCATGTAAGCGTAAAAGTTTGCAAATTTCCCAAAGATCAATATAAAACAAATTTCGTTAAATCGTACGGTTAGTATAGGAGTTATAAGGTTTTAAAGATTTTGCCTTTGATGACCTCTAGCGGGGGCATATATGAACTTTTCGACAAGAAAAAAAATTTAAATGAAGATTTATTTGCTCTTTCTCATGACATTTTCATTTTATCCTATGATGCGGTACTTTGTTGTAACGTCTCTGGAATGGCTTGGGGGTAAGAATAATAATAATAAGAGAATAATAGAATAAAGAAAAGACAATACAATAACAGAAAGGATTCCGACGGAAGTCGGAATCCTTAATAAGAATGTATGCAAACATACATCCTCATACACCCTGGTTTGTCAACTAAATGTACCATCAATCATATTTACAGTGTGGAACATTTTGGCACTTCAATATTTATGTACAATAAGTCTATATTTCATATGGATGTACACACCGTGTCCAATCCACGATGGGTACGGATGTTTCGCTACATTTCCGGTTTCACTTCAATGAGGCATCTCAATATGTCTATATACATATGAATGTACAATTAGTCTATATATACATTGGAATGTACTCGCACAAACAGTGCTTAAAATTTCATGAAATGGAGATTCAAAGGGGTACATGTAAATGAGATGAAGTGGTATATAAAATAATTGATGAAAGAATAGATCATTGTGTTCAATGTTACCTTTTTGATTTAATGAAGGCCGAAAGTGCATTTTTGGACGATGTCAAAGAGTGTTAAATGATGCTGAATTTAAAGACGTTTAACATTTGAACAGCGCAATGAGGAAGGTAATTTATTCCATATTTGAACACCAGAATACTGGAAACTTCTTTAAAGTTTCATGGAATAACCTTGGCAAGTGTAGACTAAGATCCAGGTTTGATGTTGATCTCAAGTTATAAGCATCCAGAGAGGTCTGACATGTATGATGGACAGAGCCATTTAGTGATTTATATAACATTACACCTTTATTGTACTCTATTCCTCAAAGAGAGGCTGAGACGGAGAGTCAGGAGGCTTGTCCAAGATTACGCGGGATGCATATTTTGTATTCATTTATTCTTTCTATGTTTCTTTTAGATGCATTGCCCAAACAACGAGACATAAATCAATATATGTCAAAATGTAGGCATTGTAGAAAAGTTTTCTACAATTCAAAAAGAGATGTACTATTTTCTTCAACAAGGAAGTCTTGGAGATATTCTTGCATGGCAGGTAAAGTCCAGGTTTTGATCGATGTGAACACCTAAAGTTTTTCTTCTTTTACGTTTTCAAATATGCGAGTTTATATCTACATTTATTTTTTTGTATTCAAATTTGATATCTTTTGCTGTTCGATCATGATGTTCATTTGACATTTGATTTCAACATTTCTTACGTCACTTCAAGTCGTCTTCAATTGTTTTTATATGTTTAGCAGATGTATGAATTGTTGCATCATCAGCAATAGGTCAATGATGGTGCGTTGAATGTGAAGCGGCAAGTCACTGATGTATAACAAAAATAGCACCGGTCCCAACACCGAACCTTGTGGAACTCCTGTTGTGATGTTTCGGTGATCTGTCCAAAGCACTTGTATACTCTTTTTTTTCCCTAAATATGACTGCAGCCAAGTAAGAGAAGCTGGATAAAAATTATAAAGTTTAAGTTTATCTGATAAACTTTTGTGATCTACCAAACCAAAAGTTTTTCTGAAGTTACACCATTTTAGAAAAAACTAAAGATAATTTAGTCTGCTGCAAACCTAATTTGCATGGTAAAAAGTCACGGCCAATATGCCGCAAACTGTTTGTGGCAACTTTGCAGCAAAGTTTGCGGCAATGGTTCGCCAAAGGCCTAAATTTTGGTAAGGGTCAAGGGAGAGTTGACAGGTCATGGATTCTGAAAAATATAATGGCCGTTTAAGTGTTCCACATGTAAATGTTCGTATCATAGTGTTTAAAAGATGACTGCTCAGCATTCTGTAGTTTTTAAAGGAAAATGACATGGTCTTTTAAAATAAATGCAGCATCAAACCTGGTAATTACATAAATTTCATTTGGGCCATATTTAGATAACACTTGTTAATTCCTTAAATAATGGAGACATGGCAAAGTTCAGAAATATTAATTTCTGAAGTGGATTTTTAGAAAAACTAAAGATAATTATAACTTATATAATGTATAAAGGGAAAGTACTTAATAAGAAGTATTAGAAACTGCATTTATTTCAATCTATCACTTATACCCGTATTGACTTCACGAGATCTATAATGGAATAACGCTTGTAACAATCCAACTTTGGCAACAGTCAATTATCGCTCGGCTTACTAAATTGTTTGTGCACTTGATGCATTCCTCCCCCTTCCATCCCTCCTCCTGGTCCAAATTCTGTCATCCTGTCCAGCCCCCAATATATACAGTGGCTTATAAATTAAAACATTTTAAACGTTTTTGAACAGAAAGAGAGAGAAATTAAATATTACCTGGTAGGAACGTAGAAGTGATGATCTCTCACTTTAAGCATAGCCCTCGTATGAATGGCCTCAATGTCTCAGAAAATTGAATAAATATTTGAAATATGCATGATGAACATTACAGAAGGAAATAAGGCCATACCAAACTAATTAAATGTTCTTTGGATTTCCCGCACCATATTTTTCAAAATTCAAAAAAAAAGTTATAAAAATAAAATGCTCGCCCGCACCACGAAATTTCTGGCTCAATTTTTTTTGAGGGTCGGTTCTGACTTCTGCAAATCTTAAAGCTTCTAGAAGTCTGGGATTGTGCAAATTTCGAAGAAAATGAAACTTCTTGTGTTTGAAAATTATGTTGGGAGCAAATTTGTTTGTCCCATCGAAAGTCAAGGGAGGGGGAATGTTCGAAAATCTTTTCCGTAGAGCTATGTGCCAGGCTTCCTAGTCATCAGATTTCTATGGGGATCCTTTTTTGAGTACGAAAAACATTAGAAATGTATTACTGGGGTAACCTATATCAAAATGAATTTATTTACTTGTCCCGCATCCTAAAAAACTGCGATACTTAAAAAAAATAAAGTAATTATATTTTCGCCTGCACGCACCCTTTTTTTCACAAGAAAACATTTGATTAATTTGGTATGGCCTAAATGAAAGTGAGACAAGAGTCTTATAGGGAAAGTCGGAACGATTGATGAATTAATCTGTAAATTCAAGTCAGCATTACGAAATGGTTATATGTCAGGTTACATGTTCTTTTTCTTTTTACATAAGGACCCCCAATGAAAAAATGTGATCGCCAAGGCATATAATTAAGTTCGGATCTTTTCAATGAACATAATAGTAATGAAAACGAAAAAGAGTAAACTAATTTGCCTTATACATAAGGGCCCGTAGAGTATGCATTGCTACTATTGTTTAAAGCAGGTAATATTAAAGACTTAATATATGATCATAAAATTGTATTGGCTTTTTCTGAAGTGTGTTAGTTTTGGGAACGATACTTTACCGATCAAATCAAAAACAGGGGCATGAGTTATCATAGTCCTTGGACCAAGCAGTAGATGGGTCAATCATTAAAAAATAATCTCCTTGAATTCCGATTAATCATTCAAATCTTTTTCACATCTTTTGTTAGTTGAAAGGATGATATTTCACTTATTCAAAGGATCCTCTTATCACTTTCTCAAATACAGTTGAAATGAATGTTATTTATTACATGTTCAGTAGATTTTTTTCTTCACTTTTGCATTAAATTAAGCTTATCTATCGTATGGCTGCATTCCTCAGTGTGAAATAATAATCATTCTGTTATCCTCTTCTGATTATTT
The DNA here is from genome assembly GCA_033119305.1 of Pinctada imbricata. NCBI lineage: Eukaryota > Metazoa > Mollusca > Bivalvia > Pterioida > Pteriidae > Pinctada > Pinctada imbricata. Next base: position 46,416,702 of record VSWD01000006.1, read on the forward strand.
TCCATTCTTCTAGTTTTCTAGATGTCCTCCAATATATAACACTTTGAAATCGATGAAACTTTTTTTTCATATGATGAAACATGACAAAAAGTATATTATAACATGTATAATCAAATATAATTACTTGCAACTTAATTGATTGAAATAAGTATGCTTTATTTTACTTCAAATTTTAATTTGAAATTTTGAATTCTTGTCTGTACAAAACTTACATCCAAAGGCTTCACTTATTGAAATTACAAAACAAACCAATCAATTTCCTTCGGAAATATTTCTCTTCTGACATTTCATGTTTTATTGTTAATAGTCTAACCTTTCATCAATATTGTTTATCACCGCATTTATATGTTTCCCATATATATATATCATATTAACATATTATTGCACATGAGAGGTAATCAAACTTCATTGATAACACACAACAACAGCGCTACAGCTTGTCAAGTAGACAATAAATGGACGTAAGATTGAAAAAAAACAGACAAATTTCATAGAAAAATATTAATTCAATACTACCCACTGATAATTTTTTTTCCTTTTTTCTAGGGTTAAACAGAAAATTGATTATAAGCTAGTTAATACTGCCTTTGGTCCATTTCCCTCAAAAAGTACAGTTAAAACTTCACTAGGATACATATGACATGCTGCTCTTTAAAATACAGTATATTTCCCCCTTTTCTTCATATTCCCATTCACGCAACAAGTATTTTTTAATAAGACGTAATCATTTGATTCAGAGTTGGTAGGTAATGTCTGGCAAACAACATCATTAATATTCTACTTGGCAGACAGATGGACAGACAGACGAGCCAGACAAGCCTATCTTCACCTCCAAGCAATACCAATAGACAGATCACCAAAACATATGATACCCAATATTATCCTGAGAGGATAAGAAATTAATGAAAGAGCCTCTGATACAGACGATTGGGCAGGGAAACAACCAACGAAACATGTCAGCAACAACACGACCTCCCTGCACCAAACTTCTGACCAGAGGCCCCACTCACCTGCCGCTGGATCCTCTCCAGGAACGTCTCTTCCCCTGTAAAACAAAAAGTCATACAATCAGTTTCATCTACTTGGCAACATTGTTTGGTAACATTTTTATTTCAGCTAAGGGAGAACAATAGAGACTTGATAATTATGAAGTTATTTTTTTTCAAAATATGTTTATATCAACATACAAAGATACTTAGGTGTATCAACTGCGTGACTAATGGCTTAGATTCTCATAACTAATGAAGTCTTTTAAACCTTGACAATTTCAGCATTTGGTTACAGCAAGATAAGTATAAAGAAATACATAGCTACTTACTAGGAGGGGGAAGGTAAGGATTGGGTAATCCTGCCAACCTGTATCTCTGAAAAAAGATCAAAGTCACATTAGAATATGTTAGGTAATAATATAGTAAAAACTACTTTTGTTTGACTAATTGGATAAAAGAGGACAAGATGGTTAAGTGTGATAAAAAATCCTCTACAATACTGATAGACTAAACGAGTTAAAAATATTACAGTAGCTAGTGGGTCTTCGACCTTTTTTTTTCTCTTTAAGTTCGCAAAATTATATGCAGCTGTTCGAAAAGGAGGAAAACTAATTCAGTTAAAAGTCAATTAGAACCTCAAAGGTCATCTAATATTTAACCAATCAACGCTAAAAATCACAAACTTGGTATACATGTGCATGTATATAAATATGACACTAACCTCGGCCCGCTCATACCATACGTTATGGCGCAGTTCTCCCATCAAGAGCAGGAACTGGCCGTACGAGTGAACCATCTTTAACAAAAAAAAGATATATAAGTACACAATATTACTACAAATTATTACACAATATATTACAAATTATCTATACTGTGTTGTTGTTTTGTAATATTGTTAATACATATATGTTCGACTTTTCACGTCATTCATGTACAGTACTGGAAATATTCTACATTACACTGTGAAGAAGTACTCTTAGTACACTTAAATCTATCAATGAAAATTGACTTGACAGACTATTCATATATACAGAAACTGTACAACAGCGAAATCAGTATGATGGACCTTGGATAGTCAAAGATTAAGTCTTCTATGACAGACCAATAGAATCTAGCACCACTTTGAGTTCCAGATAGAAAAATATCAGTCGAGGGTGGATTGATCAAGTCTCAACCAAGACATAGCCAAGGTTGGGACGTTGATCATCCGAGACTGATATTTTTCTACCCAGAACTCAAATGTGGTGCTTGATTATTCTTCTCGCACATTGAAACCTTCAAGTCCTCTTGTTTATGCATCAGGATGACTGAACGTCATGCTTAATGTATGTGCACGTGAAATAACATATGTCAGTTTGTCTGTAACTTCATAAAGGAACAATAAAAAAAAAAACTGGATCAGGGGTGCCGGATCGAATTCTCCAGCACCACTGCAAAGGGGAATCAGCCTATCCAATGTGCGAGAAACATTAGTTCCGCTCAAACCTGAAGATTACAGAAAGTTTTGCAAGATTTGTGCTCCTAAGAAAGGATCCAATGGTTTTCTTATATACATTGTATAGCAAACTGTGAATGAGTAAAAAATGCTCTAATCTTTTATCTATGTGGGCACCATTTCATAGTTATATCGCTTTGTAAAAAAAAAAACACTTTCCACAAAAGAAAATAGTCTCTCTTATCCTAGAGTCAGAGGCAAAGCAAATGCTTAACTTAAACTTGAAATTAGGAATTAAAAGAAATAAACTTACTCGTGCATGGTGAAGATGGGCAACTCTCCCTCTGTAATAAATCAAAATCTTGATAAGTCTTGATAGTTCAACTTAAGAGTACAACACAAATATTATGTTTATAGAAAGTAAACGAAGGAACTGCATAATGAAAATAAATGATTTTACAAAATGCTTGGTTTCAGTAGTACCTATATTATACATGTTATACCAATGACACTGACCTGTACCTATTGTGCCCAAAATAGGAATCCTTGAGTTAAGGGTACTGAAACAGTGCCAGTTCCGAGTTAATGCATCTTAAAAGTACATTATGATTGAAAAAAAATTGTATGAAATTTTGTTGGAGTTTTTGAACACATGAAGTTAAGCCTGATTACATGAAAGTTTTATCATTTGAACCCATTTTTTAAAATGGCAATAAAATAGATTTTGACACACAATGTCTATTTCACCCCTCATTGTTTAGAATAATAATCGAAATTGCCTTCAAAATCCGTATATGTATTAAATCACTTTATTCCTCTGAGCTCATTAATATTCATGAGGAGGCGCAGCTACAGCTGAAATTTTGAGTGGCTTTATCTCGAAAATGGGGGAGGTATCGGATATGATACTTGGTACATCCATGTATGACCATAACATGGAACAATTTCAGTCAAGATAAAATGTACTAGTTAAGATAAAATGTATTACTAGTAAAGACGCCTTTACAACCCAAAGTCGGAATGTGCTGCTTTAATAATGATATATTAAAGAATTTTTGCAAAATATTCCTGATAAGAAATAGTGGACCAATTTAGGCAAGAAACTCGGTGAAGTAAAATCCTCAAATTTCAAACCTTCTTCAATTACCATGTCAAGATTGAAAGAAATATTTTTGCAAAATACTCATTTATTTGTAGAAACCCCCTAAAATTAGCCAGGAACTGGTACAGTTTTTCATATAATATCTACTTTTAAATTAACACATAATAGATTTATGCATCCCCCTTTCTCTAATGCAATTGACCACAAAAACTTTAACCTTGGCCATAACTTTTGAATGGTAAGTGATAGGGCTTTCATATTTCGCATGTAATTCCTTGTGAAAAGACCTTTCCAAAATTTTTGACTTAGTGACCTTGACCTTTATGTTGAATTTCAATATTTTAAGTGCGGAAGGTAAGGACGAACTAAAGTTTAAATTGGTATGGCCTTATGTACTTCTTTTATTTTACAATTTAAAACTTAACTTTTTATTTTTCAAAGGTATAGATGGAAATGCTCCAACTTACTAAGGTACTGAATCATTTTATATGCAGATTATAAGACAGAATGAATTATTAATTCAATTTCAAGTTGGTTTTTTTCTGAAATAATACAGAAAACTCTCAGACAACCCTTCCCCCCACAGATAAATGTTTTAATTCATACCTAAAAACAGGCTGCGGCTGAGGTGGATGTGGTATAGTTTGGGTCAGTCTGTTTACCAGCACCGGACAGTCCGTCTGAATCCCCATTCCCAGCCTAGCAACATAGTCTGTCTGTGTCCCCATCCTAAGTCTTGTCGGAACGTACGTCTGACACCCCGTCGCTTGTCTAGTCGGAACGTCAGTCTGACAACCTATCACCAGTCTCATCGGAAGGTCAGTCTGAGACCCCGTCCCCAGTCTATGTGGAACGTACGTCTGACACCCTGTCATCTGTCTCGTCGGAACGTCCGTCTGGGTACCTGTCTCAGGTCCTGTCAGAAAGTCTGTCTGAGACCCCGTCCCTAGTCTAGGTTGAACGTACGTCTGACAACCATCACCTGTGTAGTCGGAGCGTCCGTCTGGGTGCCTGTCTCAGGTCCTGTCAGAAAGTCTGTCTGAGACCCCGTCCCCTGTCTTAGTAGAATGTCCGTCTGACACCAAGTCACCTGTCTAGTCGGAACGTCCGTCTGGGTGGCTGTCTCAGGTCCTGTCAGAAAGTCGGTCTGAGACCCCGTACCCAGTCTAGGTGGAACGTACGTCTGACAACCCCGTCACCTGTCTAGTCGGAACGTCCGTCTGGGTGGCTGTCTCAGGTCCTGTCAGATAGTCTGTCTGAGACCCCGTCACCTGTCTAGGTGGAACGTCCTTCTGACACCCCGTCACCAGTGTAGTCAGAACGTCCGTCTGGGTGGCTGTGTCAGGTCCTGTCAGATAGTCTGTCTGAGACCCCGTCACCTGTCTAGGTGGAACGTCCGTCTGACACCCTGTCATCTGTCTTGTCAGAACGTCAGTCTGGGTCGCTGTCTCAGGTCCTGTCAGATAGTCTGTCTGAGATCCCGCAACCTGTCTAGGTGGAACGTCCGTCTGACACCCTGTCATCTGTCTTGTCAGAACGTCTGTCTGGGTAGCTGTCTCAGGTCCAGTCAGATAGTCAGTATGAGACCCCGTCACCTAGACTAGGTGGAACGTCCGTCTGACATCCCGTCACCTGTCTAGTCAAAGCGTCCGTCTGGGTAGCTGTCTCAGGTCCCGTCATAACATAACCCTGTGTTGTCAGCTGGCTCGTCGTCATGTCCGTCTGACTAGCTGTCTCAAGTCTTATGACTGGGATGATCACAGCTGGCACATGATGATTCACCGATGAGCTTGAACCATCCCTCGATTCGTCCATTACTGGTAAACTCACATCGGAATGTTAAGTTACCGGCAATGGGTGAATCAAGGATGGGCCACCACTTATCGATGAATCATCAGTGGAATCCATCTGCTCATCAGCAGCCAAAGGTAGAGTACCAGAAGGGGAATCTCGTTTATTCTGTGTTTGGTGAGGCCATCCTTCATCCTCCGACGAACTCGCAAGCGAGCTGCCAGGACCTTGAGGATGAAGATTGGTCTCATCAAACACAGACAAAACAGAGACATCCATCTGATCCTCATCAGTCTTCTGTCGCCCGCCCTATCTCCACCTCCATCTCACACCCTCCACTAGGCCCTGCCCTGGGGCTAGAGCTAGGCCCCACCCCTGTGGCACCAGGTCCTAAACGTGACCTGGGCCTGATAGACAAAGTAGGAGTGGGTGGAGGGTTCAGCGTCCCACACTCCCTCTCCCAGTCTACGGTCTCGGGCATACTGAAATGGAGGAAGCCCATTAGACTCGTAGAAAAACAACTGTTACATCGCTTGGCCTGTAGGCAATCTTATTAAATATTTGGCCAGATTTATGGAATGTCTTCCACTTTTTTTAATCATTCAAACTTTTGATTGAACAAGCTCTACCTCATCTGGTTAGATCACTTTGATACATGATCCCCACCATTTTATCTTAAGGTGACATAACTTAATTCTTAGTTTTACAGACTCTTCTTGACCACAATTGGAAAAAAAATAAAATGAATTGAACTGTGCTCAATCACTGAATTTCACCTAACCATTACAGGTTCGTACTTTTCATTGTCACTCAATCTTTACTGAAGGGTTTTAGAGTGTGTGGCTTTGAACATATAATGGACAGGCTAAATTAAGGTACTAGATGTATAATGAATGAAATCATGTCCACAATATTGAAACTACATGTACTTGTATAAATAAGTAATTTTATATAAAACACATTTCGAGGTTATATATTGCTAGATTTTGTAAGGATAAAAGCTTGCCTTTGTTTGCTTCCTAATATTTAATATGTATTTTACCCCAAATAAAACAATAGTACACAAAATTACAGTGAGATGATAAATAACTTAAGAAAGAATAAACAGTTAAATGGGAAATACAGAAGATAATAGTCAGTTTGAAATGTAAGATGTTCAATAGTAAGTTCTTGATATAGGCTAAATATTTATATAAAACATATTTTTTGCCCTAAAATACCAATTAGTTGATATACTTCAAATACATATGACATACAATGACAAACCAGGTACATTTTTTGTACACTTTAGAATAAAATAATAACGACACATTTCATAGTAATAAGGATTTTCCAGAAATCAGCGGTTTTTAAATAAAAATTGAGACTTTCTACCCCAAAAAGCAAGATTATCAGAGAAATATCTTCTAACTCATTAAACTTGATCACATTTATGCCATCCAATTATATGAAACCTCTCCAGCTTTGATTAATTGAAAAATTTAAATTTACTCATTAAACTTGATCACTTTTCTGCCATCCAATTATATGAAACCTCTCCAGCTTTGATTAAATAAAAAATATAGATTTAAAACAATTTTCACAGAAATAAATTAATTTTGCACATAAATTAGGTTTTTTTGCCCCAAAATACCAATTAAATTAACAGGATATTTAAAATGCATATGACTTACAAGGACAAACTATGATATTCGCAGGAACACTTTGAATAAAAATAACGGCTGATTTCATAGTAATAAGGATTTTCCAGAAATAAGCGATTTTTGAATAAAAATTGAGATTTTCCACCCAAAATAACAGGATAATCAAAGAAATCTCTTCTAACTCTTTAAACTTGATCACATTTATGCCATCCAATTATATGAAACCTCTCCAGCTTTGATTAAATAAAAAATATAAATTGAAAAAAATATCTACAGAAATAAGTGAAATTTGCACATAAATAAGGTTTTTTCCCCCCAAATAAGATATAAATTCAATTTCAGTTATCAAATGACATTTATATCAATTTATAATAAGAAACAGCACGATATCAAAGCTAAAACATATCAATTTAGGCAAAGGGGTAGGGCCACGAAGCCCGATATTGGCCCTAATTTTGATAAATTTTGAACATTGTACTTCATAGAATTTTTAACTGTTATTTGACATTTTGAAACGTTCTCTACTGAATCACGAATCTACGTTTTGTAAACATTGCTTTTATCAACACCTTTTAGCCCTTTGAAAACACCAAAATAGGTCAAATTCGGCGAAATTGATGCAAAAACTCAATATTTCTATTAAATTAGCAATGGCCGCATGCATTAACTGTGATGGAAAATTTATATGTGAAAGATTATCATTATATCCTTTTGTCATAAACGTTTTATCTCAGTTAACGCATGCGGCCACATTAAATTCTACGACAAAAGACAAAATTCCCAGCAATTTTCGCCATATTTTGTCGATAACGTCAAAATGACGTCACTTCATGACGTCATAACAGTTAAATGGCACATTGTTTGGTGATATATTCTTTTCATGAAAAGCGGTAAACATTCGTGTATTTTCATAAGAGATATCCAGTATGCCTCATGAAATTTATTGTAAGAGAAAAATCAAGGGCCGATTTAGGGGTCTCGTGGCCCTACCCCTTTAAAGAGCTAGTACTTATTGTCTCAAAAAAGTGGTTTTTGCATACAAAATGCATATTTTACCCAAAAATGATGGTTTTAATGGATTATTATATTTAATTTCACAATCATCTGACAAGATGATTACTTTCTATTATGATAATAGCTTTAAATGTATAGTTTTAGCAAAGAAAATGATTTAATAGAATTTTTCCAGAAATCTGTTATTTTTAGACAAAAAACAGGCATTTTGCTCAAAAATTAAGTAGAAAATATACCTTTTATGTTTCATACATGTAATTTATGAGTGAACCTAAATAATTACAGTACAAGATACATTCCTGCTATCATTTCAAGAAGTTCTATAGATTCAATAAATATTCTCCAGAAATCAGCTATTTTTAAATGAAAAAAAATACGTTTTTCCCCAAAAACACTTTGATTTTGAATGAAATGTTAGTAAAACATATATAATCTGAAAGAGTGTGAAAAGTTACACTAGAAAATAGCTTTCAATCATTGCTTTCATAATAAATAAGGGTTCTTTAAATAAATATACAGAAATCTGAGATTTCTAATTGAAAATACAGATTTCTGTATAAAATTATTAATTTCGAGGATTTTGCAAAAAAAAAAAAAACATAAAAAAAAAAATAATAATAAAATATAGAATATATGTCATTTGAAAGAGGAGATTTTAAAGATGTTTTTTTCAATCATCATTGAACGATCATATGCAATCTTGAGGAGGTGAGAAGCAGGAATAAATTCGAGTTTTTTACCCCAAAACACAAAAAATAGGAATTGGAACTAGCAACTTCTTTCATCTGAAAGAGCATCAAAAATATTATATATTCACATTTTTCAAATTTTAAAACCATCAACCATATACAATTTATATTTTTTTTCCTATTTTATGTGATTTTTGACTAAAAAAACATGTTTTTTCCCAAAAACTCCATTTTTGTAATGGAAATTTCCATGAGACTCTTTTTTTATCTGAAAGAGCGCGAAAAATGCTACAAAGTTAGGCCGGTTTTGGAGGATCAAGGGGGGGGGGGGGGGTTGCACCCAACCTAGTGATACATCCCAGACTATAACTATAGACATTCAAGAAATGTGTTTATCATTTTGAAGATAGTTATAAATAATATACACATACATGTACTAGTATTTAATTAATACAGGTATCCCATACATACGATGATTTATCGCATCGGTTATCATCTCATTATGGAATTGAATGATGTTTCTACGTTAGAGATTGGATTATTTAGTCTACGTTTTTTACACCCAGCCAAACTGAATTGCCCCCTTTGTGGCCCCGTGTCACAATACTTTCTATTCACATAAACTCGTGCTTGTTCAGTCATTTAGCGCGCCACTTTGCAGTAGACAGAATGCTTCTTCAGATAGTGGGTTGTTGCTTATATTTCGTATAGATAAAAAGGTTTATGACCCTTATATTATTTCTTATCTTTCTCTTAATGTGTTTTTGTTTTATTTGTCTCAATTTATTTTTCTCTACGATTTTTCTTCGAGAAACTCGAAGTGTAGTATGAGCACATTCAGATGTAGGTGGCGCTTATGATTTTTTTTTCTTAATAGTCTAACCTGTATTATTTTTGTTTGATTATAACATGATACATATTCATTTCTTACTCATAACATGATTGTACATTCGCTACATCCCTAACTTGTTTTCTTTATTTATGCATTGACGTCGTGGGTTCGCCACGTGGATATAGGTCGATCTTGTGTTCGAATTGTCATTAAGAGTGGGTTAGCGATATCCTGAAGTTTTTAAAATTCGGCATTAATCGCTTCTTGTCGGTGACAATTGTCCTTGTGCCCCTTATGTGTGTGTTTAGGAGACGACCATTTGATCCTGAGAGGGGGGATGAAAACATAATAATAATAGAGAAAAACTAGATGGCTACTGTTGCAAGCAACAGACGGATTCCTCCTTTATTAGACCTTCCTCGGAACTGAAGTGCTAAAATCCAAATAAATAAGATGGAAAAAAGAATAGTTGCTTTAGTACCATATAAACTTCAGCAAATGAGTCAAAAGAGCTTATGTCTAATTTGGGACTCTTAATTATTTATCAACAAAATAGAAGAAAAAGATAATAAATACCTTTCATGTTTACGAAAGCTTTAAACTCCATGCTCAATCAATATCTAATCCTTTACAATGACTTTCTCAAAAAAGAATTGCACAATGATTTTGTAATGAGATAATTTCTATTAATAGAAAATGACAACAACATGAAACTACTGATATGTAATGCTACTAAGAATAAAAAAGAAAGAAACAGAGAACAAGAATAAAAGAGTTATCTATCTTACTATGTAAAGTTCAAATAAGAAGTACTACTTGAGTGAAGAATAAATAGTTAAGGACAAAATCCTGTGAATTCTACAAGAGTAAATGTTTGTTATGACCTTGAAAAAGTTAATTTGACCTTTAACCAAGGTCATGGATAAAAGATAAGCATTTGAATTTATTCTCATCAAGAGTCCTCTTAATCTAATCAAAGCTCAATATTTTATCGACAAAAGTCTGTTGTGACCTTGAAATCGAACAAATGACCTTGGGTCAAGGTCAAGGTGAAAGGCTTTGATGCAAGGAATATTTGCGCCAAGTTTGAACTCTCAAGGTCAAATGGTCTTTGTTCTATAGGCAAAAGTTTGTTGTGACCTTGAGAATCAAAATTTGACCTTGGACCAAGGTCAAGGTGAAAGGGCTTGGCTCAATGATTGTATTTATGAAGTTTGAACTGTCAAGGTCAAATAGTCTTTGTTCTATAGGCAAAAGTTTGTTGTGACCTTGAGAATCATAATGTGACCTTGAAACTAGGTCATCATCAATGACTACCTATTAGTAGCCTACCATCCAAGTTTCAACTCAAAATCTCAAAAACTGTAGAAATTGGCACTGTGCCAATTTAAATTTCCATTTTCAACTCAAAATAGCACGAAAACCGTAAATATTTCATCGAGCATGTAAGCGTATAAAAGTTTGCAAATTTCCCAAAGATCAATATAAAACAAATTTCGTTAAAATCGTACGGTTAGTATAGGAGTTATAAGGTTTTAAAGATTTTGCCTTTGATGACCTCTAGCGGGGGCATATATGAACTTTTCGACAAGAAAAAAAATTTAAATGAAGATCTTTATTTGCTCTTTCTCATGACACTTTTCATTTTATCCTATGATGCGGTACTTTGTTGTAACGTCTCTGGAATGGCTTGGGGGTAAGAATAATAATAATAATAAGAATAATAAGAATAAAGAAAAGACAATACAATAACAGAAAGGATTCCGACGGAAGTCGGAATCCTTAATAAGAATGTATGCAAACATACATCCTCATACACCCTGGTTTTGTCAACTAAATGTACCATCAATCATATTTACAGTGTGGAACATTTTTGGCACTTCAATATTTATGTACAATAAGTCTATATTCATATGGATGTACACACCGTGTCCAATCCACGATGGGTACGGATGTTTCGCTACATTTTCCGGTTTCACTTCAATGAGGCATCTCAATATGTCTATATACATATGAATGTACAATTAGTCTATATATACATTGGAATGTACTCGCACAAACAGTGCTTAAAATTTTCATGAAATGGAGATTCAAAGGGGTACATGTAAATGAGATGAAGTGGTATTATATAAAATAATTGATGAAAGAATAGATCATTTGTGTTCAATGTTACCTTTTTGATTTAATGAAGGCCGAAAGTGCATTTTTGGACGATGTCAAAGAGTGTTAAATGATGCTGAATTTAAAGACGTTTAACATTTGAACAGCGCAATGAGGAAGGTAATTTATTCCATATTTGAACACCAGAATACTGGAAACTTCTTTTAAAGTTTCATGGAATAACCTTGGCAAGTGTAGACTAAGATCCAGGTTTGATGTTGATCTCAAGTTATAAGCATCCAGAGAGGTCTGACATGTATGATGGACATGAGCCATTTAGTGATTTATATAACATTACACCTTTATTGTACTCTATTCCTCAAAGAGAGGCTGAGACGGAGAGTCAGGAGGCTTGTCCAAGATTACGCGGGATGCATATTTTGTATTCATTTATTCTTTCTATGTTTCTTTTAGATGCATTGCCCAAACAACGAGACATAAATCAATATATGTCAAAATGTAGGCATTGTAGAAAAGTTTTCTACAATTCAAAAAGAGATGTACTATTTTCTTCAACAAGGAAGTCTTTGATGAGATATTCTTGCATGGCAGGTAAAGTCCAGGTTTTGATCGATGTGAACACCTAAAAGTTTTTCTTCTTTTACGTTTTCTAAAATATGCGAGTTTATATCTACATTTATTTCTTTTGTATTCAAATTTGATATCTTTTGCTGTTCGATTCATTGATGTTCATTTTGACATTTGATTTCAACATTTCTTACGTCACATTTCAAGTCGTCTTCAATTGTTTTTATATGTTTAGCAGATGTATGAATTGTTGCATCATCAGCAAATAGGTCAATGATGGTGCGTTGAATGTGAAGCGGCAAGTCACTGATGTATAACAAAAATAGCACCGGTCCCAACACCGAACCTTGTGGAACTCCTGTTGTGATGTTTCGGTGATCTGTCCAAAGCACTTGTATACTCTTTTTTTTCCCTAAATATGACTGCAGCCAAGTAAGAGAAGCTGGATAAAAATTATAAAGTTTAAGTTTATCTGATAAACTTTTGTGATCTACCAAACCAAAAGTTTTTCTGAAGTTACACCATTTTAGAAAAAACTAAAGATAATTTAGTCTGCTGCAAACCTAATTTGCATGGTAAAAAGTCACGGCCAATATGCCGCAAACTGTTTGTGGCAACTTTGCAGCAAAGTTTGCGGCAATGGTTCGCCAAAGGCCTAAATTTTGGTAAGGGTCAAGGGAGAGTTGACAGGTCATGGATTCTGAAAAATATAATGGCCGTTTAAGTGTTCCACATGTAAATGTTCGTATCATAGTGTTATAAAAGATGACTGCTCAGTACATTCTGTAGTTTTTAAAGGAAAATGACATGGTCTTTTAAAATAAATGCAGCATCAAACCTGGTAATTACATAAATTTCATTTGGGCCATATTTAGATAACACTTGTTAATTCCTTAAATAATGGAGACATGGCAAAGTTCAGAAATATTAATTTCTGAAGTCTGGATTTTTAGAAAAAACTAAAGATAATTATAACTTATATAATGTATAAAGGGAAAGTACTTAATAAGAAGTATTAGAAACTGCATTTATTTCAATCTATCACTTATACCCGTATTGACTTCACGAGATCTATAATGTGGAATAACGCTTGTAACAATCCAACTTTGGCAACAGTCAATTATCGCTCGGCTTACTAAATTGTTTGTGCACTTGATGCATTCCTCCCCCTTCCATCCCTCCTCCTGGTCCAAATTCCTGTCATCCTGTCCAGCCCCCAATATATACAGTGGCTTATAAATTAAAACATTTTAAACGTTTTTGAACAGAAAGAGAGAGAAATTAAATATTACCTGGTAGGAACGTAGAAGTGATGATCTCTCACTTTAAGCATAGCCCTCGTATGAATGGCCTCAATGTCTCAGAAAATTGAATAAATATTTTGAAATATGCATGATGAACATTACAGAAGGAAATAAGGCCATACCAAACTAATTAAATGTTCTTTGGATTTCCCGCACCATATTTTTCAAAATTCAAAAAAAAAAGTTATAAAAATAAAATGCTCGCCCGCACCACGAAATTTCTGGCTCAATTTTTTTTGAGGGTCGGTTCTGACTTCTGCAAATCTTAAAGCTTCTAGAAGTCTGGGATTGTGCAAATTTCGAAGAAAATGAAACTTCTTGTGTTTGAAAAATTATGTTGGGAGCAAATTTGTTGTCCCATCGAAAGTCAAGGAGGGGGGAATGTTCGAAAATCTTTTCCGTAGAGCTATGTGCCAGGCTTCCTAGTCACCAGATTTCTATGGGGATTCCTTTTTGAGTACGAAAAACATTAGAAATGTATTACTGGGGTAACCTATATCAAAAATGAATTTATTTACTTGTCCGCTCCTAAAAAACTGCGATACTTAAAAAAAATAAATTATATTTTCGCCTGCACGCACCCTTTTTTCACAAGAAAACATTTGATTAATTTGGTATGGCCTAAATGAAAGTGAGACAAGAGTCTTATAGGGAAAGTCTGGAACTATTGATGAATTAATCTGTAAATTCAGTCAGCATTACGAAATGGTTATATGTTACAGGTTACTTCTTTTTCTTTTTACATAAGGACCCCATTGGAAAAAAATTGATCGCCAGGCAATATAATTAAGTTCGGATCTTTTCAATGAACAAATATATTAAAACGAAAAAGAGTAAACTAATTTGCTTAGACATAAGGGCCTTAGTAGTTGCATTGCTACTATTGTTTAAAGCAGGTATATATTAAAGAACTTAATTATATTCATAAAATTGTATTGGCTTTTTCTGAAGATGTGTTAGTTTTGGGACGAGACTTTACCGATCAAATCAAAAACCTTGCATTAGTTATCATAGTCTTGACCAACAGTAGATTGTCAATCATTAAAAAATAATCTCCTTGATTCCGATTATCATTCAAATCTTTTTTCACAATCTTTTGTTGTTGCAAGGATGATATTTCACTTATTTCAAAGGATCCTCTTATCACTTTCTCACATACAGTTGAAATGAATGTTATTTATTACATGTTCAGTAGATTTTTTTCTTCACTTTTTGCATTAAAATTAAGCTTATCTATCGTATGGCTGCATTCCTCGGTGTGAAATATATAATCATTTGGTTTATCCTCTCTGATTATTTTCCATTCTTCTAGTTTTCTAGATGTCCTCCAATATATAACACTTTGAAATCGATGAAACTTTTTTTTCATATGATGAAAACAATGACAAAAAGTATATTATAACATGTATAATCAAATATAATTACTTGCAACTTAATTGATGAAATAAGTATGCTTTATTTTACTTCAAATTTTAATTTGAAATTTTGAATTCTTGTCTGTACAAAACTTACATCCAAAGGCTTCACTTATTGAAATTACAAAACAAACCAATCAATTTCCTTCGGAAATATTTCTCTTCTGACAT
Organism: Pinctada imbricata; assembly: GCA_033119305.1. Classification (NCBI taxonomy): domain Eukaryota; kingdom Metazoa; phylum Mollusca; class Bivalvia; order Pterioida; family Pteriidae; genus Pinctada; species Pinctada imbricata. The sequence continues at coordinate 46,431,775 of VSWD01000006.1, forward strand.
TTCTATGTTTTATTGTTAATAGTCTAACCTTTCATCAATATTGTTATCACCGCATTTATATGTTTCCCATATATATATATCATATTAACATATTATTGCACATGAGAGGTAATCAAACTTCATTGATAACACACAACAACAGCGCTACAGCTTGTCAAGTAGACAATAAATGGACGTAAGATTGAAAAAAAAAACAGACAAATTTCATAGAAAAATATTAATTCAATACTACCCACTGATAATTTTTTTCCTATTTTCTAGGGTTAAACAGAAAATTGATTATAAGCTAGTTAATACTGCCTTTGGTCCATTTCCCTCAAAAAGTACAGTTAAACTTCACTAGGATACATATGACATGCTGCTTTAAAATACAGTATATTTCCCCCTTTTCTTCATATTCCCATTCACGTCAACAAGTATTTTTTAATAAGACGTAATCATTTGATTCAGAGTTGGTAGGTAATGTCTGGCAAACAACATCATTAATATTCTACTTGGCAGACAGATGGACAGACAGACGAGCCAGACAAGCCTATCTTCACCTCCAAGTAATACCAATAGACAGATCACCAAAACATATGATACCCAATATCCTCCTGAGAGGATAAGAAATTAATGAAAGAGCCTCTGATACAGACGATTGGGCAGGGAAACAACCCAACGAAACATGTCAGCAACAACACGACCTCCCTGCACCAAACTTCTGACCAGAGGCCCACTCACCTGCCGCTGGATCCTCTCCAGGAACGTCTCTTCCCCTGTAAAACAAAAAGTCATACAATCAGTTTCATCTACTTGGCAACATTGTTTGGTAACATTTTTATTTCAGCTAAGGGAGAACAATAGAGAACTTGATAATTATGAAGTTATTTTTTTTCAAAATATGTTTATATCAACATACAAAGATACTTAGGTGTATCAACTGCGTGACTAATGGCTTAGATTTCTCATAACTAATGAAGTCTTTTAAACCTTGACAATTTCAGCATTTGGTTACAGCAAGATAAGTATAAAGAAATACATAGCTACTTACTAGGAGGGGGAAGGTAAGGATTGGGTAATCCTGCCAACCTGTATCTCTGAAAAAAGATCAAAGTCACATTAGAATATGTTAGGTAATAATATAGTAAAAACTACTTTTGTTTGACTAATTGGATAAAAGAGGACAAGATGGTTAAGTGTGATAAAAAATCCTCTACAATACTGATAGACTAAACGAGTTAAAAATATTACAGTAGCTAGTGGGTCTTCGACCTTTTTTTTTCTCTTTAAGTTCGGCAAAATTATATGCAGCTGTTCGAAAAGGAGGAAAACTAATTCAGTTAAAAGTCAATTAGAACCCTCAAAGGTCATCTAATATTTAACCAATCAACGCTAAAAATCACAAACTTGGTATACATGTGCATGTATATAAAATATGACACTAACCTCGGCCCGCTCATACCATACGTTATGGCGCAGTTCTCCCATCAGAGCAAGGAACTGGCCGTACGAGTGAACCATCTTTAAACAAAAAAAGATATAATAAGTACACAATATTACTACAAATTATTACACAATATTATTACAAATTATCTATACTGTGTTGTTGTTTTGTAATATTGTTAATACATATATGTTCGACTTTTCACGTCATTCATGTACAGTACTGGAAATATTCTACATTACACTGTGAAGAAGTACTCTTAGTACACTTAAATCTATCAATGAAAATTGACTTGACAGACTATTCATATATACATGAAACTGTACAACAGCGAAATCAGTATGATGGACCTTGGATAGTCAAAGATTAAGTCTTCTATGACAGACCAATAGAATCTAGCACCACTTTGAGTTCCAGATAGAAAAATATCAGTCGAGGGTGGGATTGATCAAGTCTCAACCAAGACATAGCCAAGGTTGGGACGTTGATCATCCGAGACTGATATTTTTCTACCCAGAACTCAAATGTGGTGCTTGATTATTCTTCTCGCACATTGAAACCTTCAAAGTCCTCTTGTTTATGCATCAGGATGACTGAACGTCATGCTTAATGTATGTGCACGTGAAATAACATATGTCAGTTTGTCTGTAACTTCATAAAGGAACAATAAAAAAAAAACTGGATCAGGGGTGCCGGATCGAATTCTCCAGCACCACTGCAAAGGGGAATCAGCCTATCCAATGTGCGAGAAACATTAGTTCCGCTCAAACCTGAAGATTACAGAAAGTTTTGCAAGATTTGTGCTCCTAAGAAAGGATCCAATGGTTTTCTTATATACATTGTATAGCAAACTGTGAATGAGTAAAAAATGCTCTAATCTTTTATCTATGTGGGCACCATTTCATAGTTATATCGCTTTGTAAAAAAAAAACACTTTCCACAAAAGAAAATAGTCTCTCTTATCCTAGAGTCAGAGGCAAAGCAAATGCTTAACTTAAACTTGAAATTAGGAATTAAAAGAAATAAACTTACTCGTGCATGGTGAAGATGGGCAACTCTCCCTCTGTAATAAATCAAAATCTTGATAAGTCTTGATAGTTCAACTTAAGAGTACAACACAAATATTATGTTTATAGAAAGTAAACGAAGGAACTGCATAATGAAAATAAATGATTTTACAAAATGCTTGGTTTCAGTAGTACCTATATTATACATGTTATACCAATGACACTGACCTGTACCTATTGTGCCCAAAATAGGAATCCTTGAGTTAAGGGTACTGAAACAGTGCCAGTTCCGAGTTAATGCATCTTAAAAGTACATTATGATTGAAAAAAAAATTGTATGAAATTTTGTTGGAGTTTTTGAACACATGAAGTTAAGCCTGATTACATGAAAGTTTTATCATTTGAACCCATTTTTTAAAATGGCAATAAAATAGATTTTGACACACAATGTCTATTTCACCCCTCATTGTTTAGAATAATAATCGAAATTGCCTTCAAAATCCGTATATGTATTAAATCACTTTATTCCTCTGAGCTCATTAATATTCATGAGGAGGCGCAGCTACAGCTGAAATTTTGAGTGGCTTTATCTCGAAAATGGGGGAGGTATCGGATATGATACTTGGTACATCCATGTATGACCATAACATGGAACAATTTCAGTCAAGATAAAATGTACTAGTTAAGATAAAATGTATTACTAGTAAAGACGCCTTTACAACCCAAAGTCGGAATGTGCTGCTTTAATAATGATATATTAAAGAATTTTTGCAAAATATTCCTGATAAGAAATAGTGGACCAATTTAGGCAAGAAACTCGGTGAAGTAAAATCCTCAAATTTCAAACCTTCTTCAATTACCATGTCAAGATTGAAAGAAATATTTTTGCAAAATACTCATTTTATTTGTAGAAACCCCCTAAAATTAGCCAGGAACTGGTACAGTTTTTCATATAATATCTACTTTTAAATTAACACATAATAGATTTATGCATCCCCCTTTCTCTAATGCAATTGACCACAAAAACTTTAACCTTGGCCATAACTTTTGAATGGTAAGTGATAGGGCTTTCATATTTCGCATGTAATTCCTTGTGAAAAGACCTTTCCAAAATTTTTGACTTAGTGACCTTGACCTTTATGTTGAATTTCAATATTTTAAGTGCGGAAGGTAAGGACGAACTAAAGTTTAAATTGGTATGGCCTTATGTACTTCTTTTATTTTACAATTTAAAACTTAACTTTTTATTTTTCAAAGGTATAGATGGAAATGCTCCAACTTACTAAGGTACTGAATCATTTTATATGCAGATTATAAGACAGAATGAATTATTAATTCAATTTCAAGTTGGTTTTTTTCTGAAATAATACAGAAAACTCTCAGACAACCCTTCCCCCCACAGATAAATGTTTTAATTCATACCTAAAAACAGGCTGCGGCTGAGGTGGATGTGGTATAGTTTGGGTCAGTCTGTTTACCAGCACCGGACAGTCCGTCTGAATCCCCATTCCCAGCCTAGCAACATAGTCTGTCTGTGTCCCCATCCTAAGTCTTGTCGGAACGTACGTCTGACACCCCGTCGCTTGTCTAGTCGGAACGTCAGTCTGACAACCTATCACCAGTCTCATCGGAAGGTCAGTCTGAGACCCCGTCCCCAGTCTATGTGGAACGTACGTCTGACACCCTGTCATCTGTCTCGTCGGAACGTCCGTCTGGGTACCTGTCTCAGGTCCTGTCAGAAAGTCTGTCTGAGACCCCGTCCCTAGTCTAGGTTGAACGTACGTCTGACAACCATCACCTGTGTAGTCGGAGCGTCCGTCTGGGTGCCTGTCTCAGGTCCTGTCAGAAAGTCTGTCTGAGACCCCGTCCCCTGTCTTAGTAGAATGTCCGTCTGACACCAAGTCACCTGTCTAGTCGGAACGTCCGTCTGGGTGGCTGTCTCAGGTCCTGTCAGAAAGTCGGTCTGAGACCCCGTACCCAGTCTAGGTGGAACGTACGTCTGACACCCCGTCACCTGTCTAGTCGGAACGTCCGTCTGGGTGGCTGTCTCAGGTCCTGTCAGATAGTCTGTCTGAGACCCCGTCACCTGTCTAGGTGGAACGTCCTTCTGACACCCCGTCACCAGTGTAGTCAGAACGTCCGTCTGGGTGGCTGTGTCAGGTCCTGTCAGATAGTCTGTCTGAGACCCCGTCACCTGTCTAGGTGGAACGTCCGTCTGACACCCTGTCATCTGTCTTGTCAGAACGTCAGTCTGGGTCGCTGTCTCAGGTCCTGTCAGATAGTCTGTCTGAGATCCCGCAACCTGTCTAGGTGGAACGTCCGTCTGACACCCTGTCATCTGTCTTGTCAGAACGTCTGTCTGGGTAGCTGTCTCAGGTCCAGTCAGATAGTCAGTATGAGACCCCGTCACCTAGACTAGGTGGAACGTCCGTCTGACATCCCGTCACCTGTCTAGTCAAAGCGTCCGTCTGGGTAGCTGTCTCAGGTCCCGTCATAACATAACCCTGTGTTGTCAGCTGGCTCGTCGTCATGTCCGTCTGACTAGCTGTCTCAAGTCTTATGACTGGGATGATCACAGCTGGCACATGATGATTCACCGATGAGCTTGAACCATCCCTCGATTCGTCCATTACTGGTAAACTCACATCGGAATGTTAAGTTACCGGCAATGGGTGAATCAAGGATGGGCCACCACTTATCGATGAATCATCAGTGGAATCCATCTGCTCATCAGCAGCCAAAGGTAGAGTACCAGAAGGGGAATCTCGTTTATTCTGTGTTTGGTGAGGCCATCCTTCATCCTCCGACGAACTCGCAAGCGAGCTGCCAGGACCTTGAGGATGAAGATTGGTCTCATCAAACACAGACAAAACAGAGACATCCATCTGATCCTCATCAGTCTTCTGTCGCCCGCCCTATCTCCACCTCCATCTCACACCCTCCACTAGGCCCTGCCCTGGGGCTAGAGCTAGGCCCCACCCCTGTGGCACCAGGTCCTAAACGTGACCTGGGCCTGATAGACAAAGTAGGAGTGGGTGGAGGGTTCAGCGTCCCACACTCCCTCTCCCAGTCTACGGTCTCGGGCATACTGAAATGGAGGAAGCCCATTAGACTCGTAGAAAAACAACTGTTACATCGCTTGGCCTGTAGGCAATCTTATTAAATATTTGGCCAGATTTATGGAATGTCTTCCACTTTTTTTAATCATTCAAACTTTTGATTGAACAAGCTCTACCTCATCTGGTTAGATCACTTTGATACATGATCCCCACCATTTTATCTTAAGGTGACATAACTTAATTCTTAGTTTTACAGACTCTTCTTTGACCACAATTGGAAAAAAAATAAAATGAATTGAACTGTGCTCAATCACTGAATTTCACCTAACCATTACAGGTTCGTACTTTTCATTGTCACTCAATCTTTACTGAAGGGTTTTAGAGTGTGTGGCTTTGAACATATAATGGACAGGCTAAATTAAGGTACTAGATGTATAATGAATGAAATCATGTCCACAATATTGAAACTACATGTACTTGTATAAATAAGTAATTTTATATAAAACACATTTCGAGGTTATATATTGCTAGATTTTGTAAGGATAAAAGCTTGCCTTTGTTTGCTTCCTAATATTTAATATGTATTTTACCCCAAATAAAACAATAGTACACAAAATTACAGTGAGATGATAAATAACTTAAGAAAGAATAAACAGTTAAATGGGAAATACAGAAGATAATAGTCAGTTTGAAATGTAAGATGTTCAATAGTAAGTTCTTGATATAGGCTAAATATTTATATAAAACATATTTTTTGCCCTAAAATACCAATTAGTTGATATACTTCAAATACATATGACATACAATGACAAACCAGGTACATTTTTTGTACACTTTAGAATAAAATAATAACGACACATTTCATAGTAATAAGGATTTTCCAGAAATCAGCGGTTTTTAAATAAAAATTGAGACTTTCTACCCCAAAAAGCAAGATTATCAGAGAAATATCTTCTAACTCATTAAACTTGATCACATTTATGCCATCCAATTATATGAAACCTCTCCAGCTTTGATTAATTGAAAAATTTAAATTTACTCATTAAACTTGATCACTTTTCTGCCATCCAATTATATGAAACCTCTCCAGCTTTGATTAAATAAAAAATATAGATTTAAAACAATTTTCACAGAAATAAATTAATTTTGCACATAAATTAGGTTTTTTTGCCCCAAAATACCAATTAAATTAACAGGATATTTAAAATGCATATGACTTACAAGGACAAACTATGATATTCGCAGGAACACTTTTGAATAAAAATAACGGCTGATTTCATAGTAATAAGGATTTTCCAGAAATAAGCGATTTTTGAATAAAAATTGAGATTTTCCACCCAAAATAACAGGATAATCAAAGAAATCTCTTCTAACTCTTTAAACTTGATCACATTTATGCCATCCAATTATATGAAACCTCTCCAGCTTTGATTAAATAAAAAATATAAATTGAAAAAAATATCTACAGAAATAAGTGAAATTTGCACATAAATAAGGTTTTTTCCCCCCAAATAAGATATAAATTCAATTTCAGTTATCAAATGACATTTATATCAATTTATAATAAGAAACAGCACGATATCAAAGCTAAAACATATCAATTTAGGCAAAGGGGTAGGGCCACGAAGCCCGATATTGGCCCTAATTTTGATAAATTTTGAACATTGTACTTCATAGAATTTTTAACTGTTATTTGACATTTTGAAACGTTCTCTACTGAATCACGAATCTACGTTTTGTAAACATTGCTTTTATCAACACCTTTTAGCCCTTTGAAAACACCAAAATAGGTCAAATTCGGCGAAATTGATGCAAAAACTCAATATTTCTATTAAATTAGCAATGGCCGCATGCATTAACTGTGATGGAAAATTTATATGTGAAAGATTATCATTATATCCTTTTGTCATAAACGTTTTATCTCAGTTAACGCATGCGGCCACATTGAATTCTACGACAAAAGACAAAATTCCCAGCAATTTTCGCCATATTTTGTCGATAACGTCAAAATGACGTCACTTCATGACGTCATAACAGTTAAATGGCACATTGTTTGGTGATATATTCTTTTCATGAAAAGCGGTAAACATTCGTGTATTTTCATAAGAGATATCCAGTATGCCTCATGAAATTTATTGTAAGAGAAAAATCAAGGGCCGATTTAGGGGTCTCGTGGCCCTACCCCTTTAAAGAGCTAGTACTTATTGTCTCAAAAAAGTGGTTTTTGCATACAAAATGCATATTTTACCCAAAAATGATGGTTTTAATGGATTATTATATTTAATTTCACAATCATCTGACAAGATGATTACTTTCTATTATGATAATAGCTTTAAATGTATAGTTTTAGCAAAGAAAATGATTTAATAGAATTTTTCCAGAAATCTGTTATTTTTAGACAAAAAACAGGCATTTTGCTCAAAAATTAAGTAGAAAATATACCTTTTATGTTTCATACATGTAATTTATGAGTGAACCTAAATAATTACAGTACAAGATACATTCCTGCTATCATTTCAAGAAGTTCTATAGATTCAATAAATATTCTCCAGAAATCAGCTATTTTTAAATGAAAAAAAATACGTTTTTCCCCAAAAACACTTTGATTTTGAATGAAATGTTAGTAAAACATATATAATCTGAAAGAGTGTGAAAAGTTACACTAGAAAATAGCTTTCAATCATTGCTTTCATAATAAATAAGGGTTCTTTAAATAAATATACAGAAATCTGAGATTTCTAATTGAAAATACAGATTTCTGTATAAAATTATTAATTTCGAGGATTTTGCAAAAAAAAAAAACATAAAAAAAAAATAATAATAAAATATAGAATATATGTCATTTGAAAGAGGAGATTTTAAAGATGTTTTTTTCAATCATCATTGAACGATCATATGCAATCTTGAGGAGGTGAGAAGCAGGAATAAATTCGAGTTTTTTACCCCAAAACACAAAAAATAGGAATTGGAACTAGCAACTTCTTTCATCTGAAAGAGCATCAAAAATATTATATATTCACATTTTTCAATTTTTAAAACCATCAACCATATACAATTTATATTTTTTTTCCTATTTTATGTGATTTTTGACTAAAAAAACATGTTTTTTCCCAAAAACTCCATTTTTGTAATGGAAATTTCCATGAGACTCTTTTTTTATCTGAAAGAGCGCGAAAAATGCTACAAAGTTAGGCCGGTTTTGGAGGATCAAGGGGGGGGGGGGTTGCACCCAACCTAGTGATACATCCCAGACTATAACTATAGACATTCAAGAAATGTGTTTATCATTTTGAAGATAGTTATAAATAATATACACATACATGTACAGTGGTGATCGTAGTAGTTTACACACTGTTTTTCGGAAACTTCGGGCACACCTCGGAAACTTCGTTAGGAAAAACTGGTAATTCGGAAACTTCGGGCAAAATTCCGCCCTAAATTTACCGATGTTACCTAAAATTCCTAACTTTCCGAATTTCACCGGAATAACCTAAATAATTCTATTTACCCGAAATCCAAAACGAGGCTGCGTTAATATTTATTATTATTGTTTATTTCTTTTAATAAATATATTATTTCGAAATTGTTTTTCATTTGAAGGCATCAAATGTACAACTGATTCAATTTGATTGTCTAACGAGCATCATTTGCACCATAAAGTGGCGATAAAATTCATTTTCGTTTTCTATTATTGCAAACAACGGATCTGTAATTTTTTGCCGATAAGTCGAGGTTAATTTCCTCAAATTTTAGAAAATGATATATATTCAAGGATAATTTTAATATAAAATTAGACAAGTGATCCCTCTCCTTTGCCTTAAGACGTGGTATGGGTCACCCCCCCCCCTCTCCCCAATCAAACACAGACATACATGTACATTTTTTCACTCACTACCGAGAAATTACATATTGCATAATGATGATAATAAAACAGCTTTATCTCTCTCTCTCTCTCTCTCTCTCTCTCTCTCTTTATTTTATTTTCCCCCCTTTTTTTTATATGAATAGCTCTGCATTTTGTCGGATTCGGAATGTTCTAGGTCTACTTTCGGTTTCAAAACATTACTACGATCGAATTTTTGTAGCAGTAAAACTTGATGTTTTATATTTCTCCCTTGATGAAATGCACGAAACAGTCAGGAATTTGATGAAGAATGATCATAGCCGTGTTACATATTGAAGAACAGACTGGTAAATGTCAGTACTGACAGCAAGGTATCCAAGAATCTGCAAGATGTGCATTGTAGAATTGTTGCATCATGGCATGCATGTACATGTACTGATGAATGGTACCAGAGACGTATATAGTACGTATCAAAAACAACAACAAACATGGTCCAAACATAATGAAGGAATCGCAAACTACTGTCAGAGCCACTGCATTCAATCCAACAATCAACGATTGAGGTACGGATTGACGTACGTTTCTACGTACGGCCCGGTATTCTGGAAATTCAACGGTAGGTTAGTACACGTAGGACATATAAAATGATCTGATGATGTTTAATTTTGTTTGTGATTCGGGCTTGGACTGTTTTATTATGCTGCTGTTGACTGATAATCCTTACTCGGGTAGGGACTATCAGTCAACGGCAGTGTAATATAACGGTTATTATGTTACTGTTGACCGATAGTCCTTACTCGAGTAAGTCGACGGCAGTATAATATATAATTGACTGATAAATCGATCCTTACTCGGGTTAGGACTATCAGTAAATAGCAGCATATTAGAACAGTTTGTGCCTGAATAACAAAATTTAGAGATTATGATTTAAATCACTGTCCACCAGTCTTTACAAAAAAATTCAACCACTGGCCCGAAGACAAGCTAGACATTGAAAATGCCCCCATCTAAAAAGTATTTGGCTTGATTGCAAAGCAATTCCAGTCTATAGATTGACGATGTCCGCCTGTCTGTCCGTCTGTCTGTCATCCGTTGTCAACATTTTGGTTAAAGTTTCTGGTTAAAGCAAAATCTAAGAAACTTTACCTTGACCTTTGACTTTGACATAGTTAAAGATTTTGGTTGAAGTTTCTAGTTAAAGCAAAATCTAATGAACTTTATGCAGTAGAAACTTTATGTTATACATGTAGTTGCCTTTGACAAGACCTTTCAATTTATCTCGTTAAACATTTGACCTAGTGACCTTGACCTAGGGCTTTGACCTAGTCATTGATTTTGCTTAAGTGTCTCATTGAACCAAAATCTCAGAAACATAATATTATACTTATTGGTTGCCTCTGACAAATCCTTTCAATTTATGCCATAACATTTAACCTGACCTTGACCCAGTTAGTGACAAAAACTTACTTTGCAATCCGGCCATACTGTCTTTAGCAGTGTTTTATTTGTTTATAAAATATAATTGCATTATTGCATTCCTCTACCATATAACCATATAATTTACGATGAAGTGAGAACTATACAATGATATCTATTTGGTAATAATAGGAATTTACCTTTATGATTTATTGTTAGATGATGTGATTTAGATGTTTGTTATCATCACATTTTTTTTGTACTTGTTTTGTTTCAGGATGAGAGTCAACACATACAACATGGTCAAACAGAAGTGAGTGATCATGGATTGGTGCGGCATAGCTTCCTTCCTTCATAATTTGTGTATCTTGGACACCAGAATCAAGACAAGATGAAGAAAAATTAACAAATTTATATTGCATGTAATACATGTATGTGGAATGGCAAAAACATGTGGTTTCTGATGTACTCAGATTGAGAAATTTAATGTCGCCATATAAAAATCACTTAGTTAGGCTGTTTGCTAATCTGTCTCTGACTGTCTGTCCGTTTGTCAGTCTGTCACATATTTGTCTGTAACTTACTTGATATACATCATTCAAACATTTTATTTAAACTTGCAGAGATAGTAAAGCATGATGAGACTCAGCAGGTCAAGGTCACTTTCAAGGTCAAAGATCATTACGAAGCATTTTTAATTAAAAATTTTAAAATTTCATTTATTTTTCATCAAAATGTTTTGAAACATTGTATAATTCAAGAAATCGGCATTGATATATTAGGGCAGGGACAATACTGCACCCAGCCGATATGATACGTATCATGATACTTAATATCGGATATAATATGTATCGCAATACTTTATAAATTGATAAAACCTTCTCAAAATCCTATTTGATACTATTTATATTCATCATATATAAATAGCTTTTTTTCATTCAACAGGTTATATGTATTCAATACTAGCTTTCTGACCAGAATTTTTTCTGATTCCTATTACATGTACTTCATAAACCAGGAAACAAAATGTTTACATGTACTTTCATTTTCTCTGAAAGTTATTTTTGTATTTGGCGTGGTGGACAAAAATCCAGAAAATTCAATAAAAAAATTTTTGTAAAATTTTAACTTTGGAGTGTTTGGATACATCGATACTTGGATCGAGAAAAAAAATATTGTGATGCATTGATGAATCAGAGTATTGTACCAGCCCTATAATATATGTCACAGGTTTTTAGATCATGTGTCACATAGTTGCCTGTTCTTGAACAGTGTTAATCTTGTACTCAAATGTAGACAGTAATTTACCATCTACTGCCATTCACACTTGCTGTCTTTTGACAGTTACAGTTGTAAATTTCTTATTGTCAGATTGATAGTATTCTACATGTACTTCATCAGTTGCAAGAAAGGAAATAAATTGTAAAGCAACTGGGTTTTGGTATCTAATATTAATTTTTTGAGCTATACCTTCTTGACCTAGAAGGTGTTGAATATTGATCCACATCGTGCTTGAGCTGAATAAGCTATAATAATTACAATTACAATGAAATTGAAAGGGTTAAAAATCTTTGCAAAAATTTATATACACAAACATGTCAGCACAAAATGCAAAAAAAAAATACGGAGCACATACAGAAGTTGGATCAGCCAAAGGTCTATAGATCATGTTCACACATGTAAATTTATATTGATGATGTGATTAGAATCATTAGATCACTTATTTGAATATCTGTTTATGCATGATCATGCTCATCAGTTCATTATGTTACACTTCCTTTTGATTTCTACTTTACTCACTGCAAAGCAAATACACTGTGCATATATGCGGAAAACTTTATTCAATGTCTGTTGTTCAGTATCTATGTCAAGGTTATCTTCAAAATCAAAGTCACATATTGAGGGTCAATCTGCAACCAGCAACTTGCCCTCTCCTTGAGCAAATCAGTTTCCGGTCCTCCTGGTTATCAATTTTATTGTGTTGTTTGCAGAATTTCTATGTATATGTAGCACTCAAGGGTTTTTTAATGACCTGAATCTAGATCAGAGGTCAAGGTAACAATAGACTTTCTTGGCAAAACTTTGTGACAAAACTATTTCCCCTCTACACGGTTTTCAAAAACGTTTGACTTAATTACTCTTAGGACCCAAGGGTGTATTATGCTCTTAAATAAAAGTAAGAGGTCAAGGTCATAATATACTTTTTTTATGAAACTGTTTAGAAGATTCAGTATGAATACTTTGAATGAATAGTTTGGTATAATTCATTTCTTTATGACAGATCTTGCATAGGAGTTTTTACCTCAAGATTGCAGACAATCACAGGTTTTCGGACAGAGTCCGGCAACACATTTGTATTTCGGGACTTGTAAAAAAATCATAAATAGTGTGTGACGGTACGGTTATCGTGCCCGGTTAGCTCAGTTGCTAAGAGCGTCTGCCTCCATAGCATAAGGTCTCGGGTTTGATTCCCGGACCGGCCACATTTTTCATTCTGCCTATCACAATTAATTAGTGCAAAGGGCTGTCATAAGATTGAGAACACCTTGGAAAGGAATTTGTTAGATATAGAGTTGTACATGTAATGGATAATGGTAGTAAGACAAAAATTTTAACAGATTTGTCGAACAAATTATAAAATATTGAGAAGGACAAAGGAACCCCATATGATTTTTATGAGGGGAGGGGCAGGAAGACTGCATCCCTCCCCAAGAAAAATGTCCAGAAAGTTTGCACCTCTACAAAAAGAATCTAGCCCGAAGGGTCTGCTGAATTATCTTTGGTCATGCATCCGCTAAAGAACAGAAAAAAAAAAATCGGGCCCTGATCAAGGATTTATAAACAGTCCTTGCCCTGATCGAGGGTCTCCAAAATAAAAAAACAACAACAAAACCCTCCACGCCTCTCCATTGTACAAAATGCTGTTATTTTTAAAAGCCACGACAGGGACGTATTATATACTTCCCCGGCTAAGGACAGCTGAAATTCTAGAAAATCAAAAAAAAAAAAAAAAATACACACACAAACACACGATGAGGAATTATTTAAAAAAAACCCCAAAAACACAGAACTTGCAATTTGCAAACAAGTTCGATCATTACGACATTAGCTCGGTTTATAGTCGGTACACAGTGTAAAATCGGCTTTTTATGTAGGAATATGATATATTACTTATTGTCTTTTGAAATTACATTAGTTTTCTCAATTTGAAATTAAGAAATCTCTAAGAATTTTTGAAAATGCCAAAGTGTTTCAACTGCGAAAAGTACAACTTCGTCGATCAGAGGAAATTCGAATTGTTTATATTCAACGATCTTTTCTTAGATAAGATCTTTTCTTTAGTTCAACGATCTTTTCTTTCAATACTTTTCTAATATCGAATCTTTTCTGTTTTTTTTTATTTATTGTACACAGGGGGCCGAAGCAAGGTTTTTTTTTTAATATTTCAATGACTGACGTGTCCCTCTTTCCATTTAATCAGCTACGTAACGTACAGCGATTTTCTGCAGATTCCATATATCTTTCATATAGAATCTGTGGGAAATCGTTGTACATAGCTGATTAAATGAATCGAGGGAAAGGGGGGGGGGGTTGATTGCAGAATGATTTCATGGAAATAAAAATAATCTGGCTACGGCCCCCTGTGATTTATTCAATACCAAATTTGACTTGTATACATCATGATGTATGTGCGACTCTAGACAATCAGGGGAGGGGAAGAGTTATAAAAGCGTGAGCCCTAGTATTGCAAATTGCCAATAAAAAAGTATATGACTATGTTTGGAAATTTTCAAGGGATATACCCCCCCCCCCCTTTTCAATTACAACCCAGAATTCCCAAATTACATGTTGCATTCCTTTTGTGAACATAATGGAAATTTCGTTTTGTTGAAATCAATCTTAAAACTACCATTACCCCGAAAAACCCGAAATATTACACTTTTTCCTAAAAAACCTAACTAAAATACCTAACTTTCACGGTTTACCCTAAATTTCCTACCGAATTTTAATAATTCGGAAACTTCGGTCAAAGCGGTAATTTTCGTAAAGTTAGGATTCGGAAACTTAGGTAGGATTTTTCCGAAATTCGGAAACTTAGGTTAAGCCTCGGAAACTTCGGTAAAAGTGTGTAATCTCCCGCGATCACCACTGTACTAGTATTTAATTAATACAGGTATCCCATACATACGATGATTTATCGCATCGGTTATCATCTCATTATGGAATTGAATGATGTTTCTACGTTAGAGATTGGATTATTTAGTCTACGTTTTTTACACCCAGCCAAACTGAATTGCCCCCTTTGTGGCCCCGTGTCACAATACTTTCTATTCACATAAACTCGTGCTTGTTCAGTCATTTAGCGCGCCACTTTGCAGTAGACAGAATGCTTCTTCAGATAGTGGGTTGTTGCTTATATTTCGTATAGATAAAAAGGTTTATGACCCTTATATTATTTCTTATCTTTCTCTTAATGTGTTTTTGTTTTATTTGTCTCAATTTATTTTTCTCTACGATTTTTCTTCGAGAAACTCGAAGTGTAGTATGAGCACATTCAGATGTAGGTGGCGCTTATGATTTTTTTTTCTTAATAGTCTAACCTGTATTATTTTTGTTTGATTATAACATGATACATATTCATTTCTTACTCATAACATGATTGTACATTCGCTACATCCCTAACTTGTTTTCTTTATTTATGCATTGACGTCGTGGGTTCGCCACGTGGATATAGGTCGATCTTGTGTTCGAATTGTCATTAAGAGTGGGTTAGCGATATCCTGAAGTTTTTAAAATTCGGCATTAATCGCTTCTTGTCGGTGACAATTGTCCTTGTGCCCCTTATGTGTGTGTTTAGGAGACGACCATTTGATCCTGAGAGGGGGGATGAAAACATAATAATAATAGAGAAAAATAAGAATGTATGCAAACATACATCCTCATACACCCTGGTTTTGTCAACTAAATGTACCATCAATCATATTTACAGTGTGGAACATTTTTGGCACTTCAATATTTATGTACAATAAGTCTATATTCATATGGATGTACACACCGTGTCCAATCCACGATGGGTACGGATGTTTCGCTACATTTTCCGGTTTCACTTCAATGAGGCATCTCAATATGTCTATATACATATGAATGTACAATTAGTCTATATATACATTGGAATGTACTCGCACAAACAGTGCTTAAAATTTTCATGAAATGGAGATTCAAAGGGGTACATGTAAATGAGATGAAGTGGTATTATATAAAATAATTGATGAAAGAATAGATCATTTGTGTTCAATGTTACCTTTTTGATTTAATGAAGGCCGAAAGTGCATTTTTGGACGATGTCAAAGAGTGTTAAATGATGCTGAATTTAAAGACGTTTAACATTTGAACAGCGCAATGAGGAAGGTAATTTATTCCATATTTGAACACCAGAATACTGGAAACTTCTTTTAAAGTTTCATGGAATAACCTTGGCAAGTGTAGACTAAGATCCAGGTTTGATGTTGATCTCAAGTTATAAGCATCCAGAGAGGTCTGACATGTATGATGGACATGAGCCATTTAGTGATTTATATAACATTACACCTTTATTGTACTCTATTCCTCAAAGAGAGGCTGAGACGGAGAGTCAGGAGGCTTGTCCAAGATTACGCGGGATGCATATTTTGTATTCATTTATTCTTTCTATGTTTCTTTTAGATGCATTGCCCAAACAACGAGACATAAATCAATATATGTCAAAATGTAGGCATTGTAGAAAAGTTTTCTACAATTCAAAAAGAGATGTACTATTTTCTTCAACAAGGAAGTCTTTGATGAGATATTCTTGCATGGCAGGTAAAGTCCAGGTTTTGATCGATGTGAACACCTAAAAGTTTTTCTTCTTTTACGTTTTCTAAAATATGCGAGTTTATATCTACATTTATTTCTTTTGTATTCAAATTTGATATCTTTTGCTGTTCGATTCATTGATGTTCATTTTGACATTTGATTTCAACATTTCTTACGTCACATTTCAAGTCGTCTTCAATTGTTTTTATATGTTTAGCAGATGTATGAATTGTTGCATCATCAGCAAATAGGTCAATGATGGTGCGTTGAATGTGAAGCGGCAAGTCACTGATGTATAACAAAAATAGCACCGGTCCCAACACCGAACCTTGTGGAACTCCTGTTGTGATGTTTCGGTGATCTGTCCAAAGCACTTGTATACTCTTTTTTTTCCCTAAATATGACTGCAGCCAAGTAAGAGAAGCTGGATAAAAATTATAAAGTTTAAGTTTATCTGATAAACTTTTGTGATCTACCAAACCAAAAGTTTTTCTGAAGTTACACCATTTTAGAAAAAACTAAAGATAATTTAGTCTGCTGCAAACCTAATTTGCATGGTAAAAAGTCACGGCCAATATGCCGCAAACTGTTTGTGGCAACTTTGCAGCAAAGTTTGCGGCAATGGTTCGCCAAAGGCCTAAATTTTGGTAAGGGTCAAGGGAGAGTTGACAGGTCATGGATTCTGAAAAATATAATGGCCGTTTAAGTGTTCCACATGTAAATGTTCGTATCATAGTGTTATAAAAGATGACTGCTCAGTACATTCTGTAGTTTTTAAAGGAAAATGACATGGTCTTTTAAAATAAATGCAGCATCAAACCTGGTAATTACATAAATTTCATTTGGGCCATATTTAGATAACACTTGTTAATTCCTTAAATAATGGAGACATGGCAAAGTTCAGAAATATTAATTTCTGAAGTCTGGATTTTTAGAAAAAACTAAAGATAATTATAACTTATATAATGTATAAAGGGAAAGTACTTAATAAGAAGTATTAGAAACTGCATTTATTTCAATCTATCACTTATACCCGTATTGACTTCACGAGATCTATAATGTGGAATAACGCTTGTAACAATCCAACTTTGGCAACAGTCAATTATCGCTCGGCTTACTAAATTGTTTGTGCACTTGATGCATTCCTCCCCCTTCCATCCCTCCTCCTGGTCCAAATTCCTGTCATCCTGTCCAGCCCCCAATATATACAGTGGCTTATAAATTAAAACATTTTAAACGTTTTTGAACAGAAAGAGAGAGAAATTAAATATTACCTGGTAGGAACGTAGAAGTGATGATCTCTCACTTTAAGCATAGCCCTCGTATGAATGGCCTCAATGTCTCAGAAAATTGAATAAATATTTTGAAATATGCATGATGAACATTACAGAAGGAAATAAGGCCATACCAAACTAATTAAATGTTCTTTGGATTTCCCGCACCATATTTTTCAAAATTCAAAAAAAAAAGTTATAAAAATAAAATGCTCGCCCGCACCACGAAATTTCTGGCTCAATTTTTTTTGAGGGTCGGTTCTGACTTCTGCAAATCTTAAAGCTTCTAGAAGTCTGGGATTGTGCAAATTTCGAAGAAAATGAAACTTCTTGTGTTTGAAAAATTATGTTGGGAGCAAATTTGTTGTCCCATCGAAAGTCAAGGAGGGGGGAATGTTCGAAAATCTTTTCCGTAGAGCTATGTGCCAGGCTTCCTAGTCACCAGATTTCTATGGGGATTCCTTTTTGAGTACGAAAAACATTAGAAATGTATTACTGGGGTAACCTATATCAAAAATGAATTTATTTACTTGTCCGCTCCTAAAAAACTGCGATACTTAAAAAAAATAAATTATATTTTCGCCTGCACGCACCCTTTTTTCACAAGAAAACATTTGATTAATTTGGTATGGCCTAAATGAAAGTGAGACAAGAGTCTTATAGGGAAAGTCTGGAACTATTGATGAATTAATCTGTAAATTCAGTCAGCATTACGAAATGGTTATATGTTACAGGTTACTTCTTTTTCTTTTTACATAAGGACCCCATTGGAAAAAAATTGATCGCCAGGCAATATAATTAAGTTCGGATCTTTTCAATGAACAAATATATTAAAACGAAAAAGAGTAAACTAATTTGCTTAGACATAAGGGCCTTAGTAGTTGCATTGCTACTATTGTTTAAAGCAGGTATATATTAAAGAACTTAATTATATTCATAAAATTGTATTGGCTTTTTCTGAAGATGTGTTAGTTTTGGGACGAGACTTTACCGATCAAATCAAAAACCTTGCATTAGTTATCATAGTCTTGACCAACAGTAGATTGTCAATCATTAAAAAATAATCTCCTTGATTCCGATTATCATTCAAATCTTTTTTCACAATCTTTTGTTGTTGCAAGGATGATATTTCACTTATTTCAAAGGATCCTCTTATCACTTTCTCACATACAGTTGAAATGAATGTTATTTATTACATGTTCAGTAGATTTTTTTCTTCACTTTTTGCATTAAAATTAAGCTTATCTATCGTATGGCTGCATTCCTCGGTGTGAAATATATAATCATTTGGTTTATCCTCTCTGATTATTTTCCATTCTTCTAGTTTTCTAGATGTCCTCCAATATATAACACTTTGAAATCGATGAAACTTTTTTTTCATATGATGAAAACAATGACAAAAAGTATATTATAACATGTATAATCAAATATAATTACTTGCAACTTAATTGATGAAATAAGTATGCTTTATTTTACTTCAAATTTTAATTTGAAATTTTGAATTCTTGTCTGTACAAAACTTACATCCAAAGGCTTCACTTATTGAAATTACAAAACAAACCAATCAATTTCCTTCGGAAATATTTCTCTTCTGACATTTCTATGTTTTATTGTTAATAGTCTAACCTTTCATCAATATTGTTATCACAGCATTTATATGTTTCCCATATATATATATCATATTAACATATTATTGCACATGAGAGGTAATCAAACTTCATTGATAACACACAACAACAGCGCTACAGCTTGTCAAGTAGACAATAAATGGACGTAAGATTGAAAAAAAAACAGACAAATTTCATGGAAAAATATTAATTCAATACTACCCACTGATAATTTTTTTCCTATTTTCTAGGGTTAAACAGAAAATTGATTATAAGCTAGTTAATACTGCCTTTGGTCCATTTCCCTCAAAAAGTACAGTTAAACTTCACTAGGATACATATGACATGCTGCTTTAAAATACAGTATATTTCCCCCTCTTCTTCATATTCCCATTCACGTCAACAAGTATTTTTTAATAAGACGTAATCATTTGATTCAGAATTGGTAGGTAATGTCTGGCAAACAACATCATTAATATTCTACTTGGCAGACAGATGGACAGACAGACGAGCCAGACAAGCCTATCTTCATCTCCAAGCAATACCAATAGACAGATCACCAAAACATGATACCCAATATCCTCCTGAGAGGATAAGAAATTAATGAAAGAGCCTCTGATACAGACGATTGGGCAGGGAAACAACCCAACGAAACATGTCAGCAACAACACGACCTCCCTGCACCAAACTTCTGACCAGAGGCCCACTCACCTGCCGCTGGATCCTCTCCAGGAACGTCTCTTCCCCTGTAAAACAAAAGTCATACAATCAGTTTTCATCTACTTGGCAACATTGTTTGGTAACATTTTTATTTCAGCTAAGGGAGAACAATAGAGAACTTGATAATTATGAAGTTATTTTTTTTTCAAAATATGTTTATATCAACATACAAAGATACTCAGGTGTATCAACTGCGTGACTAATGGCTTAGATTTCTCATAACTAATGAAGTCTTTTAAACCTTGACAATTTCAGCATTTGGTTACAGCAAGATAAGTATAAAGAAATACATAGCTACTTACTAGGAGGGGGAAGGTAGGGATTGGGTAATCCTGCCAACCTGTATCTCTGAAAAAAGATCAAAGTCACATTAGAATATGTTAGGTAATAATATAGTAAAAACTACTTTTGTTTGACTAATTGGATAAAAGAGGACAAGATGGTTAAGTGTGATAAAAAATCCTCTACAATACTGATAGACTAAATGAGTTAAAAATATTACAGTAGCTAGTGGGTCTTCGACCTTTTTTTTTTCTTTAAGTTCGGCAAAATTATATGCAGCTGTTCGAAAAGGAGGAAAACTAATTCAGTTAAAAGTCAATTAGAACCCTCAAAGGTCATCTAATATTTAACCAATCAACGCTAAAAATCACAAACTTGGTATACATGTGCATGTATATAAAATATGACACTAACCTCGGCCCGCTCATACCATACGTTATGGCGCAGTTCTCCCATCAGAGCAAGGAACTGGCCGTGCGAGTGAACCATCTGTAAACAAAAAAAGATATAAGTACACAATATTACTACAAATTATTACACAATATTATTACAAATTATCTATACTGTGTTGTTGTTTTGTAATATTGTTAATACATATATGTTCAACTTTTCACGTCATTCATGTACAGTACTGGAAATATTCTACATTATACTGTGAAGAAGTACTCTTAGTACACTTAAATCTATCAATGAAAATTGACTTGACAGACTATTCATATATACATGAAACTGTACAACAGCGAAATCAGTATGATGGACCTTGGATAGTCAAAGATTAAGTCTTCTATGACAGACCAATAGAATCTAGCACCACTTTGAGTTCCAGATAGAAAAATATCAGTTGAGGGTGGGATTGATCAAGTCTCAACCAAGACATAGCCAAGGTTGGGACGTTGATCATCCGAGACTGATATTTTTCTACCCAGAACTCAAATGTGGTGCTTGATTATTTTTCTCGCACATTGAAACCTTCAAAGTCCTCTTGTTTATGCATCAGGATGACTGAACGTCATGCTTAATGTATGTGCACGTGAAATAACATACGTCAGTTTGTCTGTAACCTCATAAAGGAACAATAAAAAAAAACTGGATCAGGGGTGCCGGATCGAATTCTCCAGCACCACTGAAAAGGGGAATCAGCCTATCCAATGTGCGAGAAACATTAGTTCCGCTCAAACCTGAAGATTACAGAAAGTTTTGCAAGATTTGTGCTCCTAAGAAAGGTTCCAATGGTTTTCTCATATACATTGTATAGCAAACTGTGAATGAGTAAAAAATGCTCTAATCTTTTATCTATGTGGGCACCATTTCATAGTTATATCGCTTTGTAAAAAAAAAAAACACTTTCCACAAAAGAAAATAATCTCTCTTATCCTAGAGTCAGAGGCAAAGCAAATGCTTAACTTAAACTTGAAATTAGGAATTAAAAGAAATAAACTTACTCGTGCATGGTGGAGATGGGCAACTCTCCCTCTGTAATAAATCAAAATCTTGATAAGTCTTGATAGTTCAACTTATTTAAGACAATTAAGAGTACAACACAAATATTATGTTTATAGAAAGTAAACGAAGGAACTGCATAATGAAAATAAATGATTTTACAAAATGCTTGGTTTCAGTAGTACCTATATTATACATGTTATACCAATGACACTAACCTGTACCTATTATGCCCAAAATAGGAATCCTTGAGTTAAGGGTACTGAAACAGTGCCAGTTCCGAGTTAATGCATCTTAAAAGTACATTATGATTGAAAAAAAATTGTATGAAATTTTGTTGGGGGTTTTTGAACACATGAAGTTAAGCCTGATTACATGAAAGTTTTATCATTTGAACCCATTTTTTAAAATGGCAATAAAATAGATTTTAACACACAATGTCTATTTCACCCCTCATTCTTTAGAATAATAATCGAAATTGCCTTCAAAATCCGTATATGTATTAAATCACTTTATTCCTCTGAGCTCATTAATATTCATGAGGAGGCACAGCTACAGCTGAAATTTTGAGTGGCTTAATGTCGAAAATGGGGGAGGTATCGGATATGATACTTGGTACATCCATGTATGACCATAACATGGAACAATTTAAGTTAAGATAAAATGTATTAGTTAAGATAAAATGTATTACTAGTAAAGACGCCTTTACAACCCAAAGTCGGAATGTGCTGCTTTAATGATGATATATCAAAGAATTTTTGCAAAATATTCCTGATAAGAAATAGTGGACCAATTTAGGCAAGAAAATCAGTGAAGTAAAATCCTCAAATTTCAAACCTTCAATTACCATGTCAAGATTGAAAGAAATATTTTTGCAAAATACTCATTTTATTTGTAGAAACCCCCTAAAATTAGCCAGGAACTGGTACAGTTTTTTATATAATATCTACTTTTAAATTAACACTTAATAGATTTATGCATCCCCCTTTCTCTAATGCAATTGACCACAAAAACTTTAACCTTGGCCATAACTTTTGAATGGTAAGTGATAGGGCTTTCATATTTCGCATGTTATTCCTTGTGAAAAGACCTTTCCAAAATTTTTGTTTTAGTGACCTTGACCTTTATGTTGAATTTCAATATTTTAAGTGCGGAAGGTAAGGACGAACTAAAGTTTAAATTGGTATGGCCTTATGTACTTCTTTTCTTTTATAATTTAAAACTTAACTTTTTATCTAAATTAAATGTATTTTTACCTCAAAATAATCTTGATATTTGTTCTCTATTGACTTTAAGTGGCTTTTGACCAGCAGGGTCTGACCTTGTGTAATATAAATTGACAGGAAGGCTTGACAGTAACTATAGTGACATACCCCGCCTCCCAAGGCCCAAGTCGTAATTAGTGGCATCAGCATATAAAGTATATTTTTCTTTTATTGTAGCAGAGTCAGGGGTGTGAGGCATTTCAGTAACACAGGGAAAAAATCATTAAGTTTACAATAGCAAATTTATAATTTTTCTAAATGAAGTAAACGCTTTCCAGATATCCAATAACATTAATTTATAATAACACTCCTTTTACAAGATCAAAGGAATAAATGGAAATGCTCCAAATTACTAAGGTACTGAATCATTTTATATGCAGATGAAATTACAAGACAGAATGAATTATTATTAATTCAATTTCAAGTTGGGTTTTTTCTGAAATAATACAGAAAACTCTCAGACAACCCCTCCCCCCACAGCAAAATGTTTTAATTCATACCTAAAAACAGGCTGCGGCTGAGGTGGAGGTGGTATAGTTTGGGTCAGTCTGTTTACCAGCACCGGACAGTCCGTCTGAATCCCCATTCCCAGCCTAGCAACATAGTCTGTCTGTGTCCCCATCCTAAGTCTTGTCGGAACGTACGTCTGACACCCCGTCGCTTGTCTAGTCGGAACGTCAGTCTGACAACCTATCACCAGTCTCGTCGGAAGGTCAGTCCGAGACCCCGCCCCCAGTCTATGTGGAACGTACGTCTGACACCCTGTCATCTGTCTCGTCGGAACGTCCGTCTGGATACCTGTCTCAGGTCCTGTCAGAAAGTCTGTCTGAGACCCCGTCCCCAGTCTAGGTTGAACGTTCGTCTGACAACCCGTCACCTGTGTAGTCGGAGCGTCCGTCTGGCTGCCTGTCTCAGGTCCTGTCAAAAAGTCTGTCTGAGACCCCGTCCCCTGTCTTAGTAGAACGTCCGTCTGACACCAAGTCACATGTCTAGTCGGAACGTCCGTCTGGGTGGCTGTCTCAGGTCCTGTCAGAAAGTCTGTCTGAGACCCCGTCCCCAGTCTAGGTGGAACGTACGTCTGACACCCCGTCACCTGTCTAGTCGAAACGTCCGTCTGGGTGGCTGTCTCAGGTCCTGTCAGATAGTCTGTCTGAGACCCCGTCACCTGTCTAGGTGGAACGTCCGTCTGACACCCTGTCATCTGTCTTGTCAGAACGTCAGTCTGGGTCGCTGTCTCAGGTCCTGTCAGATAGTCTGTCTGAGATCCCGCAACCTGTCTAGGTGGAACGTCCGTCTGACACCCTGTCATCTGTCTTGTCAGAACGTCTGTCTGGGTAGCTGTCTCAGGTCCAGTCAGATAGTCAGTCTGAGACCCCGTCACCTGTCTAGGTGGAACGTCCGTCTGACATCCCGTCACCTGTCTAGTCAAAGCGTCCGTCTGGGTAGCTGTCTCAGGTCCCGTCATAACATAACCCTGTGTTGTCAGCTGGCTCGTCGTCATGTCCGTCTGACTAGCTGTCTCAAGTCTTATGACTGGGATGATCACAGCTGGCACATGATGATTCACCGATGAGCTTGAACCATCTCTCGATTCGTCCATTACTGGTAAACTCACATCGGAATGTTAAGTTACCGGCAATAAGTGAATCAAGGATGGGCCACGACTTATCGATGAATCATCAGTGGAATCCATCTGCTCATCAGCAGCCAAACGTAGAGTACCAGAAGGGTAATCTCGTTTATTCTGTGTTTGGTGAGGCCCTCCTTCATCCTCCGACGAACTCGCAAGCGAGCTGCCAGGACCTTGAGGATGAAGATTAGTCTCATCAAACACAGACAAAACAGACATCCATCTGATCCTCATCAGAGTCTTCTGTCGCCCGCCCTATCTCCACCTCCATCTCACACCCTCCATTAGGCCCTGCCCTGGGGCTAGAGCTAGGCCCCACCCCTGTGGCACCAGGTCCTAAACGTGAAGATTGGTCTCATCAAACACAGACAAAACAGAGACATCAATCTAATCCTCATCGGAGTCTTCTGTCGCCCGCCCTATCTCCACCTCAATCTCACACCCTCCACTAGGCCCTGCCCTGGGGCTAGAGCTAGGCCCCACCCCTGTGGCACCAGGTCCTAAACGTGACCTGGGCCTGATAGACAAAGTAGGAGTGGGTGGAGGGTTCAGCGTCCCACACTCCCTTTCCCAGTCTACGGTCTCGGGCTTATCGATGAATCATCAGTGGAATCCATCTGCTCATCAGCAGCCAAATGTAGAGTACCAGAAGGGGAATCTCGTTTATTCTGTGTTTGGTGAGGCCCTCCTTCATCCTCCGACGAACTCGCAAGCGAGCTGCCAGGACCTTGAGGATGAAGATTGGTCTCATCAAACACAGACAAAACAGAGACATCCATCTGATCCTCATCAGAGTCTTCTGTCGCCCGCCCTATCTCCACCTCCATCTCACACCCTCCACTAGGCCCTGCCCTGGGGCTAGAGCTAGGCCCCACCCCTGTGGCACCAGGTCCTAAACGTGACCTGGGCCTGATAGACAAAGTAGGAGTGGGTGGAGGGTTCAGCGTCCCACACTCCCTCTCCCAGTCTACGGTCTCGGGCTTATCGATGAATCATCAGTGGAATCCATCTGCTCATCAGCAGCCAAAGGTAGAGTACCAGAAGGGGAATCTCGTTTATTCTGTGTTTGGTGAGGCCCTCCTTCATCCTCCGACGAACTCGCAAGCGAGCTGCCAGGACCTTGAGGATGAAGATTAGTCTCATCAAACACAGACAAAACAGACATCCATCTGATCCTCATCAGAGTCTTCTGTCGCCCGCCCTATCTCCATTTCCATCTCACACCCTCCATTAGGCCCTGCCCTGGGGCTAGAGCTAGGCCCCACCCCTGTGGCACCAGGTCCTAAACGTGAAGATTGGTCTCATCAAACACAGACAAAACAGAGACATCCATCTAATCCTCATCGGAGTCTTCTGTCGCCCGCCCTATCTCCACCTCAATCTCACACCCTCCACTAGGCCCTGCCCTGGGGCTAGAGCTAGGCCCCACCCCTGTGGCACCAGGTCCTAAACGTGACCTGGGCCTGATAGACAAAGTAGGAGTGGGTGGAGGGTTCAGCGTCCCACACTCCCTTTCCCAGTCTACGGTCTCGGGCTTATCGATGAATCATCAGTGGAATCCATCTGCTCATCAGCAGCCAAATGTAGAGTACCAGAAGGGGAATCTCGTTTATTCTGTGTTTGGTGAGGCCCTCCTTCATCCTCCGACGAACTCGCAAGCGAGCTGCCAGGACCTTGAGGATGAAGATTAGTCTCATCAAACACAGACAAAACAGACATCCATCTGATCCTCATCAGAGTCTTCTGTCGCCCGCCCTATCTCCATTTCCATCTCACACCCTCCATTAGGCCCTGCCCTGGGGCTAGAGCTAGGCCCCACCCCTGTGGCACCAGGTCCTAAACGTGAAGATTGGTCTCATCAAACACAGACAAAACAGAGACATCCATCTAATCCTCTTCGGAGTCTTCTGTCGCCCGCCCTATCTCCACCTCAATCTCACACCCTCCACTAGGCCCTGCCCTGGGGCTAGAGCTAGGCCCCACCCCTGTGGCACCAGGTCCTAAACGTGACCTGGGCCTGATAGACAAAGTAGGAGTGGGTGGAGGGTTCAGCGTCCCACACTCCCTTTCCCAGTCTACGGTCTCGGGCTTATCGATGAATCATCAGTGGAATCCATCTGCTCATCAGCAGCCAAATGTAGAGTACCAGAAGGGGAATCTCGTTTATTCTGTGTTTGGTGAGGCCCTCCTTCATCCTCCGACGAACTCGCAAGCGAGCTGCCAGGACCTTGAGGATGAAGATTGGTCTCATCAAACACAGACAAAACAGAGACATCCATCTGATCCTCATCAGAGTCTTCTGTCGCCCGCCCTATCTCCACCTCCATCTCACACCCTCCACTAGGCCCTGCCCTGGGGCTAGAGCTAGGCCCCACCCCTGTGGCACCAGGTCCTAAACGTGACCTGGGCCTGATAGACAAAGTAGGAGTGGGTGGAGGGTTCAGCGTCCCACACTCCCTCTCCCAGTCTACGGTCTCGGGCTTATCGATGAATCATCAGTGGAATCCATCTGCTCATCAGCAGCCAAAGGTAGAGTACCAGAAGGGGAATCTCGTTTATTCTGTGTTTGGTGAGGCCCTCCTTCATCCTCCGACGAACTCGCAAGCGAGCTGCCAGGACCTTGAGGATGAAGATTAGTCTCATCAAACACAGACAAAACAGACATCCATCTGATCCTCATCAGAGTCTTCTGTCGCCCGCCCTATCTCCATTTCCATCTCACACCCTCCATTAGGCCCTGCCCTGGGGCTAGAGCTAGGCCCCACCCCTGTGGCACCAGGTCCTAAACGTGAAGATTGGTCTCATCAAACACAGACAAAACAGAGACATCCATCTAATCCTCATCGGAGTCTTCTGTCGCCCGCCCTATCTCCACCTCAATCTCACACCCTCCACTAGGCCCTGCCCTGGGGCTAGAGCTAGGCCCCACCCCTGTGGCACCAGGTCCTAAACGTGACCTGGGCCTGATAGACAAAGTAGGAGTGGGTGGAGGGTTCAGCGTCCCACACTCCCTTTCCCAGTCTACGGTCTCGGGCTTATCGATGAATCATCAGTGGAATCCATCTGCTCATCAGCAGCCAAATGTAGAGTACCAGAAGGGGAATCTCGTTTATTCTGTGTTTGGTGAGGCCCTCCTTCATCCTCCGACGAACTCGCAAGCGAGCTGCCAGGACCTTGAGGATGAAGATTAGTCTCATCAAACACAGACAAAACAGACATCCATCTGATCCTCATCAGAGTCTTCTGTCGCCCGCCCTATCTCCATTTCCATCTCACACCCTCCATTAGGCCCTGCCCTGGGGCTAGAGCTAGGCCCCACCCCTGTGGCACCAGGTCCTAAACGTGAAGATTGGTCTCATCAAACACAGACAAAACAGAGACATCCATCTAATCCTCTTCGGAGTCTTCTGTCGCCCGCCCTATCTCCACCTCAATCTCACACCCTCCACTAGGCCCTGCCCTGGGGCTAGAGCTAGGCCCCACCCCTGTGGCACCAGGTCCTAACGTGACCTGGGCCTGATAGACAAAGTAGGAGTGGGTGGAGGGTTCAGCGTCCCACACTCCCTTTCCCAGTCTACGGTCTCGGGCTTATCGATGAATCATCAGTGGAATCCATCTGCTCATCAGCAGCCAAATGTAGAGTACCAGAAGGGGAATCTCGTTTATTCTGTGTTTGGTGAGGCCCTCCTTCATCCTCCGACGAACTCGCAAGCGAGCTGCCAGGACCTTGAGGATGAAGATTGGTCTCATCAAACACAGACAAAACAGAGACATCCATCTGATCCTCATCAGAGTCTTCTGTCGCCCGCCCTATCTCCACCTTCATCTCACACCCTCCACTTGGCCCTGCCCACGGGCTAGAGCTAGGCCCCAACCCTGTGGCACCAGGTCCTAAACGTGACCTGGGCCTGATAGACAAAGTAGGAGTGGGTGGAGGGTTCAGCGTCCCACACTCCCTCTCCCAGTCTACGGTCTCGGGCATACTGAAACGGAGGAAGCCCATTAGACTCGTAGAAATGTAAACGTCTTCAAATTGAATAGCATCATTTAAGAACAGATAAATTGGCAACGTGGATCAGACATGCACGTTTCGGGTACTTAATCCTCATCAGTGATCCTAAATCTAAACAAAGTTATATGCCAAAAAAAGTATGAAAATTACTATGTCGAAAAAGTGTACCGAAAGACGTAGCAGGATGGGTGGGATATGATGCTACAGAACCCACTCTTTAGAAATTTCAAGAAATTTTGATAACAGGAATTTAGAATGCGTTGAAGAAACGATCAACCGAAATTGATCGAACTTGGCTACATGTGCCCTCGGGGACTCCTGGTCCACCAGCAGTGACACTCACCAAGTGGTATAAATGTAAACGTCTTCAAATTGAATAGCATCATTTAAGAACAGATAAATTGGCAACGTGGATCAGACATGCACGTTTCGGGTACTTAACCCTCATCAGTGATCCTAAATCTAAACAAAGTTATATGCAAAAAAAGTATGAAAATTACTATGTCGAAAAAGTGTACCGAAAGACGTAGCAGGATGGGTGGGATATGATGCTACAGAACCCACTTTTTAGAAATTTCAAGAAATTTTGATAACAGGAATTTAGAATGCGTTGAAGAAACGATCAACCGAAATTGATCGAACTTGGCTACATGTGCCCTCGGGGACTCCTGGTCCACCAGCAGTGACACTCACCAAGTGGTATAAATGTAAACGTCTTCAAATTGAATAGCATCATTTAAGAACAGATAAATTGGCAACGTGGATCAGACATGCACGTTTCGGGTACTTAACCCTCATCAGTGATCCTAAATCTAAACAAAGTTATATGCCAAAAAAGTATGAAAATTACTATGTCGAAAAAGTGTACCGAAAGACGTAGCAGGATGGGTGGGATATGACTGATATGTAACAACTGTTACATCGCTTGGCCTGTAGGCAATCTTATTAAATATTTGGCCAGATTTATGGAATGTCTTTCCACTTTTTTTAATCATTCAAACTTTTGATTGAACAAGCTCTACCTTATCTGGTTAGATCACTTTGATACATGATCCCCACCATTTTATCTTAAGGTGACATAACTTAATTCTTAGTTTTACAGACTCTTCTTTGACCACAATTGGAAAAAAATAAAATGAATTGAACTGTACTCAATCACTGAATTTCACCTAACCATTACAGGTTCGTACTTTTCATTGTCACTCAATCTTTACTGAAGGGTTTTAGAGTGTTAGGCTTTGAACATATAATGAACAGGCTAAATTAAGGTACTAGATGTATAATGAATGAAATCATGTCCACAATATTGAAACTACATGTACTTGTATAAATAAGTATTTTATATTTCTTTATCACATTTGCTGTTGCACAAACTTTTGTACTATGATGGTAGGTATTTGAAAAAAGATTTTTTATATGGTCATATTTAGGATTTGTCTCCCCTTGAAAGAGAATTACTTAAATCAAACGCTTTAAGATCTAAACAGAATACTTTGGATTTTTCAATGAAATTTTATCACACTGTACTTGTAATATTAATCTTTAGAAATTTTTCATCCATTTATATTTGAGACTCAATCATACTTATTTTTTTTAAATATTGCTGAAATATTAGTTTTTTCCATAGACTTTATTGTAAACTCTGGAGGCTAAGAATTCTTGTAGGAAAACTTTTTTTTTTTCAAAACACTGTAATGTTGAAAATTTTCAATAAATTTTAATACTATAACTATATCATGAATTTAGAATTCCAAACTAAATAAATGTTTGAACAAATTATTCCATTCACTTATTTCATCCCTTCATTCCATCACTACATTATCACTTTCATCATCCATCCATACAATTTTTTCAGTCATACATTCATTCATCCATACATATTTTTTATAGGTTTATCCAATCAGTAAATTATTGATAAAATCATGTTATTCCTTATCATGTTATTTCATACTACTCATCTCATCCTCTTTTCATGAAATCCATTCTATGTCACCATGTACAAATTGCATTGCTTATTCAAGAATTCATTATACTCAGTATGGAGAGATGCGAAAACTTTTATCCAATCGAATTGCTTGATTTGTTGCAATAAACAAGTTGGAACAAAGAAGTGCATAGGTAAAATACTTTAAAAGAGGCATTGCAATTTGGGATAGCACTCCTTGTAATGCAGTAAAGTCACCGGTTTGGATTTTCTTTTCTTACGAATTGCTAGGTAAAATGCACTTGAAAGGT